>JAGVSL010000185.1:0-571804 GCA_022494535.1 Himalopsyche phryganea | reverse complement strand
CAAGTGTCAGAAAAACAATATTGCAATACAGTAAAAAGAATTGTATCGTTATAAAACATATTTTCTATATTCATATATACCGAATCTTATTAATTTACTTCTTTTTAAAACAGCCATCCTTCGGTATAAAATAATACATTCAGATTAGTAAGAATTTTACAAGTTAGTGCGTATTTCCAATTTCAATTCACAATAATTTTGAATATTATATATGTTAGCATTCACAAGAGTTACTAAAATAAACTTAAATTAAATACTACAAAGGTTTTCTTTACGCTCTAAAGAAATTAATTTACAAAATAAGCTCCTGGATGCCCTGATCCATTTCATCATATGACTACGCATTCATAGGGGAAAACTCCTCCGTTTGCACTCACTGGACAAGCTGAAAATCCAATATGAATATTATTGAACCATTTATTTGTAGAACTCCATCATAATGAGGTAACAATATCAAAGTATTTAGTTCTACGAGAACCATACGATTTGGTTTATAGCTATTTCTGCTTTATTCCATGGCATATAAACCAAATCCTATAATTCTTGTAGAACTAAATACTTTAATATGTTTACCTTATTATTGAAACAATCTTAACAGAAAAGTTAAATTACTACTTTCCAAAATGGAAAATGCTCACAATGAACCAGTGATAAAATTGTGGAATTATATTTATAAATAAAATTGTCTACCATATTATAAGATAACTATTTAAAAATAGGAAATCTTTCGATCATTTTAAAAATGTCATGTCAACTGATACAAACAAACGGTTATAGAGAGATCATGTTTCCACATAAAAAACAAACAATATTTTATGCATCCAAACATCCTTTATATTTACAGCTAATTTTTGAAAACTTCAATTGGCAAAATGACAAATTCAGAAACAAAATTGTTATTTACTCGGTGTGCGAAATTGGAAGAAAGGTAGCTAGAGGAATAGAAAGAATTAACAAAACTGTAGATTAAAGAAATATTATTTTTAATGTAAGGAAATCCAATTTAGTATAGGTAATATTGCAATTTAATTGTATACCAAAGAACTAAACTGTTGATTCAGAAATCGCGGTAATTGCATTGTAACTTACTCGAGCCTGACCAAACAAATGTCAGTTTTACACGTACCTCAATATGTTTAGTAGTTTTATGATATATATAATAAAATATGGGATTTATTGAGGTTAATTACATAATACTGCATAATATAAATCATTATCTTACGTCTTTCACATTGAGTTCCATAAAATCCAGTACCCCCACACATGCACTTGAATCGTGGCTCCTGTGTTACTTGAATACATATACCTTTATTCAGACATGGCGCTCTTGAACAGATATTGGTGCCTCTTTCTGCAATTTTAATTTTTCACCATATATAATACATACTCAGGCTCAAAAGGACAATTTCACTCTAGTAGACTATAAACTAGTAACATTTCTTCCATTAAAGTAAAATGTCTTTCAGTATATTTACAAAAACGCATCTATGATTCATAGTCTAGAAAAATTAATTATTCCACTAACCTAAAGGCTGATCAAAAAATTGAAAATCAACACCCATTATCCCAGTAAAGATTTTAATATTTTCAAAGGATTTGGTGGTAAATTTGTAGAATTCGTGAATCAATATTAAATTTAAATTGATAACTTTGTTATTCCACTCATACAGGATCCCACTCTCCTTCTCTTAATTTCGCATATGTAATATAAATGATTAAAAGAAGTAGTTATACTTAATAATACTACACATATCTATTCTACAGCTGCATCTCAAACGAGCGAAATCACGTCACAATCAGTGAATCACAAAGTTATTAATCAACATGTAATATTAAAAGTATATCTCAGTAGTGAATTAATTTTACCGATGATGTTTTAAAGAAAAACATTAAAGAAATCAAATCAATTTCAATTTTTTAAAAAGAAAACCTGAGTTCATCTTCCCAGCTTAAAAAATATTTACAAAAATAATTAAACATATTGAAAAATGTTTGTCTAAGAAATAGAAACCCATTTAGGACTGCATAAAAGGTTTATCAAATAATTTTATAGCTATCATGCATTCGTATGACTATGGTGAGAACCAATTTTTGTTTGCTTATTACCTATAATACAATTATACTAACTTTGAAAGTAAAGAACTACTTCATCTACCATATCTAGTTTAATTTAAACCTTATATAATTACTACAGTTGTAAGAAGAAAAAAAATAAACAATTGTTTGTAATAATTCGGTATAGATAAGAGAGCTTCCATAATATCTTAATCTCATTTTTTATGAAAATGGTTTGCAGAAACAGTTATCAATAATATTTGACAATCACTGCTGAAATAAATACATTTCTTTTTTTTTACCCTATTTCGGTGACATTACCGATTGAATACTAATTCAATCAATAATAATCTTGTAACACAACTTTTCATAAACATAGCTCCAGTGGAGGGCATATGGTGATATATTCCGGTGCTTCCCAAACATTTTCACTCCACGGCCCACAAAATTTGCAAAAAATAAAGCACGGCCCCCTACCCCAAAAATTAAATTTATTTAAGGTAAATTGTATGCCTAGTTTACCATGTAGCAGTAGTTGACATTTTTCAATAAAAGTGCCCAAAATAAGAAACGTATACACGGGATTGCTCTAAATTATAGAATTCAGAAAAGTGAAACCATTTTTTGTCAGATTGAGGAACTAAAACATCACCATATATGTCATACAACTGTCATAGCAGCCATTTAAAAACAACACCTTATGCAGTACGTATTTTATTATGAATTTCTTAAGAGGATTGTTAAGCATATCAGTGAATGTAAACATATGTGCTACTTGATTCAACCAAGAGTGGTCTCACAGGAAGCTCTGATGAAAGGTTGTCATGAAACCCTCTGATTAGAGATGGTCAACTACTGAAAAAAGTGTTCTACTGGAACTTTCAATATCGTAGATGGTCAACTACTGACACAAAAACATGATTGTCAAAAATTGAATTTTTTTTACAACAGACCCTTTTCTAATTTTTGTCTTATCATATTAATTTAGACATTTGATCCATTATGAATACACTTGCTTTGTCATCATTCAGTCTAATGCTAAACGTTGATCGTTATGTGTGTTGAATTTCTCTCTTAAACGGTCAACTACTGGTACGTTTACCTTAGTTATAAAAAAAAATATTTGACATTACATACATAAACATGCACTTGCATTCTACAATCGCATCAACGACAATAATTTAATAAAATCACTAATAATGTGTTATTTTATAACAAATATATACATTTTAAAAATAGTACACAATTTGTTTTCTACTACTTCCACATGTTTATAATGATCATTGTGTTTTACTTTTTCAAATATTATGCATTTCCAAGAATTGACAGTTAACACATTAAACTTGAAATACGTACATATTTGAAAGGGAAAAAATGCACCAATAAATACTTTTAGTTCTACTGGAATTTTTTCAGGCCCCCCGCAGAAGCCTTACGACTTACAGGGGCCCGCGACCCACAGTTTGGGAAGCACTGATATATACTATATTCTTTTTGTTAGTATTAAAATTAATTTTAGTATTCATTTTCTATCCAAATATATATCCACTTATATAGATTAACTTGCTGTATACCTCTAAGTGCCTTTTTGCACTCTTTGTTTGTATTATATCTATATTCAGACTTGCAGCCAAATCCACAAATGCATGTTCCAACTTGAATTTTACAGCCTTGATGAGCTTGATCCCATTCGCATGTCCAAACACTTCCTACGAATAATAAATAAACATTTTACTTTATTGTCAAATACACAATTAACTTATATTTATCAATGTATATTGTGAAGCAAATTCAACTCAGCGATAGCCACGTACAGTAATAATAAATGGGAAGCTAAATAATTAACAATACAATATGTCAGAAGATGAAGGAAACAGTATGAAATGATAAATAATTGAAAAAAGATTAGTTTACAAAATAAAATAGTGCAACGACTTAAGTATGTAGCAACCGTGTAATAGCTGAAACCATAAAATTAAAGGGAAGTGAAACGTTGAAGCTTCAATGATCTAGTAATGAGCAAAAAAAGTAATTGATATTTACATAAATAATAATTTTATTGGTAAAATTTAGTTTCGATGTTTTAAACATTCCAACGGAGTGGATTTTATGATTTACACTAAATTAGTGTAAATTTAAGATTGTTGGATGTATTTCTAATAAGAAGTGAAGTGAGCGAAGTGATATTTTCGATAAATATGAGTTGGGTGTGTTTTGGTATTCGACATGCCATGAAAACATTATAAAAGTGAAATAAATAAAGACTGCAAAAGTGTTTTATTCTACAAGACGTTAAATTAAATAAAGTGTAAACTAATGTAAGTTCATTTAACAAAAACTCTCAATTAACAGGTTCCACCATTTTATCATTTGGCTCGCTTCACTTACGCTATTGTTTATGTCCACAAATGTTATGCAATATAAAAATATATTAGGGTCTAATTAAAACACGTATTCCATATTTTTTAAAACATCAGAGACAGTTTCGTAAATTGAGTAAATATATCCAAATAAAAATGCTTATTAACAAAACACATGTAGACATGTATAACATAATTAAAATTGTTATTTCATGTATAATAATAAAATGACCTTATCTGGGGAGGTACCAGATGGGTAACTGCCGCGAGCGTAACTATTTTAATATCAACTTCTTAAAAAAGTATACACACACTGAAATAACAAATATTAATTATGCATCACGTTTTCATTTTAAAAACGGCTCTTTAATATACATGTTGTTAATGAAAACAAACGCTATCATATTATATTATCATCCCAAATCACAAAAATTTTTGAAATGTTTCAAAAATATTCGTTTCGCTGAACCGCTTATTTCTCAAAAGATCCTAATTATAATGATGTGAATATAAACTGTTAGATAGTGTTAAATAAGATACTATTTTCAATCCATTGATAAATTATACATGACATTTAAAAATAAATAAAAGAAAAGTATCGATACGTACATATACATATTTACAATTTTAACCATCAAAAAGTTTGGATCTGAAAGAACACCCTATTTCATTTATTGTGTGGATACTGTTTTCGTTTATTAGTGTTTTTTTATGAAGAATGTTGCTTTTGTGTATATTATTGCACAGCCATTTATTAAAATCTATGGCATGTGTACCCATTTCACTTCCTTATGAAGACAGTTTTTCGAAATTTCTTCAAACAATAGAAATAAATAAAATTATATGACAAAACGATAATAACTATTCTGATAAATTATAATATTATATAAAATTTGGCACCGGCTTTATAAATCGTCGTTGTTCTGGAAGAAAATACTAAATCGAAAATGGTATATTGAGTTAGTTATACCAAAATATTCTCCATTTCGAGCTCTACGGGCCATACGGTGGCAGAGCACACTTATTTTAATAAATTACATTTTTACTCAAAAACAGTTTTGTACAAACAAACTATATGAAAAAGGTATAGCATTTCAAACATTTGACAAACTTCAAAGTCCAATTACCTACTCAAAACTAGTATTTTTCCGTAATTGTTTTCTTCCAGAACAACGACGAAATATTTTACTGCGCACATGTTTTTTTTCCAAAGTATCAAAAATTTACGATTTTATATTCTGCAAGATAGATTGGACAACGAATTTTTCGACCACAAAGAGCGCAAGCATAATAATTTTATAACATAATAGTTTTTTTATGATACATTTTACTGTGGATACAGCAGCAACCATAAATGTAGAGGGAATATGGCACATGGATTATTAGGGCTACAGTTTTTCATATTTTATCAATTAGTCTAAGTAATATACAACTCGAACTTTGGCAAGTTAAATTGTAAGTATGTATTATAACGTGAGTAATCTTTGAGCAATTCTTACTTCTCATAATCAAATAATCAATTCAGTATAGGTATCAAGAAAACACTATTCAAAATTAAAATTTAGCTATTATCTTATTAAATTTAGTCTCCATAATATCCCTACCTACATAAAATACGCTCGTCGCTTACAGTGAGTATTTTAGCGGGAATAGAAGAATCTAATGTTTAAAAGAGTTAAATCGAAATAGCACCAGGTTCAGTGACCTCATGTTTTTTTTTAAATACATAGATTCACCCTTTAATTGATAGAAAATATCTGATATTAGTATGCACATTTCGAGCTCTTAAAACTATTTTATGCGCGCCAATTTTAATTAATACATCTTAAAATGTTAATTAATATATCTTAAAATTTACATTATTCTATTTAATTATATGAATAATAATAAAAGCAATATTTGTGGTACAAAAACAGTTTCAATATCTGAATACCGACTGATAAGGCCATGAACTTTTGAACAGTTTTGATAATACTATAGTAGCAGATGTTGGTTGTTATCGGTTATCATGAATACATCCTGCAATGCGCTATGGTGTACAACAAACACAGTAAAAGTATCAACGTTGGCTTAAAATTAGATGCAGTATCATTCTATCATAATGTAACGCAATTTAAATTCTTTAAAAATCACTCATTAGCCATAGATCAATTGCAAGCACTCGGTGAATAAAAAAGATATGGCGAAGATTATAAATCACTGATGCATGCGGGGGGGATGTTTGCAAAATATCAAATAAATGGATGTTATATATAATAAAAGAATATTTTATAAACAGGCATCGAAATGAGGTGTATTTTATTGTATTTTGGTTTATATTTTACAAATAATACTCACCTAGCAAAACTGCTAGCAAGCAAACAAATAGAATAATTTCTCGTGATCGCGACATGTTGAGATGGTGCTCTCGTGGCGACTCATCAATAACGACTGCCTTCTTCTCTCTTGTATGAAAATAATAATCTACACATAAATGATAGTGACTTCATTATTTGATGTGAATGGCCTATGTTTCATTTTTTTATTAAAGGGAAGACAGATCTTGCATATAAACAGGACAATTAGAGCTTTTCGCATCCTTTTATGCAAACAAATACCACATAATTTAGACATATTCTTTAAATTATTTTCGCGACTTTTATTAAGCCAAAATACAATACAATTCAAAATAGTCTGCCCCTTAACTTAAATAATTTATAAAATATTATACAATATGATTATTTAGTAACTAAAAATTACCAAGTTACAATGCCACCTGTCACAATCCTTGGATGTGGTTTGTTATAGCTGCAGGAACTATTCTTATTACAATCATTTTTTTTACATTTTATTTACTTATTAATTTGATTTGTCAAAAGATAAAACATTAAATTTGATAATCTCTGGTACTACCATCTTGTTTATAATATTTGTTTTTTTTTGCCTACAATTGTACACTCATGGATGTATAACCGTATAAGTTAACTAACTAAAAATTGTTAAAATGCTTCAATAAAAATAAATTTCATATTGCACAGTTTTCTACTAAAAAAATGTGACAAACAATAATAAATAATACTATATTATTTCTGGTACGGTCAATCTGGGTAACTTTAGCCCAGTTCTTGGTTTTTTTTTGTATTTTCATGGTTCCCCATTGCATTTAAGTGTAGTATTGTCCTACATATAAATAAACTAATATCTAAACTAATAAATTTTAATTAACATACATAGATTTATTGTTATAATTGATATATAAATATAGATAAAACAAGGTGGGCCAAAGTTTAAACAGCACCTTTCTCCATATAGTAGACCAATCTTGATGGGCAAACTTATCCTCATTGATGGTACTGACACTTATTTATAATACATGTTTTCATTGGTTCACAATTTTACATTCGGAAATATAAAACTGCATATGTAAACAAACTAACAATAATTATTGTTATTTCAATAAAAAACGTATTCATATTTTACGGTTTTATATTAAAAATAAAAATGCGTTACAGGTAGACAGAAAGCTAAATCTAAACAAATAACTATATATTGAAATAAAATTTCATGTTACTGAGTCGCTTAACACGCTCCTAGCTATTTTTCAATAAATGAGTCTTTAAATGTATGTGCTCTATCAATTTTTCCGAAATGTTTTCCTATTTCATCCCCTGTTCGAAATTGAAAATTTTGCCAAACCTAAAAATGTTGTTTTTTAGACAATCTCGATCCTCGTTTTACACGGTAGACGCGCTCCGAGAAAACGACAGTGTAAAAGAATATTTTACTTTTTATTATACACCGGAAGACGCAAAATAACTTAAATCTTACTTTAAACTATCATACTACTCAAAACGTATTTTTTTTTGTTTCGGTTTTCGATTCAGCTCCGAGTGATTAATATTTAAATGTTTTTTTTATATTCAAAATTTATTCTATGGTTCTTGTATGATAGCCCAGTGCCAAGCTCCGAAACCAGTGGTTATGCTGCACCGCACGGCCGTAGCCATGAATTTCTAAAATAATTTATTATAAATTATAAGAATTATGTCCAAATGCGTCACACAATCGTGAATGATTTCTTTGCGCGTGTTTTAACTTGCACCAAACCGAAAAAACCGATGTTTGCTTCGGTTCGATTGCGATTTTCGTTCAGACTAAAATACCGGTTTTCGGTTCAGTTACGATTCGAAGCCCTGATTTAAAAAAAAATTATTCAATACTAGACGTGCTTTTGGTTATACGATTATAACATCGCTAAACAAATAATTGTGTTTAAGTAAAAGACATAATTTTGTTTATTTGCACCTTCATAGTTACTGATCGTAATAACTAACTCTATAAATCTCAACGATGACTATCTAGTTTCTAGTAGCTGCCTCTAGCCTATCAATAAATGCAGCCATAGTTAATTCAGTGTGGGTTGTCGGAGACACGCGGCTGAACTACATATAATATTAAAACCAATTGCTGTTCGATCAACGTAGTGAAACATGACTTGCTCCAATACGGTGACATGCGAACTCGATGATTCGTATAAGCCCACGATCCTATCGTGTTGAGATATGTGGGAAATTTCTGCTTCAATGCCATATCTTCGACAATATATCATGTTTTTTACAAATGTTTCATCATGTAAAGCAGTGTTTCCCAAAGTGGTTCCTACAGATCCCCAAGAGTCCTTGTAACCGCTGAGGGGGTCTGTGGCAAATTAAAAATAATTTGGGGCTGCGTGGACAACGTCAGGGGGTCCGCAAAAGGTTTAATAAAAAAAAATATGTGTGACATTTTAATTATTATGAAAGTTAAGATAAATAGCAATACATAAATTGGTAGCGATCTGTTGGGTGTTGGACCTTTTTGCAAGCTGACCCACAAACTCGGATGAATCCATACTAATACAAAGATCAATTTATTGAATTATCCACAAATCAGGAGAGGAAACCAATGTTTGAACATTATTTTACCACAATACTATATCCTACATTTAATACCACAAATTCTGGTTACAAAAACAGATAGCAATTTTATATCCTACATTATGGGTCACTGTACAGACGCTATTGATTAGTTTACCGTATTCCTATTTAATAGAACGTGGATTTAGTGCAGTTATAAACCTCATCATACTTTAAATAATGTTTTTTTATTATATTTCAGTTACCATTTACCATTTACCATTCAAAACATCACAATTCAATTTATATTTTCACTATTATACAGTTACGTAGAGTTATTTTACTTGGAGATTCATGATCAGGTTTTTGCTTCAAGAAGGGGTCCATGGGTATAATAAGTTTGGATGATGTAAAGGGTTTTATATATGAGACTATGATTTGCAAGCCCGGTTTATTCCAATATTGTTAACAAATGAACCTTGAAGACAAAAAAATCAGTTTAAAATTATTTTCAAAAACTGTCTGAAACCTGGCTTGATTGCATACAAGATAATGCGAAACTTTCAAATGTGGTTTATTCTATGATCATTTAGTCTCAATCACGGACCGTTTCACGACAGCCAATAGGAGAGATCTCAGCTTTGGGAACATGTGGTTAATATGTCAAAAATCGCATAACTGATCGCGAATTATTGGTTTTCGGCATCCAGGATAAAAAGAAAGGTCTCAATATAAACGCCACTTCAGTGCGATTAATCTCTTTTATTCAAATGCAGTGGTTTAAAAAAATTACAACATTGAGACTACATGTACATTTTAGCAATATTATTTGAACACATTTAAAACAAATACATAAATTTGCTTACTTTTAAATTTAGGCACAATTATTATTTAAACAATTAAAACAAACAAATGAGTTGACATTTAACTTAAACACAATTATTACTTTAAAAATTTCCAAGTAACGAAACGAAAAACGAATATAAAGCGACGAGCGAAGCGGCGCGGTGGCAGACGCGATTGACGTCAGCCGCTGCTCGCGGAGGACACGAATGGCAAAAATATAAAAATTAAATATTCAGAACTATTTCTGCACCCCCCTCCTCCCTCTCTTTTTCAATAACTTCATAAAAGGTTGCCACCTAGGGGGTGGGGGTAATTAACCTTTCTCATTGTGAAGGGACTATAACCTGGCCAGGTAAGGTAATTAACGTTGGGCTCTTTCTATTATCTTCTGAGAATTGCCCTTTAAAGCTGTCTGGTGGCCGTTCTGGATCATTCCAAAAACTTAAGCTACACTCAAAAAGGTTTAGGCGTGTCAAACCGTTGAAATCGAACAGCACTGCAAGAACTTCCATTACATTATACATATCGACTGTAGAAAGGAAAAAGGACGTATTTATATTATATATGTTTGTCTTGATTTATCTGTGCATCTATAGCATAGCGTACCCACATACACACACACACACTCTCATGTGCATTAAGCGAATGTTGACAAGTGGAACTGACACTTGGTATTTATAATACGAGTAAATAATTGTTAGTCTGTATGTTCTAGTGGTAAGAACTTTACCCTAGCGAGCATGTAGGTGTGGGCTCAAGTCCCAGCAAGGTCAATCTAAAATTTAGACTTTTCTATCTTATATTTGAGATCTTGAGATCTTGAGATCTTGGTCCCCGTGCCGTGCCTTTCTCCTCAAATTGATCTCCAGTGATTAAAAAATATCTTTCGCTTTGACTACTATTTGCTGTAATGAAAAATACATTTTTCTATAAATGTAGATAAAGTTATGATTATTTAATTGATTCCGCAGTCGGTTTTTGAAAGTGTGAAAATATTTAATGGAACCAATGAAAAGACATATTTAAAAATTAAATTATTTTCGTTTCTTTCAATGATGGATAATTGACGGCAGAAAAATATAAGTGTCTTTCGGAGACTGAGTCGACGACCGAGGCAGAAAAATTTCTTTGTTCGTAGCATCCTGTAGGATATTGTCATAATTATTATTTAAAATGCGGCATTGGTATGGAGACGTCAAATTTATTGTTGCTGGAAATTATTACTCAGAGAGTTCGGCGGATTGGTGGTATTGATTAATCTATGCAAATCTAAGTACCAAGAATAGTTTAGTTTTAACATAAAATGTATTCGAACGTCGCAACCTTTTCTAGGTATCATATTATATCGCCAAAGGCTGGAAACGAGTTTAAAAATGTAATTCTATCCTTTTAACGAACAACGTTTGTTGGGCTTCATTACCGAATAATCTCAATCTGCGATACGTGAATAATAATGATAGCTTGTGATAACTCTTGGAATTATTAAAAAAAAAAAAAACTTTCTGCTTTCCAACACTGGGTCGTGTTCTACAATAAAAACTTTTCCATATAGAGGAGCATGTGCCAGTACCACAATTACGAACTCCGTTGCCCGTATGAATATTTGGAAGATATAAGTTTTTAGAAATAATAAAGAAATATTATCTTAAAGCTTGTCGACGTCCGTGGCGCAGTTGGTAGCGTCGTTGGCTACGGTTACGGATGTCTCAGGTTCAATACCCGGTGCGGACGGTTTTCATAGATTGATCTTTCAATCGATTTATTGATTTCTGTACGTAGTCTGAGTCTTCCCTCCCACCCATCCCATCCCATCCCAACGGGGCGAGAGCGATTAGCTAACCACTAATCCTGTCCTAGTCCTATCCTTCTATCCCTACTCTCTTCGAAAAAAGAGAGGTTGAGCAACTGAGTAACAAGCAGTTCTCGTAGAAAAATCCTGTTAAGATACCTCTATTAGGAGACCATATGCTCCACATTGAGAGCGGACATGGGAAAAAAAAGAAAAAATGATAAAATTTAAATTGTTGACATTTTGTACATTTTCATGTATTTTTCACTAACGACCCGGGTTTCGCCTTTAGGCATCTTCATTCATTCGAGCACACGAGTGAACTCAGACTGAGACAAGTAAAGACTTGTCTCAGTTCGGTAATAAGATAAGATAAATATAATATTAGACTTATTTTCTATAGCCAGCACACTGCATAGTTAAATACATCTTCAAATGATCCTACCTTCCATTGATGTCCTATGGCCGATACAGATTGATAACATTTTTATAAACCAAATTAATGACTAGACCAATATGTAATATTATGAGAAAACAATTCGACATGTTATATCGACCTCTAGATACGTTTGGTAGGGTTCCTGCTAAAATATGAACAATTCAATAATATATGCCATATTGTTTATAGACTGGTATCACACTAGACGGGGGTGAATGGTCCCGGTTGGATGACGGAAGTTCGAACGGCGAGCCGATACGATAGGTCAGAAAAAATTCAATAGTATTACATCCTTGAAATACTTGTTTTCTTCGTTGTATCAAGTTTTATCGCATTAATTGTGTAGCTGTAATAAACCTTTTTGAAAAAACAACGAAAGGGATCTTCTGAAGATCATTTTTCCTTCATCAAGAGTTTTGAAAGCGCTGGTTTACTTTTTCATTAAATCAAAGACGGGGAGAATTAAATTGAGTCTTCGTGTGCTCATTTAAAAAGTCCACGCCTAATTACTACTTTTCTATTATTGCTCTTAAAATGATTATTTATTCCGATCAATAGACAATCGCAAAAATGTCATTACATCTAAAGAAAAACTTCAATACAATATGTTTTCTAAAGTAATCTAAGGAAACTGTCACCTTCTTTAACCCTCCGAAAGCAACTTCGAACCTCGTTCATTGTCTGTATCCATTTAAAAATAAGACGACAACATCAACATCTAAATCAACGAACTATAATGGAGATTTTTTTTAATAATGTCAAAATAGTTTCATCTTTTAAGGTTGTACATTTCTGTAGAATATCCTGGATAGATTTGCAAACTAGGCGCTAAATGGATAGCTGTGAACATTTGTAGAAAAATGTTTTGCTATTAATAATTGAAAATACATTTTTTTTATCAAACCCTTTTTCTCTATTAAGGTATAATTACTGTCTCCGTTAATTTCCTTAATATTAGGATAATTACCATGTATACTATTTACAATCTAAATAAAATTCTTTATTTCTATTGGATGAAATATCTGGGGCTAAGAAGTGACAAATATTTAACAACCCATGGATCGTAGGATCGCATAGAGGATGAACGGGGAGCTACGAAAACACAGAAATTCATGCATTTTTAATACAAATCCATTTGAAAAATCAATTTATGAAAGTTTCCATTTGAGGTCCGAATTCTTAACAACGCAATCGAACGGACGAAATTCCAACAGAATTAATCACTCGGCTACAGTAAAATAATAACTTTATACAATGACAGAATATTGACCGCAACAGTTAGTTTTAAATAAAAAATAACAGTAAACTGAATTATTCGATACGATAGAAACTGCATAATGAAGATTTACATATTATTATATTTGATGTTATCAATTTTAATTAGATCTATTTTTTCATTTCTTTCGCCAGGAATTCATCATTGAAATTATACTAAATTATAAAATTGACAGTCAATTAAAATTAATAATATGTATTTTTGATGGTTGCTTTGTTGAAATACATTTGTAATGTAAAATTAAAATTGATAGCTTTTCCATTTAAATGGATTGAAACAAACAGTGAAATAGTAAAGTTATCAATAAAAATTGAATAACATATCCCTACGCCCTTGGAAAAGGTGAGGGGACATAATACAACATAGGTATATGTAGTACATCATTATTTACCAAGTTGAAAATATAAGGTGTTCGCTTCATTTCTTACAAACTGAAACGTGGTGAACAAGTGTATTTTTTTCGTCATCGTAAATTCGCCAATTCAAATATTAATAATTCAGCCAGTTTAAAAGTCGTTATTTTAATTGGTGTTATTAAAATTAATTTAGTTTATTACGTAATAACATTTCAGTTCGATATGAACGAGGAATCTGCTCTCATTTCGAGCAGGAAGGAAATCATATGTGCATGCTGTGATAGAAGTGCCAATGCACCAATATCTATTAGTGCTATAAACTGCGATAAGCCCGGTTTATCAGTGTTTTTTACCATTCTGTGCATAGTTGATTTGTTCGGTGTATTCCCGGTTATAGCGCTGCCTAAATCGGCTATAGCATGTGGTAATACTTTTACGAATAGTAAACAACTTATCTTTTAAGTATCTATTAATAACTTCAAAATCGACCAGACTCCAACCACCCGATCTCTAAATATTGTTAATTCGATCAAGGAACATCTCAATTATTAAAATAAAAGATTATAATTTTATACATTTAATAATACGAAATAAATAACGATCTATTTAGTTATACAAGAATCATCGAATGATGTTCAAAAGATATGTCGACATCACGCCATCGAGTTCGATCCTTGAATTACCTACTATGCAAAGTTAGCTGTCCAAGAGTAAAAATAGAACCCAACGGCGCTGCTGCAAACTTTCCAATGGCTATACTATTGTCACTCTACAATAGAGACAATATTTGGTCTTGCATATAACATATAACTATAATATAAATTGCTATATATGCCTATCGTTCAGATGACCATCGCACAGTTGACCGTTCCCCGCACTCAGACCCTCAAGACGCCTGAAAAGCAGACATAAGTACTGTTTAAATAGTTAAGACTAAGCTGGATAAGACAACATAACCTCAACTATAGTAGCTTAACTATTAACATGTCAACTAGCTCAGAAGGAGGCAGAACGCTACTAAATTAATTTTTGAAATATTCGGTGTTAGAATATCCATTACGCATCTCAGTAGGGAACGGGCACTGGTGATAAGCAAGATAGCCAAAGTCAATATGTTTCCAAATATAATTCAACGGTGTTTTGGCCAATTGATGTAACCCTCAAAAACTAAGAAGTTGAGTTAATGATTGAATCTCATTTTAAAGACGGCAGGGTAGGTCGCTTCCAAATGATGTAGATTAGAAAAATAATTTGACCACTTTTTCGAAGTGAAACATCATTTTACATTGGTTTTAGGTTTAAAAATTCTGACCCAGCCACTTGATGTAAGCCACTATTATATCGACACTCCCTACGTATAATCCCGTATCTGCAAACATGGGAATTTAAAGGAGTGCATTTCAAAGATTCATAACGCAACTCACCATATAATGTTTTCGATAAAAACAGTTTTTACTCTCTCCTGAACAATTTCAATTTTGAGGGTTACATCAATTGGCCAAAACGCCGTCGATATAATTATGTTGACGTGAAATTGTTAACTAAACAAAAGTGAATCTTGTGAACATGATAATACCTAGATCCTTGGAAACTGACCAGCATTTATTAGTTAATTGACTAGAAAAAGCGCGAAACACCGACATATATTTGCGTTCGAGATGACGTTCATTTGCTGCCGTTTGTAAAGGCGTTTTTCGCGAGTCAACTAACTCTGAAAATCCTTCTATACACTTGATAATTGTTTTGTTATAGTTATTGCTACTGCGAAATTGTACAAATTAATTATATTATATTAATATTTCTGAACTGTTGCGGGTTCCATTCTCAATAGTGAATTGTCAATTAATATTGTTTGTTGTATTTATATGTATTGGTATTATTTATATGACTTAATAATAATTTAAGAATAATATTAATTAAGTGACCATCCATATATGATAACACGCCCTAAGAGAGGATCTAAAAAATTGTTATGATTTGCGATAAAGAGTTTAGATTATTCGGGGTTGTAAAAAATGCAAAAACCCTAATAATATGACAGCTTCTTCATAAAATGTCAAAACTATCACGTAATTGAGAAAGAAAAATTAATACACAGGAGAACTCAAAGGATTTTAATTATGATAATTTAAATAATTACTAAAATTATGTACGAAAGGAATAAGGTTTCAAAAATATTTGTTGTAGGATTGGGATGACTGAAAGGTTGTACGTATTACCTCAAAATTGTAGATGCAATACCGCTAAGTATAATGTATATTTAAAGAAATACACCAAGGGTTAATTAAGACGGGACAATAAAAAAACTCATTGACTGCAATAAAAATTGACTCTGCATTATAACTTATTAAAAAACCTTAAAATTCCTAAACTTTGTGTATAAAATTTCTTCTCAAAAACATACCTTGCATACAAATTAAAGCTATTTTAAATTATTCAAATAAATTGTCAAAATTTAATTTGCAATCTAATAAAAATAAGTTTAATCCAAAAGTTCCTTTTTCTATGCCGTATAATATATTATAATCTGATGAATGTCTTTATTGCACTATATGCCCATACAGAATATCCTAATTCAGGGTTTTCAAACCTAGGTCACGTGTACTAGGAGTGGCACGTGCGAAATTGTTTCTGGCACATGAGCGATATACATATTATTTTGTTTGCAGAAGAAAACCAGATAATATTAAATTAACTCGATCATTGCTAACACCGCGTGACGCGCGTTGACGGTAATTAGCAACTGTATGGCAATCGATATGGCATTCATATCTACGTAATTAGCTCAGCAATGAATGAGTTAATAGAAGAAACTTCTGCAGTGATACAATAAACGAATAGCAAGCTTCCTTCAAGATACAAACAACTGTATCACACATGATAAACACTTTTTTGGTCGACACTTCGAAAAGATATACAGTAGACCCCCCGATAACACGATGTTCAATAAAATTTGCCACTGCATCTTGATTACACGCTAAAATGCTAATGCTCCGCATGAGTATCCTCTGATCTTGTATGACCCGATAGTCCGCTTCCAGATAGCTTGCCTTTTATCTATCATGTTATCGGGCAGTCTGCTGTAATATAATATTATATTTGTGATTTCTTTTAACGAGCAAGTAAAATTATTCACCACCACTGTCCTAGGCTAGTCTTTGGTTTTATGTACAAATGTCTAGAATCTAGAGTAAGGAATAAACAATTAATATTTTTTTTTTGATATTTGGTATACCAACATGATAAGCACGCAACTAATTAAATTTTGATAAACTGTGCAATTAATTGTTAACTATAACTAATTATAACTGTGGTATTTACTTCTTCCTTGTTATTAACTAAGTAATTGTTTTCATTGTCATTTTTTTCACCGTCAAAAATTATTTACGCATGGTAGAGGTCTGTACGGACCCGGGCTTTGTTTGTGGGGTTTCGGGTGGGTAAGGATAACTCATATTTGGGCTCGGGTCGGGCCCGGGTAAGAAATTCAATTTTCAGAAAAATATTTCGGACCATGGTTGTGTCATGAATCAGCCAAATCCAATAATATTGATAACAAAACGTTTATAACTGAAATAATTTGTTTCACATTTGTCATAAATATCGTTGGAAAGATGGAAACAGTAACATATACTGTTAAAAAGTAAAAAAAACGGGCTTTTTTTGGCCTAAGAAAAATAAATCTGAGCTTCGGGTCGGGTTTGGGTAACAAGTGTGATATTGAGACTTGGACCGGGCCTGAAGATATCGGCCTCAGACCGGGTAATTTTATAAAATTTCGGCACTTGCAGACCTCTAATGCATGGTAAGAATATGGTATTCATGGTAATAAACATAACTTTGCAATTGCATGTAAGCCATTCCACAATTTGGTACCGTGTCAGTAATAAAAAAGGCATTTTTAATGTTACTGAAACTAAAATAATCGTGAATTTTATTTATAGGGTTATATGCAGTTCCTATCATAATTTTTGTTTTTATTCTTCAAATCTACACTGCTATCCTGTTGGGTCGATGCTGGTCCATGGCTGAAAAGATTGATCCAACAATTATACACAAAAACAGGTATTAACATATTTCGTCACAAAAATTCTTTGGTACTTTTTTGCTTTAAAAAAATAAAATTAATAGAAATACGTATATATATTCATTATTATGTTAATGTCGAACGAGGTGTGCAATTTCAATGTGACTTACAAATGATTATGGCACATTATTAAGAAACATACAAGGAACTAACGAAAATAAAATCACAACAAATGATAACCGAATTCATATTCAAAATCAGTGAAACAAAATAAACACAAGATGATAATATCGTTCAATATACTGCTGAAGATGTCTCTCCATTAAATATTTCACCAGCGAAAACCAGCAAAACCAGAAAAACATCGTAAACTATGTCAATTTATTAATTTTTTTCATATTTTGAGTTGATTTTAAGTAATGGAACCTATCTACCATTTTTTCTACCTTATCTTTTTTGGACGGTTTTTTTCTGCATGGTAATCTTTGGAACGTATCTCCCGTGCAACAAGAGTTTCGGATGTATTTCATTTATTATTTGATAAAAAGTTAAAACAAATAATATTTAGCATTGTAGATGCACCAATGTACCAGTATTTTTTCTAAAAATTTCAATCTATTAAGGATTGATATAAACTTTCTGAGAGGATTTTCAAAAGTCACTCGGGATCAACTCGAGAATAAAAGACATCACAAACTCCCACATCCAACTTCTCAAATGCTTTATTGATAATATTGACCTTTGCAGGCCTTGAACCATGAATCTACTGGTCGCTAGAGAGCTGATAATTGTAGGCAACAGATGCATAGCAATGTCCCCACAAAATATGGTATTCTCAGAAGGAAGAAAGAAAAAATCTGTTTATGTGTTAGGGGGACCATGATTTTAAACAAATAATAATGAGCATTGTAACATATTTCAAAATTACCCAGGTATCCATATGCAGCTATTGCAGAATTGACCTATGGTCCCATGATGAGTAATTGCGTGACGGTACTCCTCGATGCCACTGTTTTTGGTGGAGGGATACCAAATTTATTAGTAGGTATGCAGTTATATTTCGAAAATTTGTGTTGGTAGACATCTATATTTCATGCCATTCTGTATAAAAATATTTTTATTTTGATTTCAGCATCGCAAAATCTACAGCTTTTTGGCTTGAAGATGACCGATTATAAACTGAATTTCTCTTTCTGCTGGTGGCTTATCATAATTGGAATATTACTCTGTCCAATAATGTGGCTGGGATCCCCAAAAGACATGAAGTAAGTTATAAGACTTGTCTGTATGATGATTAACATGCTGTTAATAATGTGAAAATATGTTATAGACTGGTTTGTATGTTTCATTCAATGCTTCATCACATAATATTATAGCATAATATGAAGGAATGTGTCTACAATAATTTGATTATTTGTGATGAAAAGAATAGGTGAATTGTAGAAAATGTCCGAAAACTAACAAAATATTAATTCTTCATCTAAGTGTCAAAGTGTAGATAATGTAATTTTGTCAAGAAGTTAAAGATGTTGTTAAGTGATTAATGAATGACACTCTAATACAGGTCTGGGCAAACTTCGGCCCCTCACTATAATCGTTTTTCTAAGAAATTCTAAGGGTTGTCAACTTCAAATTAAATAAAACAGTTCAAAGTTTTTTTTACAGATTTTGAATATTTATTATTACAATATAATAAATATAGTATTCTATTAAATCAATGTGAATTTCAGAGTACTTGCTGTAGTATCAGTCTTGGTGGTTGGCACCGTTGCAATTATTACTTGGCTATGTATACTTGAAGAACCTGAAAATTCAACAACATACAAAAGCCCTATCGATATAACTCCTTCGCTGGAAGATATTTTGACAGCTTATGGGATTATAGCATTTCAGGTAAATGGTAATTCTAATGGAAAACAGAATTGTTTTCTAGTTTGCTTATTCATTTACACATTTTTATATAAAATCTTCCATTATGAAGAAATTTACAAAAATTATCTAGGAAACTTATGGATTAATTTTATATATTATAATGACAATTTTTTGGGCATTGATTATTTGAAACTTAACTCAAAATTGTTTTAATAGTATAAAAAATCATTAATTCCTTGTACTTTTTTAAGTATTTTACTTATTTGAAACTTATTATTTTCAGTTTGACATACACCCAATGTTACTTACCATACAGGTTGACATGAAACATTCCTCAAAAATTAATGTTGCGGTTATTGGTGGATTTATAGGTAATAATATTTTTTTAAATTAAATTGGCTGTTGAAGTCTTCAAGAAAAATCTTGAAGATGTTAACAGCCAAAATACAGACCATAAATGGTGAAACATGTTATATAAAAAATCTAAGTGCCATTCCTCAGTCAAAAGTATTAATTATTTTATACATGATATTGCGATCTTCTTAAATATTTATATTAATACTAACTGGGAGTGCCTTAAAATTTACATTAAAAAACCTATTTTCAGTTTCTGGGTTTCTATTTACATCTACAGCAATTTTAGCAGCCTACCAATATGGAAACAATATCACATCAAATATTTTACAAGGTATTGGTATATAATAAAAATTGTTATGGAAGAATCTGCTATCATTTAAAATTTCCTACTGGTGCATCAATTAAATCCTAATTATCCATAAAAGTATTCTTTTTATAATTATTGATCTTATGCTTAAAAACGTCTAACATTGTGTATTTCTTTGCGTAATATATAAATAGTGTATTCTTTTACAGGTCTTCCTGCAAGTTTGTCACTATACTGTGTCGTATTTTTAGTGACATTACAGCTTTGTTTATCAAGTGCCGTTGGAAGCTCAGCTCTATTTCAGCACATTGAAGATAAATTAGGAATACCAAGAGGTGTGGTGAATTTACTGTATTTAAATACCAACCTTATAAATTTATATTTATATATTTATGAGATATTATATATATTTATGAGATACCTGTATATGTCCTAGTTCTTCAGCACAAATTATTGTAATAAAAATTACATGTAGAGTTTACTAATCAATAATTAAATTTATTTGACAACAGATAATACGCCATAAATTTCAAAAAATATGTGCTCTTTGCTATCTTGTCTATAATATGCGTTTTTATTAGCTTACAATTTTGTAATCAGAGAGAAATCGTATAAATAAACTAAATATAATACAATATTTCAATAAAAAATATTTTCATATTGCATGGTTTTCTACTAAAATAATTGTAGCAATTAATATATTTCTATTATCATCATCTTGTTTATAATACATGTTTTCATTGACTCACAATTTTATATTGGAAACATAAAATCGCATAAGTTAACCGAATAAATTTATTTCAATAAAAAAGATATTCATATTTCACAGTTCTATACTAAAAACTTAAATGCGTTACAGATAAACAGGTAAATCAAAACAAATATAATATATTGTATTGTAATAAGTAATGTAACAAACCACGGTGGCCTTCACATAACTACTAATAAAGATCTGTGTGTGGCCATGACGTAGGCTTGGTAAGCAAAATGAGAATCTGTGTACTGTAGAAGATACTGTGTTTTCGGTTCTCCTCTATGAAAGTGAAGACCTGAACCCTCAAAGATACAATGCACAAAAATCTTCAGTCTTTTTGCTTGTGAAATTTAGGTGTAAATCCGCATACTATTATACATATCAGATGATACAGAGGATGAAAATGCTAAAAAATCAAACAAGTCAAAAATTTAACGCTATCATCTTTTGACATCTTTTGAAAAGTTCTGTATAATTCTTCATTTAATCGCTCAAATGAAGATTTCCAGTAAGAAGGGCAATCTAGAAATCAATTTCATATGCATCCCATTGACACAGTTATCAACAGTTATAGCTTGAAGAAAAAAATCACTGACATAACAAAGAATGTATGAAAGTTGGAGGATTTTTTTGAAAATAGCAATTAATTTGATTGAATTGTATTTTTCTTTTTCATTACTCTCTTTAATTATTTGCTCTAATGTACATAAACACTTATGAACACTTTGCTTATCCTATTCAGCCACACTTGTATTAGCCATTTTGAATCATAAGCTAACATCACGACATAATAGTGAATGAATAATAATAAGTTTGTAATTAATGTACACTAACTAATATTCAGTTGGCCTTTGCAGAATTCAGTGGAAGACGATGCATTACTCGAGCTATGGTAGTTGCACTAGCAGTATTTCTTGGAGAAGCAGTTCCTCGATTTGATCTTGTAATGAGTCTTATTGGAAGCACGCTTACTGGTCCTCTAATGTTTATTCTACCACCACTATTGTATTTAAAATTATTGTCTCTCAAGGGAAACAGCTCTAAATTTGATATAAATACTTTATGTAACTGTACACAGAGCGATAAGGATTATTTAAACTTACCAGATAACAACTATGCACATCTTAAAAAAAGAAAGCAATATGACACTTGTTCTACCGATTCAGTTGTAAACCAAGATGGAGAATTAAACATTGCCAAATTAAAAGAGATTAAATGTCAAGAGTGTAATACCTCCACAACCTGCATAACTATTCAAATAAACGCTGATGATGAAAAAATAGCATATAAAACTATTCACGAGGCCTCAATTTTTTTAATATTCTGTTTTGGTATAATAGCCACCATTGTCTCAATATACTATAGCTGGTCAAACGCAATATCTTTTACCAAGTTCACACCTCCGTGTCTGATCAATATTACTGCAGCATCATTTTATTTCAATTCATAATACATAAAATATTTTTTCTGTTGTGTTTTTACTGTTATTGCAAAGCATATAGTATTCATAAATTATGGAAAATGTGTCAACAGCAATTAGACTTTGTAATTTTATATAGAGTTTTTTGGACTCATGAATCCAAATACTATAGGAATTCTCCATGTAGGTTGCATTAACATTGAGAAGCGTAGGATCGTATTTTCGCACAATATGAAGTGAAAACAATTGCTACTCGTATATCACAACTTTTTCTAGTCCAGTTTTACTCATTTTGTTTAAAGGTGGTTTTACAAATAATAAATACTATTTTTATTTAAACACCTAATATCACAACATATTTGTAATAATATTTTGTTTTAAGTGCTTATTCCTGATAAATTAAAGCTTCATATGATAATCAATAGATAATTTAAAATGTAAAAATAATCATAAGTAGCTAAAATATTATCAATCAATGAATGGATTCGACGGTAATTTTGTGGAAATATAAATTTTTAATATAAAATTGATAACTTTGTTTTTCTGCTGTTTGTGTTACTAATTGTGATACCTGTTTCGCCTCTTTGAGAAGCATCTTCAGATTAACTGTATTGTAACGTTAATAAATAAATAAATAAAATTTTATATTATCAATCACTTATAAGTTCTTAGTGACTACCTACATGAATGAAAATATGTTGTAAGGTGCATTTCTTCAACTCTTCAATACTCCACGCCACATTTCTGTACATAGCAACTGCCTGTTTTTTTCTGACTTAGTAAATATACCTTACTCTGTATTTATTCAATGACATGGTCGTGCAGAATGAAGATCACTGTTAACTTTCTACATCAAAAAAATATTGTTGTTACCACTCTTTCGCTATGCGTACGGTAGGTTGGAATCCAGTTGAAGAAAGAATGCAGTTAATAGTTAATGACGCATTTTCGTTGTGCTCTACACATATAAGTTGCCTAATTGAAATAGATTGTAAGAGTATAATAAGCTTAAACACAAATCTAGAATAAAAACATAGGAATAATATAGATGAAAAAATAAACTAATTGGCCAAGCTCTATTACAATATATATTAGTATTGATTTATCTGTATGTTCATAACGAACAGCGTAACACTGCGATTATCATCCCGCTCATAAGTGCAGTCGACCCCATTCAGCCACTATCATAAAAAGACTGAGACTTCAAGTCTGCAAGCGTTGCCTTCTCTTTATGATGCCAGCTCATAATGTTTCCACTGATGACTCACCTACTGAACACCTATGTACAGAGTGTTCAGTCGACTTGCCAAGTCATTATTAGTCTAAGTTGATGTTAATCTTTGCTTCATATTTCGCATTGTGAATTTTTTTGACTTGCAACTTAAATGCCTCCTATGAATGAAGTTGGACTCCCACAGAGAGGCTGAAAATAATTCAAGTCCTTCCCGCATTTATCGTATTTTTTAGAGTCCCTTCAAGAACTAAGAACCAAGCGGGGTTCGATTGTATCTATAGCATAGATTATTCAATAATTTTAAAAATTTAGCAAAATAATTAGATGATTGTCTACACTAAATCAGGCAAAATTAAAAGTCTTTTCTGTAATATAATTTTAATTTTAAAGACAGGTTTAACTTATAATATAATTTCTGAGTACGATAAAATAAATCTATTTTATACTTTCTATAACATATATTATTTTTACGACTAGCAGCCCAGCCGCAAGTCCGTTCTTCTAGTCTATGAATGTCATTTATTCGTATTCGCTGTTTTCGTTTTTGGTAATTTCACCGGTAGTTGACTACGTGTAGGTTAATGTATGTTTCTCGTAATTGATTTCTTCCGTGTTTTGTGCTTACTTTTAGACGATGAGGTCACATTTCTAACTGAAAACATACACCAGAATGAAACTGTCTAGTATAATATTGTTTGTAAGTATCGTGTTATTTTTACCGGTTACAATACCTAACTAATCTGTGTCAATTTATTTAATTCAATTCAACCTTTATATTCTGAGTACATCTACACGTTTTACTCTTAGAATTCGGTATAAAATAATGTAATTCTTTAAAAAGGATTATTTCTATTCTATCTCGCCTTATAACGACTAATAAGGGTTCGTTTTATCATTAGGTTCTAAAATAATTTCATCGCATCCTTTACGAGTTTATTTTTTTTGCTTTCACAAACTAAAAGAAATCAGGAATAAATTAACTTCATCCGAAAATGAACATTTTATTCATTGTTTTTCGTAAATGACTAATACTAGTAAACATGCCTATTCCCAGGGTCACAACTGGCATCGGTAAGGGTATACGGTTGTATACCCAGTGCTTTTATCTTATAAAGACTTATTTTTATGAATTCTTTATACATAAAAATATTAATGACTTACCAGTAAACAAAAGCATGAAATTATCGTATATTGACACAGATGTTTGCACTCGTCTTCCAGATGTTTTTAATATCAATGAATTAAATACATAATGTTTTAATAATAACTAAAAGCAGAATTCGCAATTTTACACTGCAATTATAGTTTATTTATAACTTTTTAATATATTACTTGAATATATTACCTTTTTATATTTTCATCGTACTGTTTTGTCCTATTTTAATATTCTTTGGAAAAATAACACTACATTATGAATCTCATGTCATTATACTATGTATTTCTGCATTATTTTTGTTGAAAAATTATGTTTTCAAGTCATTATAACCAAATGGCTACTATTTCTAGAAAATAGAAAAGGTTTCTTCCTTAAAATCAACCTAATGATCCACAATGAAACAAAAGAAACATATGTATCTTTAAAAAACCAATTAAATCAATTTTGAAATTTTGTATTAGACTTGTAACCTATCATACCTTCCAACAAAATATACATACAATATATTTATTACCACTATAGTAGATTCAAAAGTTCTATTTATTTTGTGGAACATTCTGCTGCTGAATCTAAAAACCCATTTTCATATTTTTAGTAACCATAAAAACGACATTGTATTATCGTTTATTGGTATACTCAACATTATAAAAATAGTTATTAATAACATGCTTATTTTTCTGTTGGATAGGTTTACCTGCAAGCCCTCAAGTTCAATAGGACTGGTTTTTTTCTATATAATTAATATTATGGGCTAACCATTCAAGACAAAGGATATTTTTAATTAAATTAATATAAAATAACTCATTGTCGATATACTGCTGTCGTAAGTTAATAGACACTAGTGGCAAAAGGTCTATTTTGAAGAATAAAATATGAACTGTGATCTCAGCTGTACTATTTTTTCTTCAATTCATGACATTACCGTTTACCAAAACTACCAGTAAAATTTTATAGTAAAAATAATAATGCTAGAAATCACAGTTCATTGCTTAAAATATCCATTTCTTGTTAGCTGCCTTTTTACTTATGACGGTAGTATATATCTAATAAGGTGTTGTTAAGGCAGTAGATTGACAGATTGAAGATTTTATTTTCTAATTCTTCACGTTATCATATTTTCAGAACATATTTGTCTCCTTCTACATCATACCGTCACATGATGCATCGAAAACTGGAAAACAGAAAACAGCCGTCATAGATGACATCGTAGACATAAAAGAATTCAAGAAACTTTTGAGAACAAAGACAAATATCCTTGTATGCTTTGTCTCCTATCCGAGTACGGAGACAACCAATATAGTGAAGGCTTTCAAAGAAGCAGCTGTGGTTATTAAAGGTCATGGAACCATGGTTCTTATCGACTGCGTTGGGTAAGCCTTAACTATTAAAACAATAAAATTTACACAAAATGTCTTATACGGATACCTGTTATTAACAATTTAATTGCTCCAGAATGAACTGCTCCAGTTTACGGTGAAAATATGGTCAAACTAAATCTTTAATATAGAATTGTGTTGACTACAGCCCATTGGAAGTAAATGACTTCATCTTTTTACTACAATTATTGCCTTTCCAAATATCTTTCAAATACTCTAAATACAACATGTTTTCTTCACCCATGCAAAAATTTCACAGTATATTTATTTACACGTCAGATACATCTGTGATAACCAGTTAAGAAATACTAAACAATTGTTGTATGCTCTCTTTGTCACATATAATTGTTAGTTTATCGTAATTAGTTGAAACACAAAGCTTTTCTATAGTAACTTTAATGTTTGAGCAATAACATTGGTATTGTTTTTATCAGTTGTAAATGCTAATCTGTAAAAATAAAATGTTTATAACCGTACTTATTATTATCTTATCAACTTTATTACAATACATGAAATTGTAACAGATATTCATGCAGAAATAATATTTCTGAATATTTTACGATGTTAACTGTTTTCTACATATTTTTTCCTTTAAAAATATCTTACACGAATATATTGAAGATTTTAAGCATTTAAAAAAATATCAGAAATTTCCTGACCTATAATTAAATTTTTTAAATCTTCACTCAAGACCAAATCAAACTTCTCATTAGTTTCCTCCTGATAAAGAATCAGAATTATGTAAATGTTATGTTAGGAAGACACCATGTTATGAATGGTGGTAATCACCCGATGTTATGAAACCATTACAGGCTTCGCCTTCAGGGAATGATGGAATTAAAATTATTAAATTTTATAACTTCATACATATTATTAAACTTTTCTTTGTTATGTTTTTCTAGTGAAACCAAGAAAATGTGTCGAAAATTAAAAGTCAACCAGCACGAACCATACAGTTTGAAGCACTATAGAGACGGAGAATATCACAAAGATTATGATCGCCGTGATACAACTTCCTCGATAGTTAATTTCATGAGAGATCCAACTGGAGGACTTCCGTGGGAAGAAGATCCCACTGCGTCAGATGTTGTTCATTTGCCTGATGCCCAAGTAAAGTGTATTTATTACTATCATTCAATTTTTTTTCCAGTCACTAATGATAAGCTCTATATTTAAATTAGCTCAAAAAAAGGTGAAGAAATATTTTCTTTATGAAACTTTCAATTTCTTTCAGCCACATAAATAAAAAGCAACAACTAAGAATGTACTCATTTTAAACGGACTCAAACATAATATAATTTGATACGCAATAATATTTAGAATGTGAAGAGGAGTACATGGTTCTGGCATAATACTTGTCACATACTAAATCACTGCTGATAGAGATTGGTGACCATTGTCACATTCAATACACAATAATTTTGTTTTTCTTTTCAGTCTATAACCCGCTTCCTTAAAAAAGGACCCGCTTTAAACAGACCTTCGATGGTTATGTTCTATGCACCGTGGTGTGGATACTGTAAAACTTTGAAGCCGGAATATGCTAATGCAGCCGCTGATTTACGGGTAAAAAACATAATCATCTATTTCTCATGCTGAACAATAGAGATATACGTATGGGCTAAAAAAATGGTGAATATACATAGAGCAAAACAATTCAACCCGAAGAACTTCCATTTAAATCATAACTAAGCATACATAAGCGTAATGTCGTATGATAATTTATATCTAAGTGACATTGTTTTTAAATGTTTACTAAGCAACTGAGCTTTAACAGGGTAAAATTGACATGGTTGGATATGTGGTTTTAAATCATTAAAAATTCTTATTTAGAAAAAATCGGCCAAAATTATTTTTTGAAAATTAATTCAGGGCTTGGTATTTATATTATATGTATCTCTCTTAGCGGCATATACTAATATAAAATATGATTCTACGAAAAAAGCGGACGGGATAAAACCGTACATGAAAAAAACCATACGTGGAAAAAACTGCACATGGACAAAACTGTACACGGAAAAAGACGAATTCATATTTAAAATACTTCTAATCTTTTCAAATGTGAATATGTCTTTTCCTATATATGGTTTTATCCGTGTACGGTTTTTTCCATCTACGGTTCTATCCTTCACCATAAAATATGTATGTTGTAGGGCGAAGCATTCTTGGCAGCTATTGACGTTGCCAGACCTGAAAATTCAGGAGTAAGACAACAATATAATATAACTGGTTTTCCCACTCTTCTCTTCTATGAGTAAGTATTTGATTCAGTTAAATTACATTTATAATTATTAGTAACTTGTATTTGATGGAAAAATTATTATTTTTTAGAAATGGAAAAATGAAATTTCCTTATGAGGGTGATAATAACCGTGCTGCATTGGTTGAGTTCATGAGAGACCCGCAGCCGTTCCACAAGTCTAGCTTAAAAGCTCAAGTGCCAAAAGAAAAGGACTGGGCTCTCACTGTCAGCGATGTGGTCCACCTCACAAGTAATTATATTTATACTTCCGATATGCCTCTATCACTTATTTAAATAGACTATTGATACATCCGCATTTTAAAAAGCAGCTTGTAATGTACTTGAACCGCTGGTGAGTTAAATGTTTACTGGAGATCAAACACATGTTTTACAAACAATTTAAATATTTTTTAAGACATCGACTGAGGGTGCTTGATGGAATTTCAATATCAAATTTGGATTATTGAGATTTTGTACACTTCCATGTATTTTGTCACTAACGACCCGGGTTTCGCCTTTCGGCATCTTCAGGCATTCGAGCACACGAATGGACTCGAACTGAGAGACAGTAAACAGTGTCTAACGTTTATATAGAAGATACAAATGCGACAAATATTATTTACGAGGTAAGACATTACACGTCTGAGAGCCACACTGATACCTGAGTTAAAATTTCGGGAATCTCCCTAATCCTTATTTTGTAAACACCATATTAACAGAGTGGCGAATTGCCGCTTTTCAACTTCTTTTAGAAATACCAGTGATTTTACAATTATAATAGTATTGTGGGTTTTGACGGGATGTAATTCGGCGAATGGGTAAATATATACAATCATTCCACATTTAGTGACATCTGTTAGGTGTTTCAACGTATCGGATATAATAGCGGAGAATTAGGAAGGTTCAGCTGCTCATTCAAAATCGGTAAGGAATTTAACTGGGCTCTATTAATTTCCAAAATTTCTTGATAAAATAATTTATGATCCCCCATGTTTTTATGCAACAGTTTAACCCCATCATCCGCAATAAACGTATGGTTCTCCATTAGCAAGTGATTTGCGAATGTCGAAGTTTCTTTTTTTAATCTAAAGGCAGCTAAATGTTCTGATACCCTTATATCTAATGTACGTGTGGTTTTACCCACATAGAAATGTTGGCAATCATTGCATTGTAATTTATAAATACCAGATTTGTTCTTAAAGTTTACTCTATCTTTATTGTTAATAAGATATTAAGTAATTCCGTAGTAATGACGTGATTAACTCTACGCGTATTAAGGTAAATGTTAGACACTGTTTACTTTCTGTCAGTTCGAGTCCATACGTGCGCTGGAATGCCTGAAGATGCCGAAAGGCGGAACCCGGGTCGTTAGTGACAAAATATATGGAAGTGTACAAAATCTCAGTAATCCAAATTTAAATATTTGTTACATGAAAAAATTAAACTATGAATATATGATATTGCAGGTGATACATTTGACCCAATGCTGGTGGACGAAACTTGTGCACTTGTTGTCTTCCATGCTCCTTGGTGCGGTCACTGCAAAAGGATTAAACCTGAATATGAAAGAGCTGCAACTTTATTGAAAGATCGAGGTGTAAGTATAGCTAATTGATATGTCATGAAACTTTTAGATTCTGTTGATTATATTGTTGTAAGAATAATTGTATTGTCAAATGATTGTCAACCTAACCCATAAACATAGTGCTGTCCATTATTACCAATAAATCGAAAATAATGACAGTGTTATGTTTCCAAAAATCAGAAAGACTGATTATAACCAAACTGTTAAACAAATTCATGATCTGTTTCAATACCAGAAACGTTTCTGATAAAACCACTATCATGATGCTGCAAGAATATTGTGTATTGCATTGGTAAAGTTAAATAATGTCCCGATTACTCAAGCTGAAATGTTTTGTTATACTTGTGATACTTACAGATCAATGGAATGCTAGCTGCTGTTGATGCTACGAAGGAACCAGAATTGGCATCAAAATATGGCGTGAAGGGTTACCCAACAATCAAATATTTCACTAACGGAGAATTCAAGTATGACATTAGTGCCCGAGACGAAATGAAGATAATTGAATTCATGAAGGTAAACATTTTAAAACATTGCAACAATAATTGTATACTTTAAAAGATAAAACTTTAAAAGATTGCTAATATATTTGGAAAATTTATTTTTCACACAATTTTGCAATGTTTTATGAAATGTATTGATTAATTTTAAATTAATAAATTCTTATTGCCTTATGTAATATGTGTGTTCATAGACAAGTGTCTGTATAAATATGTGGTTAGTTATTCAATATAAAATTATACTCAAATAATGGCTATGTTACAATTAGTGGCTCTGCAGAATATTGCGCGGCGATTTGAAATTATTTTAATGTAAAGTATGTCAAATGTTGGATGCAACTTAGCGAATACTCGTCAACCAGCTGATTTGAGAATGGCTCAATTAACTTTTCAAAGCATTGCTATTTATTGATCCTGCCAAATTTCAATAAATGGTGGATTTTACGTAAAATAAATCAGAAATTTTTAATCAAGTACACTTGTCCTCCATAGGAAGCCTTACTAGGGTTAGATCAGTAATACTCGAGGGGGCACTGGACACAAGTGTACTATGCTGTTACATTTTCATTTACTCAATTGATGCTTTATTTTTTAATTCTATAAAAACCCACTAGAGTGGCAGTAAAAAAATATTGCTTTTGATGATTCATAGTATTTGCTTTAATTACCATATTGCAATTTCCACCCTCTAAGGAGGGTATGTGAATCTTTCTTTTGAGTAATACCTGAAAACTATTTCAATAAAATATGTACCACCATACGAGGCGAAATTTTAGTTTTATTCCTGTTCTCTGATCCCTGTTTTAAACACATTTCTGATTTTATTGACAGCGCAGTTGTAATATTTGTTTGTGAAAACAAAAAATAATTATTTATTGAATGTTTGTTAGAATCCTCAAGCACCTCCGCCACCCCCACCCCCTGAGCCTGTGTGGGCGGATGAGGAATCCCATGTTGTTCATCTTCTCAAAGACAACTTTCGAAGCCTCCTGAAAAAGAAGAAACATGCCTTCATTATGTTTTATGCCCCATGTAAGTCAACAACATATATTTTGTTATCAACTATAACACTGAATTACTAATATGCAGTTAAAAGTATCCAACTCCTATGATTAGTGCCATGCTACTTCGCCTAGGTTTGTAAAGAACTGAGCCATTACATTTTCAAGTCCCTTAATTGATACTTTGTATTTACTCACTGTTTCTCACGTGACATAACACCAATAAATCAGTAACAGCCATCTCCTTTGATACACCTTTTATTAACATTTTGTTTACTATAAGATCAGTTTTAAGGTGTTAACTGTCAATTCTTGATGGAAAAGCATTATATTTGAAAAATACTATAAGATGCTAAGTAAGGATATCTATCACCTCTCAGATACAATATCTTAATATGGAGTAGGTATATCCAAACAACATTTATTGTTTGTTATGCATTACATTATATATATTATTTATTTTTTTAGGGTGTGGTCACTGCAAACGAGCGAAACCGGAGATGGTAAAACTTGCAGAAAATTTGAAAGAAGACTCACGCACAATTATCGGTGCCGTTGACTGCACCCAGGACCAATCTCTTTGTCAAGAATATGAAATTAAAGGATACCCGACTATCAAGTATTTCAGCTTCTATGATAAAGTGCGTGCAGACTACAATGGTGGAAGAACTGTAAGCTTATTTTGAATATTATCAATTGCTTTAAATATTTATAGTGAAAATAAAACATTACCTTTACAATGATCTGAAAAATAACCTCTAGTATCAAATATTTCGAGTGTTATTATGTTGATTCAGACTGTAAATTTAATATTTCATCAATGCAACACTACATTAATACAGCTATATCTCAGCCTAAAAATGTAAAATTCACTTTTTTTGTGATCATGTTCTGCTTGAACCTTATCTCAACAAAAGTTTTTCTTTGGGAACTCAGTTGCTCAACTTTTCTTTCAACCAAGAGTGAAGGCTAAGACAGGACTAGTATTCAGCTAATCACTCTCGCTACGCCCCGCTTTTAGGATCGTACGGGTGAGAGATAATGTTGGACATCACATACATTCAAGCCTTCAAACCGAAATCCATAAATCAATTTATTAAACTGTCTGTCCTGGGATTCGAGTCCATGAGCACCGCAACCAAATCCAACAACCTCGACCACGGAAGCAACAACTTCACCACAACATATTTGAATTATTTGTCTGGTTTTTCTTGATAATTATTATTCTGTAAAGTGTTTCTCTACCAAAACTTGTAAAAGTTTTCAATTGTCTAGATATTTATGTGATTGTATATTTTATTGTTCTAAGGAAATCGAGATGGGAAGTTATCTCAAGGACCCTCCTACAGCAACTACATCCAATTTTTCAATGCCCGTGGCTACAGAAACCGAAGATGATTCTGCAGTACTCCAATTGACTGATACCAATTTCAAAAATGATGTGTCTACCACTCCAACATTAGTAATGTTTTATGCCCCTTGTGAGTATATTTTTCTTATTGTTTGCACATTAAAACTAATCTATTCCTTCAATCAATAAAAAAGTAAAATATTATCTCCGATCATAGTCTGCCCCCTCAATATTACAACTAGGTAACTTGATTTTCAATTTTTTTGAGATAGCTATTAAAAATGAAATTACAATGTTTTCGATGGATTCGTTGGTAACTTTGTGTAATCATTTTTAATAACATTAAAACTTGATAACTTTGATATTCCACTGGCTGTGTTACTAAATATGACACATGTTTCGCTTCTTTAAGAAGCTTGCACCTAGTTGTATTGAGATGATAATTACTTATGTTATAACAATTAAAATGATTCAAAAAAAATGTTTTTGTACATTTATATAATAATTTGAAGTGGTAAACCATATTATGAAGACAAATATAAAAGGGATAAATGATAAAAAGGTTTAAATAAAGATTTTCTCTATAAACACATCATACATGTGCGAACCGCAGGAATGGATAAATTTTGAATCGTGGATTGTTTAACTACTCTGTTATCTAAGACTCGTATTCTATCATTATATTTTTATTAAATTTAATTACCATTTTATAACGTATCGATCATTTTTATTTCAGGGTGTGGACATTGCACCAAAATGAAACCAGCATTTAAAGCAGCTGCGCTACAAGTAAAGAAAGAGAAGATCAATGTGAAATTAGGCATGGTGGATTGCACTACTAATCCAGATTTAGCTTCACAATATGGCATTACATCTTTCCCTCAAATCAAATTATTCAATAAGGGAATCTTCATTGAAGATTATTCTGCCAGTAGAACCGAAGATGAATTTACATCATACCTTCGAAAACAACATTCAAAATCTACGAAAGAAGAATTATAAGGATTTATTTGTTTGTTTGTTTTCTTTGTTTCCTTACTTAGTATTTCTTTTTCAATAAATAATAGCCATTTCATTTAAATTTTTACAGTAAATTATGCATTATACAAAACAACAATAAGTTCTGTTTTGTACGATACCATTGCTAAAATCAATAATTCATCTGTTGTGAACTAATAAAATATTTTTTTTTCAGCGTAGACAATTTATTATTATCATAGAGAAACAATATTTCCTTTCTGTTCACACCAAACAAAGTTTATTTGAATTACTAAAAACTATTTTTTCTTTAATATTATGTTTTCACTCACACCTAATAATAATTTATCTTGAATGAAAAAATATTTTTCTGTTTTTAAATGGAGATTATTAATCTGAAATTATTTTTTTTTTTTGTTAAATAACATGTGGTTAACTACATAACTTTATGCAATTCATTCACATACATTTCCAAAATACTCTAAAACATTGAATCAAATTTCCATTTATTAACATGATAATATTGTTCCGTTGTAAGTAGAATAAAAAATATTAAATAGAACATTCCTGTTTTATTATGTCTTGATGTTACAAATGTAATCTCTATTAAAGTAATAACTTCAGATCTGAAGGTATGTGTTTTTTTATTTATCTGATTAGCCTTATAAAATTTTGATTTGTTCTCTTGTGATATACATTTCTATACTATGTATATTGTGTCGTCAAGTTTATTGAAAAATCTCTCTATCAAATAATCTTTTGTAGTCGAAATTTGTCTATTATATAGTCAAAATCAATTGTAATTCTGAAATACTAAAGTGTATTAAAATGAAAATTGACTGTTTATAGCAAATCAAATCAACCCAATGGATCATTTTTACCATAGCTTTTTTGTAATTAATAATTTCCACCTGTGGTAACAATCGATTTGTATTGATTTTGCGCATGTTTACGTATGTCACAGCAAAAGGATTAATTACTGATTTATCTAAACTCACATTTTGAGACTTGAGCTATTATCAAAAATTGAATCTAGGTCGGTATAGCAAATGGCTAATTTGAGCGTTAAATGTTTCTTATTAATCAGTCAATATATTTTTTTTTGTTAAATAAATGCAACACCGCATTATCGTCAAAAAATAAATTGTACTGGAGAGGGATAAAAATCAATATCTTTTAAATTTGTGAATGACATACAATTAAATTAGTGTTACAAGTAAACTAAAAAAAATTGTAAATAGAAAATTCCTGTTTTATTATGTCTTGATTTAGCATCAGATATAAGGTTTTGTAAAACTTCAGATCTGAAGGTATGTGTTTTTTATTTATCATTTTCATTATAAAATTTTGATTTGTTCTCTTTAAATTATAGCGATCTTTAAAATTATTTTGAATCTCGATAAAAAAATGTCTCCTTACAATTCTACAAAAAAATTTACTCAAAATTTGCTTCCTATCGTATCATTTAATCAATTACAAACACTAGAGATCTTCCACATTGATGAATATTCTTCTATATAAAATTTTGTGATACTTAATTTTTGGATTTATAAGTTGTTGAAAATTTTTGTATACATTTTACATAATTATTGTAAACAAATAAACCGTTGTCACTTTTGTTAACAACTACTAAGACATTAAGTATTAAATAATATTAATTTGTGATTTTTTTATGGGAATTTTTAATACTGACAAATATTATATTTGTCAAATTACTACTGAAAAATAAGTAATAAAAACTAAGACCATATTCATTTTGTTTTATTTCATCAATAAGTTTTATGATGGTATGTAAACTATGTAAAACTGTTTTCATTATTTTGTTTTTTGGCAATGACTGAATTAAAAACCAACCTCATCATCAAAAGTGATTAGCCAACGACTAGTTCTGTCTTAACTACATCCTTCTATCTTTACTCTCCAAAAAAGAGAGGTTAAGAAATTCAAAATGGGCAGTTCTTGTAGAACAACTGAGTCGACACTGTTCAAATGAATATTAGGCTATGTATACAGCTGCCCTTGTTCCTGACTGAGTAGGAGCCTTAATTAAGAATCCACCGAAGTTTTAAACTAAAAAATATGTAGCCGGTTTATAATAGGCTGAAAATATTTAGTATATTTTAAAAAATAAAACACAATTTGTTTGTACTACTTCCACATGTATATAATGATCTGGACCGGTTTCGCTCATCATGAGCATTATCAACTGATAATTTAGTACCACAAGTATTATAAGAACTGGTTGATTTATTGAAAGCTATTTCGACTTCATTTCATTGTCAGAACTATGTTCAAACGTTTTTTTTTTCCATGTACGCTCCCAATGTGGAGCGGAGCATATGGTCTCCTAATTGAGGTATCTTAACACATTGACAGCAGGAAACGGCAAATGCCGTTTTTCGCGGATTATCGGTCGAAGGCGGGACACGGTAAAAGTCGTTTTTGTTGACTATCGGTTGTTGGCTGGAGACGGCATTTCACGGGTTTGTATATCGGCGTGAAATAAAACGCCGCAACTAATTATCATTAGTTCTACTTCTTTGCTAGATTATAAGGGGTGAAAATCAACAGTCGTATAGATTTGTTTCGATATCTCAATCTCTAGTTCAGTTTGAGTCGTTTCAAGTGTCGGACTATTTTTCATATCACTCGCGCTGTTTTGTTTACATACTGTTTCGTATTTTATTATTCGAATATAATATTACCATTGTATAAGACGTTATCCCTACAAAAATGTTTTCACAAGCCAATGATAGTGACGATGAAGTGTATGCCGACAATTTATCTGATTGCTCATGGAATAATGATATTGAAGAGTTGTCAGACAACAAATCGAGTGATGATGAGTAAATACCAAGACCTAGAACGTTTCACCGTCGCACTATTCCAAGTGATTCTGATTCGGAGACGAGCTCAGACGAGTATGTGGATGAGTGGTCATCGTTAGATAATCTTCCAGTTTTGGAATCATTTTTAGGCCACCGCGGTTTGAATTCAAATTTCGATTGTCCTCAAACTGTGATGCGGTAAATTTATATATCGGTGATGATTTGTTTGAATTTTTTGTAAACGAATCTAATAGATATTACCACCAAAACTCCCATAATTATAAATTATGTAAAAAATCGGCAAAGTGGAAAAATATTACTTTGAAAGAAATGAAAAAGTTTCTGGGGCTTATTCTTTTGATGGGACAAGTTCGCAAGGATATAAGGGGCGAGTATTGGTCTACAGAACCAACAACTGAAACTCCTTATTTTGCTAAAACAATGTCCAGAGAGTTCTTGAAAATTTCAATCGAAAATATTGTTTCGTTTAGAAGTTGTGTCAATTTTAAAAAGCAATATATTTTTGCGCTAATCACGAAAAACGCCCGCCACAGGATAGAGTCTATTGTTTCGGGCGCCCGCTCAAGAAGTGTTAACAGAATTTTTCTATGAGAACTGCTTGTTACTCAGTTGCTCAACCTCTCTTTTTTCGAAGAGAGTAGGGATAGGGTTAGCTAATCGCTCTCGCTACGCCCCGTGAGGATTTGATGGGTGGGAGGGAGAACTCAAACTACGAACAGAAAACGATTGAAAGATCAATTTATGAAAATTTATAGACAATAATATGTCGGTTTACTGAGATTAGCATCTTAAATTTAAAAGTAAAGTAATATTTTATTTGGCATTATATAATATACACACACCTGCATTCTCAAATCGCATCAAAGACAAAATTTTAATAAAATTACGAATAATGTGTTTTTATATAACAAATATATATGTAAAAGGTAAAAATGCATAAATAAATACTAACAGCTCTACTGGAACATTTTGCTGCCCCTGTAGAAGCCCAGGGGGCCGCGACCCACAGTTTGGGAAGCACTGCCCTGGAGCACATTCTAAAATATCGATAAGGCAGCAGGCACCACCTATTTTTTCAAATCAAAATTTACAAATGTATTATTTACATTTACAGTAGCATTCTACAAAATGAATACTACACATCATGGTACATACAAAGTAAACGTTTTATGAAAACTGGCCAGTGCCTTCACTGGCCAATGCCTCATAATTAGGATAGTATGATGATATTATTCCTGCAAGTTAACAACTTTAAAGTTGCTCATTGGTGAGTGGAGATCTATATATTGATTTTATTAAATTCATGCTTGAAAACAATGTGTGTGGAACTAAAAAATTGTTTTATTTGCGCCTGTTTTTAAGGATGGAAACTTTTTTTTCCTACTATATTCCCCAAGTCCTCATCTAATATTAAGGATTTTAGCATATCATTCTGAAGGTTCAAAATTTCTAGCTCGAGTTCTTCCCCCCCCCATCCAGTGCTCTAACAGAGAAGCCAGACAACATAAACATGTCGACTTATGCAGACAAATGAGTTCTAATTACATATTTTTTAAATCAGTATTTTACAAATTCATTAAAATAAAACTGAAACAAATCGGTGAGTGAGCGCTATGGCGGACCTGGGCACAAGGTTGGGAATCCTTGACTTATACCATCCATTCTTAACCACATCCTTCTATACTTACCCTTTCAGATGTTGAGCTGCTGACTTACAACCAATTCTTATTAATTATGTTACATCAAAATGCTACATTAGGAATCCATACACATTGAGAGTGTAAGTAGTAAAAAAAACTTTTCAAGGGATCCTCCATATTTTGTAATTCATAACTTCATAGCAAATATAAAGGAAAGTCACCCTAGGTGTTTTTTTTAAATAGTTGTATCCACAAATAGTGTTTAGTAAAACCATCTATCTATCTTTCAGTATCTATGAAATGACATGATAGGATGCACCAATTTCTTTCTTGTTTTAATTTTCTTAGTGAAAACTTCAGATATTGAACGTAAGAATTTAGGTAAATTGGATTCATTGAAAAAAAAACACTTCATATTCTTAACTGTTTTAATCGAAAACCAGTTTTTTTTGGATTATACAGAATACAATACATAAATATTGTATAAAAATACTTATTCTTCATAGCTATTCATTTCTCGCAAAAAAATCGATACAATAGTGCAACATACACATTACGTGACATGAAAACTCTCAATTCTATAATAATCGTACAACCAATGTTGTCATATTGAATAAAACCTATTCACACTGTAAGACCACTTAGACCTGGTGGTTAAAATAATGGATTATGACAATATTACAAAAAAAAAATTCAAATATGCAGCGTATTATTAATATATATATATATTTTCATCGAGAATGATGTCAACTATTATAAAAATACAATTGTATAAAAGAACGAATTAAAATTTTCCAATAATTTCAAAAAAAAATCAGAAAACAAACTGCCTGAACCTATATCGTATAGGTGTGGATCAGAACCAGCACTGTCCAAACCAAAAAACGAAAAAATTGAGTTGGCCGTGTCATCACTATTAAAATTTCATTTTTTGTAAGGGCCAAAGACTAACTAAAATTATTGTCTTATGACACTGCCATCTACATCACATAAAATGATTTATTTTCAGTGCCATGTTTGTCTACTCCACACAAAAAAGACGGAGAAGTCTGACATTCATGAGATGCTTGAAGAAACAGATAACAGTGATTAATAAAAAAAAATACTAATTATTTCAAAACTGAATAATTGTGGGTTGGTGAAGTCTAGTTCTTGTCCACACATATTAGATGTGGTAAATAAATAATTTTTGAGTGGAAGTTGGTTCTGGTTGTAAGAAAGGTTGTAAGAGGTAGGTATTGCTTTGATAATGATAAAGGTCGCTCTTCAAAATCTTATTTGACCTTATGGTTATTGGATACTTCTAAAACAAAAACAAAAAAAAAATAGCATAAGACTGAAGTCTACTATGAAGATAAAGATACGTAAATTGAATTTGTATGAAACTATTTTTTTAGATTGATGGCAATTGTCACTAGAAAATAAATTAAAAAGTATGTATTGATACAAAAGTTAAATACAACTACATACAGAATAATAATTTGAAGAATTTATATACCATGACAGCATTTCATTAGTGATGTGAAATAAATTTGTGTTTTTTATTTACAAATATGTTCATAGTCATTTTGTGCTACAACACAAGTGTTCAAATGTTTTATAAATAATAAAATGCTTGAAGTAATATAAAATTGTTTCTTACTTATACTAAACAAGTCAATAAATAGTATTGCGGGTGATTGGAATTCAAAATTTACAATATTTCATTTGAAACATACTAAATATTATCAACAATAATTGGTTGTGTAAATAATGAATGACTATTTTTAGAGTTCCGGATAAGGGATAGAATTTTCATTCCAAAAATTCGCAATTTTTATTTTATGCACACATCGCGGCATTCAACCAAAAATACAGGAAAAAATTAATCACCGCACACCGTAAGGAATGAGACTCAAATTGTGACCACTTTTTATTTACACACACTTGTATAAATAAAACAACCATAACCTATTCATGTATTTCAAAATATACAGTCTATTAGTACTTACATATCGTCAAATGCACTGTTACTTTGTGATGAATCAGTAATTAGGTATACCAAACAAACAATTATACTAATAGCCTAAAATTAATCTCAATTATGCAAAATGAAAAATTAACCCAACTGATTAGCCAAGTATTTTATTATTTTCTTAAATCAAACAATACATTATTGTACACATTCAATCTAAACGGCATTCTTTATATTCAAATCACTTCTATATTAAAATATGCTTGGATACATACAAACCAAAACAAATGTACACTGTTGTACAAAAAAAAAACTGTTGAAATTACATATTTTACGCCATATTGAAATTAGCACTGTAGATATTCTAAATAGAACAAATTGGTACACAATTTGAAAAATTGGGTCATGGCAAATGTATTACCTAAATTAATGCAATAACTACGAGAATATTGGAATAAAAAAAATGAATTTTACAGCTCTCTTAAACATTAGTATTTACAAAGTAATAAAAAAAACATTTCACTTCATTGTGAACATATAATAATACTCCTAAAATATATTAAATATGATGCCTTATTATATACATACAAAAATTTTATGAAAAAATTATGTCTTGGTACTAAAATGCTTTCACCTTAAATTAACTGTGATGTTCTTATAACATGGACTTTATTCTTAATGTAAAAATAGATATTATGTGAATAGTACACAAAAAATCCAAAAGGTTTATGAAAAAAATAATGGAAACGAAGTAGATGGGTACAAAGTAAAAAATAAATAACATTAAACAATTATTTAAAAATAGCTTTCACAGCAGTGTAGTAATTGAAAATGGAACAAACCAATACCCAAAAACTAATGGAATAACAAAGTTATCAATTTCAATTTAAAATTAAGACCAATAACCAATTCCAGATAACTTCAATTTGATAATGTAACTAACAGCAAACAAAAATTTAACTTCCTGTTAAATTGGAATCAATCAAAGTTTGCATATTTAACTGAGTTTTGTCACTAACAACCGAGATGCCAACATTCGGCATCTTCAGGCATTCAAGTGCACAGATGAACTTGCACTGACAATTAGTAAATATCGCAGAATCACTCTTTCAACCTGGATGAAGGAGTTGAATTGCATCAAATTGATTTTTGCAAGAAATCTTAGAAATAAATAGAGCACAGCTAAATAGTTAAACAATTTTTAGCAAGCAAGTCAATTTCCTTAATTCCCCCTTATTGTACTCTTCATGTGAAATTACATATCAATATCATAAAATAATCATGAATTTCAATAGCAACCAAAATCATTTTATTCTTACAATGCGTACCATATATGTATTATACCCAAAACAAAAATCCACCACTTAAAAATCACTAGGTATCTCTATGTTATGACCTTTCCCAATGACCTTTTAATGATGGTTGATCTTGTGACTACCCATTATAACTACAGGTAGTCACAATTATTGTAAGGATCTACAGTTTGTAAATGTGAATTATTATTCCAATTAATATCAAATCATTATTAGAATTAATTCATATCACCATCAATATAGTTCCTAAATGATGATAATTGATATAAACTGTCAACTAATTGTCAGTTCGAGTTCATTCGTACACTTGAATGCATGAAGATGTTGAAAGGAAAACCTGGGTGGTTATTAACAAAACTTCTGGAAATGTACAAAATTTGAATGATTCAAATTGTATATTGAAATTCCATCAAGCACCCTCAGTCGATATCTTAAATGTTGTATATGAAGAGTTGAAAATGCCACTAGATTCATTACCACACTGCCAAAATATTTATAATACCTGCTACGTGAATCAGTATGATGAAAAACAATTTTACATTAATCTTAATATAAAAACCAGATCTATCGGTACTATTAGTTTCTTTATCATATTTAGAACTAATTTTTGTTTTGGTTATGAATATAGCCACACATATCAATATGAAAACCATGGGCGTTTGAAGAGCATCAAATAAGCATACATTTAATAAAATGCTTATCCTAAAATATTACGAAACATTCAATGAAAATTCAAATACGAATTTATAATGCCTATTCACAAAATGTGATAAATGTGCAGACAGCAGTTAGAAATGACATTAAAGATTGAATCAACTTTTGTAGCATCCTTCTAAACACAAAATACAAATGGTATACTCTTTGTAAATGTAATGTATCCATTAAATCTTTACTATGGATATTTGGAATGCTAAATTGGAATTTTTTTTACTAAATTATAATTTGATATCTAACTATCATTTATTTCTGTTTGAGTATACATAATCAGTGAAAGCCAAATTTGGTGTTGTTATAAATCAGTGGTTCTTCGCCGGTGTTCCACAGAACACTAGTGTGCGAACTTGTTACAGATCCTTTGACAATTATTAGAGCCCCTATAAAAGCTCTTACATGACAAGAAACTTTAAATATTAAACCTGATGTTGACTGATTTTCGAACCATAGAATATACATTTTAATAAAAGAGTTTAATATACAGTTTTTATAATTAATTCTACTATTTCATGTGTAATCTGTATCATTTGAAATAAAAGCTGTTTTTGCATTTTTTTTATAATCAAAAAGTGCTCCGTGACTTCAAAAAAGTTAAGAACCACTGCTATAAATCATACACAGAATGCATATTTATCTTATATACGTATATTATAATGCTCAACAAAGGTCTGCCATGGCATTTGTCATGACAAAGATTTTTCCCATGAGTTTGCGAGATGATTTCCATATGTATAAAAGCAATTCAGTTCTGTCAATATTTTTGTTGTAAAAAAGAAAAACACTTTAATCAAAAAGAATAAATAATAATTATGCAAAATAAATATGAAAATTTTATCCACAACAGTAAATCGCTGGTAAGTAAGTAAAAGTCAGGATGTCGAATTTTGAAATTTCATATGGAGTGGGCATGCAAGAATTGCGTTTCAAGTAACAAACTATTTTTAAAGAAAATGGTAAATATGATCTTAGGCAGCACTGTAGTCATGGGTATATGCTGTATACCAGGCCTGGACAAACTACGGCCTGCAGGCTATGTATGGCCCCAAGGGTATTTTTGTGCGGTCCAATAATCAATAAACTGTTTGTTATTAGAGAATCACTTATGTTTCATGTTGAAATTCCTTATTCAAGATAATTAATAATGTATCACTAAAAATAGTATTTTACTTTAGGCACGTCGTTCATTTTGAATTTTTAATGTGGCCCTTCGGCCAAAATTTTGTCCAGGCCTGCTGTATACCAAACGCAGAAGCTAAATTCATAGAAATATCGTAAACCCTCTGGTTAAATCAAAATATTCTACGATCAGACAAAAGATAAAATAGTTTTTCAGTAAAATACATAGTAAATTTCCATTTTGGCGTTCAGTCCAGCATTCATATAAAGTACATGATATCACACAGAGTATGTTACCGTATACCCTCTGCCAAGTTTACTACTACAGCACTAATTATAGAGTACACAACAATGTTAGATGATTAAGTACAGTTCAATAATCCAATGTGCTTATTCAAGTATTAAGTGACATGCAAATATAATAAGTATACCAATTCACTCATTTAAAATTCCCTGTGTTCAGCATGAAAAAATATTGCCGGAAATGATGTTTAACAAACACGTTGAGCAAACATATTCTGCGTCAATACAACAATAATAATACTATATAATAATAAAACGTTTGTTGAAGCCTGTCTATTACGAGAGCAGAGCAGTATATGTTCTGTAACCTGTAGAAAGTTGGTATTTTGTTTCTCTGCCATGTTTTTTGTGATGTCACACTACTGTGGACCACTTGACACATTCGATATATATGCATTATTTTAACCTTGCAATGTTCACGTACCTCTTGAACCGAATACCGAAACAATTTGATGAACGTGTAGACAAAAATTGGCAAATTTTATCAAGGTTAATTTAATTGACTGTTGTTAAAGTTCTATGTTGTATTCAAATTTGGTCTGAGGGGACATGATGAATATGGTGATTCAAATAATCCAGGTGTTTATCGAAGGCTTATATTGGCTTTGTCTTGTCACAATTGCCTCACCACAATTAAACAGCAAGAGAGCAATAGTGTTGTTAAGAGCAAGTTAAAAATTATTTAGATTCAATTCTAAGTGTGACAAAAATTAAAAATCAAATATCGCAGAGCAAGTTTATCACTACCAAGCAGACGCAACAATTCGTTTTGGAAATATGGTAAAAATAATGGGGGACCATGCACGAACATTTCTGGAAATCTATGATGCTAAAATATCACCTGCGGCCAGTATTGCATCTGACATTTTCAATGAACTCAACATCAAACTAGCACAACTAATCGGGCAGAGTTATAGTGGTGCAGCGGTGATGAGTGGGCGATTAGGTGGTGTACATGCTTTGATAAAAGCTCGTAACCACAGGTAAATTTCATACATTGTTATGCCTAATCAATTAAATTCGATAATGGAAATAATTGCTTCAGCTAATGAAAGAATTCAAGGAAATATGAATGAAAGAGATAAAAATCATAAAAAAGGAGTGAAAAATGACGACTTATACAAGCCAAACATTATTAAAAACTCACGTCTGACCGGTAACATAGTACCTAGTAAACTCACTGGAAATGATTTCACGTAAGTAACTTATTATTTATAAAAAGTTTCTTTGGAATATTTAAAGTACCGAATAACTCTATTCGTAATCTACGTTATATAGAGAAAACTTATTTTGTTTCAAATGAAGCTTCAAATATTTTACCCGCATGGTAAAAGACGACAGTAGTGAAACTTTCCATGCATTTTAAAATAATCAACAAACAAAAGGAAGCAGATTTATATTTACAAATGTTGATAAAAAAATGTGTAGAATATTGCAAGTTTTGTCCTGGATCAGTTATTACTCAACCATTCATTCATTCAAGTCCTGTAGAACATACATTTTGTTTTGCGGGATGACAGAATTTCAGTAACAATGCCCACTCTAAGGCCCATATCATGTGAGCACATCGATGCAAATGGATGTGTGCATGGTGAATTATGCAAAATGTCAAAGACAGCAAGGCCATCTATCTGATGGTCTCCCTGCAGCAACCATTGGCCAACGCAGCTTCGGCTGTAGATAACAGTAGGTAAGGGAAGGAAATCCCTAGCAGAAAAAACAAATTAAACCAACCTTGTGACTCATGCCTAGGAAGCGCAAGATTAATAGTGCTCTGCATCTTAAAAAATCAACCTTATTACAATACCACCACCACAGAAGCTGCTGTCACCCAGCTCTACCTAACGACGACCCATCAAGAACAGACATAGCACTCTCCAACAACTACTCTATGCACATAAGCCCTTACAATGTTCGTACTACGTCCACCTTAGGAAAGGACCTTCACAGTGCAAAGAAAAAATAGTTGGAGAGCAGATTTACAATAATATATTCAGGTCAGGAGCAATACCATCACCGGGGATTGGCAGTATTGATATCAGGGAGGGCAGCCCGCTGTCTTGTCAAATGGGAATAACTGATAGCTAGGTAAATATCAAGAACGCAATTGAGTCGGTCGCTCACGAGGCATTAAGAGTCAGGAGAAGTGGACAGTCAAAGTGGATGCCCGACGAAACGTGTAGAAATATTCGAGAATGAATCAGGCTTCAAACACTAAGGGACAGACTGGATCGCTGGACTAACTATCAGCACTATGATAAGATAGTCAAAAGGTCTATATACCAACTCACATGTCAATTCTTGTACTCAGTGGAACTACAGGATGCTGCAATGACTTGGGAGGAACCAAAGAGGCTGGCGGGAGAGAGAGAATCTTGAAGACACTCCAAATAAACTCCGAGTAGGGAACGGAAATGGTCAAAACAAAAACTTCCTGACCCATTTGACCATCAGAATAAAAATTATATTATTATCAGTCATACGATGATCGCTTAGTATACGAAATAAGCTATTTCTATTATATCAATCCTATAACAGATCCAATACTTATGTCTTCACATACATACGGAATACATTTTAATAAATTACACCTATTATTTAGAGTAAGATATCTCTTTTTCTTTCGGGGTTTCAGAATACAGCACAATAAACAAGGAGGCAAGATGGACAGCTTTTAACATTGTTAAGATTTTTTCTTTAAAAACAGATAAAGTAACACCATGCATGGTTGCCTACAATTTCAAACCATATATGCTGGCTGTTATATATGGATATATTTAAAAATAATGAATCTTTCACTGCAATCAATAAAAAATCTGTGTTCCTCCAAAGCCCGTTGACAAAGATCAAACTGTTTTATTCAAGCCATACTTAACTGTTAACTATACATGTAACTATTTTCCCATAAAGAAAATCATCTCGCAAAATGGGTATATTCTACGAATATATACAGGATATTTTCACGTTAACATTAATGTTGCATTAATAGTGTATTAATCTATGGAAAGTTTTCGAACTGCTCAACTATCAATTGTATACTTTTGGTCACCTGTCTCCGAAATGACAAAGTTTGGACTCTGAGAGCCCTCCGAAGTGGGTTTGAAGGGCACGTACAACTTTCCACTCGCAGCCCTAGCTGGCATCTGAGCTGTGATAACAATGTCCAAGGGCATCTTTTCAGCTGGAAAAATAGCAGTGGTAAATTAAGCTTCACAATCTCCAATCATTTTATGACATAAGTAGAATTATGTCAAACATGTACTTGAATTCGTTATGCTGTCTATAATTGTTAACTAAGAGACGCAAATTAATTATGGCGACATTGATATGCCTAGAATTATTTAAAATAGTAACCAATTCGTGGGCCTTTACATGGATTTTAACGACCATCCAGTGCATGACTGCTATCTTTTGCCAGCCTATGAATTATTCTATGCATTACTTATGATGCATTTTGTCTCACAGTACCTCTAATTAATTAAAATAATTATTAACACACAGAAATCCAGGCGCACACATATGCACATTTTGCTATCATCGTTCATAAAAAAACGTAGCTTCCCATGAATATTATGTTTTGCGTTCAAACAAAGATAGCACTGATGATATGGTACTTGATAATATTATAGAAGTATCAAATTTGGATTATTGAGATTTTGTACACTTCCATGTATTTATACATGGAAGTGTACAAAATCTCAATAATCCAAATTTGATATTGAAATTCCATCAAGCACCCTCAGTCGATGTCTTAAATTATAGAATTATATTAAAAATAATAATTGTACACTATAAAAAAATTCGGATTAATCACACACAGCCACATTGTATTTTTTTTCTTTCACTTTAGTTTAAATGCTATTAGATTCACGAATTGTGAAGCAATAATAACAAAAGTTACACATAATTTTGAAAACTACTATGTGTCTCCTAGCATATTATAAATATCAAACTAATTTTTTTCTGTCCATTGTCCTTCGAGAAATTTGAGAACTTCTAGTCACATGTTTGATTTATGGCTTCGCCAAGAAAGATTATTTGGAAACCCAAGATTTTTTGTCCCTGCAATTTTAAATTAATTTACTTTAGGCATTAAAGTACAAAAATATGATTATCATAAATGCTTTTCGATATACCAGAAAGGATTTTTGATTATAGTTAACCCTTTATTACCTACAAAAACTAATGTTACTATTGTTTTTCTTTTTAATAAAACTAGTCTCTATGCCGTTCTAGTGTGTAAAACAACAATTTGACTTATTTTTTTATATACACAAAAGCATCCTAAAGACTCACCTAAAAATTCAATAAAATACAACACGTGAAATGGTTATCACAATTTAACAATAAAGCATAAAAATATAAATTGCGGGTAAAGCCACCAGCCTCCTGAATGTTAATGAGTGACCATAAACGACAAATTTGTTCGTTCATAATCAACTTTAACCATTCTTTAAATTGAGGTAAAATGTAAGATACCTCAAATAAAATCTTACTGGCATATATTTTAAAATCTCATCTGCTTACGTTATGGCTTATATGAACATCTAATGAAGTATTTCAACATACATTACTAAGGAGACTAGATATGAGTATGAGACTCGAGTTCGTATGTATGTTAGAAGGAGTGAATGTTAAGCAATCATTCTACTTTTCAGAAATGGATAAAGTAGAATCAATTGATAAATTTGTGGAAAGTTTATTTGAGCATTCAAACAACTGAAAACTAGTAATAAATAACTAATTACTTACTATGTGGATGATGGGCCTTGATGTGAGCTTTGAGAGCCGATGATTGCTGGTAGGGAGCACCGCATGTTGAACATACATAAGGCCTTTCACCAGTGTGTGTTCGGATATGAGATACCTGAATAGATTTTCAAAAAAAGATTGTTAGAAAATTATTGCTGCAGTTATTGGGCAACTAACTATACATGGGATATATATCTGGGACACGCAGCTGTACACGATCAAAACCAATTCCCTTTGGTCAACGCTTGCATTTTACCTGTGCTGCTTTGCGGTAGCGAAACATGGCACCTGACAAAGTCTCAAAAAAACGGTATACTGAGCTTCGAGAATAGATACTTGTGTCGGATATTAGGGGTGAAGTGGTTTGCTTCGTGAGGAATTAGGAGATTAGGGAACAGACCGGGCAACGTCGCATCGGTGGTTATGGAGAGACGTTGGAGTTGGCTGGGTCACATGCTGCAGATGCCTCCGGAAAGCCTCAATCCTGCTTGCCTCTTCTTCCGACCTGTGGGATTCCGGCGTCCTGGAAGACCATCGGGTACTATCCATAAGATGTACTCGGCGGAGCTGAGGGACTCTGGCATGTCATGGGAGGAAGCAAAGCGATTAACGGGTGACACGGATTATGGAGACGCCGCGTGGTAGCCATATGCTCCACATAGGAAGCGAATATGGAAGAAGAACTATACATGAGAAGCTAATTATCAGTTAATTTAAAACAATTCTAGACACTATATGACTTTTAATTTTTTACAGGATGCGTGAAGTCATGGGACAAGTTGTAATGAGTAAATTTCACATGAAAACATCACATTTTTAAATAACGTTAGTAAATTCTCAATAAGCACATCTTTGGCTCTCCTGAAAAGTACCTATTTAAGACTTAACACCCTATCCCTTTCATACACAGTATTATCCTCAGAGAACTGATCTATAGACATGCTGAACAACACTGCAAAAATGATGATTTTATTCACTTTAAAAGCCATTGCAACAGTGAATTATGTAATAAAACACTGTACATACAGGAAAACAGATAAATTTATATTCAAAAACTATCAAAATGATGTTGATGGATATTTCTAAGTTCCAATTCAAGAAAATCAAAGGGACAAAGGTAAACACATATTCTTAGCGATTAATAACTTATGGTAAAATAAGAGCTACACAACAGCTCCAGCTTGCACTAGTATCAATATTTAATAGTATTGTCAAAAATGTACCCATTAAATTCTTCTCATCATTAATTAAGGATTCCCAACCGGTGCAGTATTGCTGTCTTAAAGTGAAGATTTTTTTATATTGCATAATGTATATATGCATATTTGGAATGCAAATTTTGAGCTAGAGTTAGACTATCTTAGGAAGGGGAAATTATATTCTGAAAGAGGAAATGGAGCAAAAAAGCTTGGGAGCTCATGTTATAGGTAATAATACGGAGACACTGACCAAATCACTTTTCTGTGCAAAAGCTCGAGTGCAGTGCGTACATCCAAACGGTTTTTCTCCAGTGTGAGTTCTGCGATGGTTTTTCAGAGTTCCCAGTGCGGTGAATCTCAGAGGACACAGGTCACAGGCATACGGTCTTTCTCCAGAATGTATTCGTTTATGCTTCACCTGCATAGACACATTCAAAGTCATCATGGCATACAAAGAAAGAAACACATTTTGAGGCTTCCAATAATAAAAATATATCATACAGGGCACATGATTCGCAAGAAAAATTTTACACTATGACAATGGTCAAACAAAAAACAACAGATAAAATGGCAAAATGCAACTGCTGTATATAAGTACCAGTGGCATGATGTGAAGGTGAAAAATAACATTTATCTAGTTTCTGAAATTCTATTTTATTCAGCGCTCTTTCATACAAAATTCATCAATAACTAACCACTTAAATTATGTTCCTAATATCAATTTTCCAAAAGATTTTTTTCAATTCATATCATTATTCCAAAAGCTGAAAGTCTATCCTCACCTTGACTATTTCTAGTGAATGTTTGAATGCACTTTTTATGGTAGCGCCCACAGAATACACCCAAATAAAATGAAAAAACAAGTCAGTCAGGACACACCAACTGTCTATATTTAGTGTATAAATACGAAACTTTGGAACAGTTTTGTTTCATCATTACTTGAAATTAAAATTGAATAACTCTACAAACTTGAGAAAAAACTTTTCATTTCATAATTTTAAGTCATGTGCTACATCTACCGCATGTATGGAAGGAACGCCACTGGTAAGTACTGACTATGTCAGTGCATGTTTTAAGTGATAGAAAAATGTTTAGAAATGTAAAAGCACATGTGGGCAATATTTTTTTTTTTTTTCCATGTCCGCTCCCAATGTGAAGCATATGGTCTCCTAATGGAGGTATCTTGACAGAATTTTTTCTACGAGTTTTTTTTTTTTTTTTCGAAGAGAGTAGGGATAGAAGGATAGGGCTATGACAGGACTAGTGGTTAGCTAATCGCTCTCGTTACGCCCCGTGAGGATGGGATTGGTAGGAGGGAGGACTCAGACTACGAACAGAAATCCATAAATCGATTGAAAGATCAATCTATGAAGACCGTCCGCACCGGGAATTGAACCCGAGACATCCGTAACCGTAGCCAGCGACGAAACCAACTGCGCCACGGACGCCGGGCAATATTACGTAGACAATAATTTCTGAATAAAAGTAATGCTATATTGAGATTGATTGTTTACAGACAAAATTTTAAAATGCTGTTTGTTCGTTCTGTCCAATGTGCTTAGATTTGTATTTTATGATAAAACATGAGACATTAATATAAAAACGTTATTCTTATAAATATAGATTTTTATGTTGTATTTGAATAACAGTCGGCAGGAAATCAATTTGGCTGGGTCATTATCAAAGAAAAACAGTCAGAAGTATGATATTGTTTAGCTTTATTAAAAAGCAGCCCAATAACCTTTGATATATATAAAATTAATTCAACCAGCAGTTACAATCAGTTTATTGAAGGTAATGTGTTAAAAAAATGTGCCTATAGACTGAAAAATGAAACACATTATACTATGTTATGATATTATGTTTGTATCAATACTTATACAGTGTATGTATACTGCGCTAGAAAAATTAGGTAATTTATTGTTTGGTTTGTATAATAAATAAAAGAGGTGTAATTTTAAATGATTTTGCTATAGTTATGTCTAAAAATAACACATAATAAATTGTTTTTACCTCGCATTGCTATAATATAACGCTTCACACATTTTTAAAGTTTGCTATTTTTTATGTAAACTTAAAAAGAATATATTTTAAGCTTGTGATGATTTCGCTCTTAAAAATACAATACAAAAAAATTATAATTTGTCTTCGCAAGGGATATTTCATTCAGAGACAACTGACTGACCTGATATTCTTAAAGCAAAAATATATTAAGATTCTATGGTGTTCAGAAAATTGATCAGACAATTTATCGCATGAGAAAGCTGAAGCGTTGCCTTGATTAGCATCTAAATTTATGTTATCGTCATTTTATTACAACTCTACTTCAAATACGTTAATACACTATTATAAAAAAGAAACCCAAGTGTTATGAAAAATCGCGCTGATAGTAGGCTTCACATACAAAGTAAAGAAGTCATTAAATAGCAGTTGAGAGCATTCACGGACATTACAAATTAATGTCATTAGCACAAGCATATGACATCAAAACTAAGTGAGATTGTGCATTCAATTGTTTGTAACCTATTTTCTGAGATCAATTTTCCAAACACCGCTTCTTTGTCTATTTGTGTTGTTTAAAATTGCCAATCTTTAGAGTGAAGATCTTTTTTGATTCAATCAGCTCAAACATATAGTATATCTCAAATATTTTGTTTTATTACTACGCGCATGTTAAAGTAGTTCACCATTATGTAACAGACTTATATAATAACGAGATTTATGTAATATCATGTTTTTTCAGGAATCAATGTAAGACATTTTTAGTGCTCGTGATGAGCGCAACGGGTCCTGATCATTATAAATATGTGGAAGTAGTACAAATGAATTGTGTTTTATTTTTTAAAATACAATGTCTTTCCACCAAGAATTGATAGTTAACACCTTAAAAGTGACATTTTTAGTTTTTAGTGTTATGAATATTAAAAATATTATCTGTTAAGTTATATTTAAAAGACTTTCATAACATCAATTCCTGTTGGAATTGCAAAAAAAATGTTTTATAATGGGCATTAACATTAACATCCAAATTATGAAATGAAATGAACATATTATGACATCTAGTTGATGACATCATACTACAAAAATATATTGTACCTATTTTTTCAATTTAATGTGAAAAGAAACTTTATTGAAACACAATTTGATGATGAAGTAGAATTTTTCTAAATCTGATTTTGTATAAATTTACTAAAAACAACAACACAGTATAGTGGGTATTAGAAAGTCAATACACAATTCAACTCTATGACTGTAAGAGTAATATTTTTCTCAATTATATTTTTATTAAGCTGTTAAAAGTTGAACATTATAATAGTTTTCTCACCAACGAACTAGAGGTCGTAAAACCAGTTCCACAAGTGTCACAAACAAATGGATGATCTCCCGTATGTTTCCGGAGATGAGCGTCCAGTTCCCCTTTCGATACAAACTTGGCATGGCAGGTAGGACAACCAAAAGGCTTTGTAGCCGAATGTCTCATTAGATGCTGCTTCAAGTTTGTGTTTTGGGTGAAACCTATAATTCATTAATTTAATGATAACAACTGAAAAATGTAATATGATTCAAGTATAATTGAAACTCGATATAACTGAATAATGAGGGCGAAGGGTTATCTGCTAAAACCGAAAGTCCCTTACATTATAAAGTTGGTTTCTTAGATCCACTTTCTTATTTATAAAGAAAATAAATTACACAATACATTCTGAGAAGTTTCTGTAAAAGAATTGAAAATTTTATGTAATTTAGAAAAAATGTGTGGTTGAGAATATCACTAAGCCCACTCCAAATTATCATCTGACACACAATAAAACTGTCGAAGCTGTGTGATCACGTGCTTATCATACACAGAATATTGTTTATGGGCTGCGGCTCATGGATTTAAGCATAACAAACAAACCAATAACAGGATGTTAAATCAGGTTAATTAAATCAAAAGTCCAATGTATCGAGATTTTACTGTAATTTCGCAATGAATTTTAGGGAGAAAAAAATTTCAAAAATATTTTTTCATTCTTGAAATAATGGGCTTAAGAGTGCAATTCAAATATTGCACTAACAGTAAACAATATTATACATTTACGGAGATGTAAGTGAATCCATTTAGATTTTAAATATCCCTCACCTCTTCCACAAATTGAGCATAAATAAGGCTTCTCTCCACTGTGTGTTCTTAAATGATCCTTCAAAGTTGACAGCATATTAAACCCTGTAGAAAAATCAATATATTAGTTATTACTTGAATGCGTTTGAAATGATTATGCTTTGAACTTCAAGCCAGTTCAAACAACAAATCAGAATGTATCTTTCAAAGTGACAGATAGTAATAATAGTAAACATATTGTAGTACTACGTTTGTAGTAATACTTTCATATTTGGTTAAAGGTAGGATAAGTTTTACTATGTTTTGTACATAAGGTGGAATTTGTTACACATGTGGCACCAATATGAAAATTGATATGGTTACATTTTGATCGTAATTTCAGTCTTTTGTCAGACTGAAATTACGTCTTTTGTCAGCTATAATTAACTATGGTTTTAAAGATTAATTCAGTTCAAAAAATATATAAAAAAACTAGATGTGTGGATGTTTATAATGTAATAATATATAATGTAATTCAAAACTTGATATGTTATTATTATTTTACTTTTATCATAAAAATATTACAATACGTATTTCAATAAAAAAAAAATGACAACATGGCAATAACAGTAAAAATGCTTAATAAGCAGAATATTCTTCATATAATAACATGTGACATAACCCATTATTATTCAGTGTCAATCGTGCCCAGAACTTTCATCGGATCACTTCTTGTAGCGCAAAGTCAAGAAAAAATATGTTGTAATGTGTCAAGCGCATCGTGTTTTGGCAACGTAGGATGAGTGTAGAAAGTGGCGAGAACCTTCCTAGGTCACATTCCAAACCCTTGGCAGAGCGCGGATAGTAATAGTTTTTTTAGTCAGTGGACCGCTGACAGCGAGGCCCGGCGCTTACGTTAACCTATAGAGGCCATGCTCCGTGGCGACTGGAAATGTTAACCCATGGCACTCTGGGTACCAATTCTTCGCGGGCTAGATTTTTTTTTTTAAATGTCAATTGTGTTTTTGTATTTGTTTTATATTTTAAATTGTAAACTCTGTACGTGTAACTACTAACTGAAATACATAGTGATTCGACTAAGTGACGAGGTTGTTTGAGTGTAGCAGAGAGACCTCCCCATCATCATCAGTTTTAATAATAATTTATATTCGAATTACTGACTAAGTTATAAGTTTAGTCTAGTGCTAGTCACGTGAGTAATGTTGTCATGCTATTTTACTTGCCATGGCAACCCCGCAATCCGCATTGTTATCAATTGTGACTTTTAGAATAACCTACCGCACATTCTCACAAATTGTCTTTGAAACACTCGACATTGCCTAGTGAATTAACATTTGACAGCTACTAGCCCCAGATTGACTATTTTAGTTCAGACTTCTGCCGGCGGCCAAGTTATAATGGTACATCAATATACGTTTTTAATACCAGTTTTGATACTATTAATTTCACAAGAAATAAATTTTGTTTATCTGAAATACTAATGAATCTTCTTTATATCAAATTTACTACAAACATGTTAGTTCATTGCTGATTTCTAGGTAGAAAAAATAATTAACCCTATAAAGTCAATTAATTGAAATTCCATTTTTTACCCACCTTTGTCACAATGATTGCACTGATGCCGTTTCTTGCCAGTGTGATTATTCATATGTAAAATAAGTTGATCAGGTCTGGTGAATGCTCTATAAATAATTAAAATAAATTCAATATATTATTTAGCAAAAACTTTGAAACCAAACTCTCAAATTTCATTTCAAAATCATATTACTTATTATTAAAATATCTATTTGTCATAATTTATCTGTCTATCTATCGGCAACCTATTCATATTTTTAGTAAAAAAAACTGTGAAATATGAAAATATTGAAGTACTGTAACAATATTCAGTTAGTGAACATACTTAAACAGTTTTATGTTTTATATTGCCAAGTGTAAAATTGTGAGCCAATAAAAATGTATATTATAAACAAGATGACAGTATCAGAGATTTTCAAATTTAAAATGAATTATTTGTTGTCAAATTAAATTTGATTTTGATTAAAATAATTTCTGCTGCAAAACTAAACTACATGCAAGATTTTTGACTTATAGTAGTCGTATAAATATCAAATAGTAAAATGTTTTTACGTTTGCAATTCAACAATACGGAAAAATATCTTTTATTATTAGGGGTGGTGAACCTTTCCCTGTTGGTAGGCAGCATTCATTTATCTTAAGTCAAATAAGACCGAATTTAAGAAACATACACAAAAATGTACATACATGAATTTGTAAATGAAGGAAATAATGAAATTTATGTATAAAATTTTCAGATTCAGTTAAAAGGCCGCACTTGAGACCCTCAGAGGCCGCAGGTTCACCACCTCTGTTTTATTAGGATTAATTACCTGTGACATAAAGAACATTTATTAGCTTTTTCTTTATTGTGAGTTAGCGCATGTTGTTTCAAATTCTTCCTTCTCGCAAATACTTTATCGCACATTGTACATCTGCAAAAGAATAATTTACACATAAAATCCCCTAAAAGATTATAGCATCACCCCATGACTTTTGATTTGATTAGATTATTTCATTTGTTCATTATAGCAGTTAATTTTAAAAAGGTTTGTTCCAAAATAAATACACATTACGTTGTTATATCTCTTAACTTTAACCCTTTGAACGGTATTGCCACACAGTGGCAGCACAGTGTTGCATCGTCTATTATGTCTTGCCATTCTCGTACATTTTTTTATTGAATTATCATTATTTCTTCACATATGAATACTATACATATCCATCAGTGATTTTTGACTGTAACATTATTTTTATTATTCGTTTCTATCAAACAAAAAAATATGTTAACATTTTGAAAAAAAGTTAAATATTTGAAAAAATCTGTCAATCATCTCATAAAATATTAAGCGTAAAACTTCGTTCCCTTCGATTCCTTTTCCGGAATCAATATAAATTAGAACCAGAATCCCAGAGATGAACTAAATAAAGATAGGCCCGAATCGGAAGTAAAAGCTTGTAGATAAATCTTTGAAGATAATAGTGAATTATTTTATTGACATTTTTTTTTATACCATGTCCACTCCCAACGTGGAGTATATGACCTCCTAATGGAAGTATCTCAACAGAAGTTTTCTGCTTGATACTCGGTTGGTCAACCTCTTTTTTTTTTTTCAAGAGATTAGGGATAAAAGGATAGGGCTAGGACAGAACTAGTGGTTAGCTAAACGCTCTCGCTATGCCACGTTTTTGAGGATCGGATGGGTGGGAGGAAGTTTCAGACATCACAAACATTCATGACTACGAACAGAAATTTATAAATCAATTTATGAAACTGTCCGCACCGGGACTTGAACCCGAGACATCCATAACCGTAGCCAACGATGTTACCAACTGCGCCGAGGGGCTGACATTTTTTTACTTTATAAGTTCAGAACATTTACTCAGTAAGTATTCTTCCCAAATTCAGCAATAACATAAATAATATTCAATATAACTCATTCTATCAAAAATTACTCACCAAATTATGAATTTAGAGCTCAAAATATTATGGATAAATAAATACCTGAAATGGGTTTGTCCTTTGGGAAGGGGCCCTGAATGTTTAGTCATATGAGCAGCGTACGAGTGTTGATTATCATAACGAATATTACATATTCTGCAACGGTACACGACTTCCAATACGAGCCGAGACTCTCCATCACCAGACGGTCCACGTTCTTCTTTAATGGTCGCAACAGCTCCACCTCCACTGGCCGTCACCACCTATTTTTATTCATACAACACAACTTTTAATACAAACTGGAAATCAAAATAAATTATCGAACAAGAGGGTTAGCCACTTGACTACATGACCGAGTTGATAATAACATCTTTTTACATCATTAAATTTCATTCTTGAACGAATAATTATTTCATGTAAATTTAAGCTAAATTCGGACACGAGAGAATTCTTCTCAGTTCATTCCACTTGATCAAGTTGACATGATATATCAACAATTCGGCATTTAAAAAAAAAACAGTATATCCAAAATGCAGGACACGTATGTGATGACCCTTTTAGCCTCAGAGGATCAAAAACCTTTATTATTGTTTTTCATAAGATACATTAAAGTTTGCTTCAATATATAGGCCAAAAGCATTTAAAAAAATTGTTGTTCTTCAGTATAAATTGAGTTTAATATCTTACTGTCTTTCGATCATCCTCCTCTTCCTCTTCTGGAGGAACAGCATCAGCATTATCAGCATCATCATCACTGCTGCCAGACATATCTGGTATATAATTAGTAGAAGCACTATTTTTACGTTTGGGCAACTTATCCTTGTGACACGCTCTTAGATGTCTTGCCATAGCAGCTTTATTCGGAGCATCTACACCACAATATTCACAATCATACTTAACAACCATCTGAAAAATTTTCCAATTGCTTTGATAAGTTTACAGCAATCTAAAAGATGCATTTTGTCTCTTCCATTAATAAATCTTTTGTAATATAGTATTCATTTTAAATGCTCTCTCTATTAAGGAAATTAGCTTGACCATAGTTATGCAGAAAGCAGACAGTCCACACAAACCACAAGCAAAAGCAGTTTTGTGCACTAAATATTTTTGTAAAATGATATGCAGAAACTGCTTAAGTGACTGGCTTATTTTTATAGAGTGCATTCTTGCAATATTAATTCAACATTAATGATTTTGAAGTAGTGTAGTCGCTTTCTGCAAATCAAATGTAGCGTATATGGTTAAATGTGAAATTTTCATATCATATTTATAGAAAATGTATATATCAAAACTTCCCAGGTGAATTATGCGAAAAATAGAACCAATACTCAAATTGCATTATACTCATTTTTTCTAAAATGTGGACTGTCTGGTTCCTGCATAACTACACTCACAACCCATTGAGCAATAACACTGTCAGATTAACAGAGGTAAATATTGGAGCCATCTTCACAAAAAATGCATGTTTTGAAAACTGACTACATTCAGATTTTTCACTATAGAAATATGATTTTTATTTAGTTAATACTGCCTAAAAATATATTTGCAAAAACAATTCAAGGATCACAATGAATATATGAACAATTCTAACACTGTCTTCTCAGCACATAAGAATGCAATAAATGATATTATATATCATATTACTACCCATTGCATAGCAATTATTTACAAATAAAAAATGTTGTCAACGATTTGTGGAAGCATTATTATGTTTAATAGTGATAGAAAGAGTTATATAATAACATATGTACATTCGAGTAGTATTTATTAATTTTATTAATTCCGTACCTTGACTGAAATTGTATCCATAACCTCTCCAATATTTTTGACCGAGTGTACACGCTGTAAATGTTTTCTCAGGTGGTCTCTTCTAGAAAATATTTTCTCACACATATTGCAACTGAATCCATCGCCTTTATGCACTGCCATATGCCTCTTTAAAGATTTGCTTCCCATGTAGGATTTACCACAAATATTGCAACTATGACCTTTTGATCGTTTTGTTGGAGTTTCTGAAATTCAAAAAAAGACATTTCAATCATGATCGGATAGAACAGATGTGAATCAAAAATAAAACATGCCTAAAAAGGAAAATCGCTTTTGTAGATTTTGGCTGCTTAAGAACATAAACCCTTTCATAAAATTTGATTTGCAAAGATTTTTTGCATGGTTACATGCATACAGTGGTTAACCAATTAGAGAGGCAATTTTCTGACCAGTTTAACAGCATCTCCTGATATCCTTTACAAAATTGTGTCAAAAGTGAAAATTCTTGAGATACGACTTTTTGGCTTAGAAAGGCAGTACTGTTTAAGGTATTTTGAGCAAACATCTATAGTATGTACAAGACATATTTAGAAAATATCTACTTCATGTTAAATACAATGAATACTGTATTATTCAAATTATGTTTACAAACAAAAAATCCATGAATATGGTAGGTAAATTGACAATCATTGGGAAATTTTATTATAGTGGTTCTACAGAAGTTTTAAACTATAGACTGACTTCTATATTGAGATCCCTACACAACAGCGCTACATGTGCTGAGATTATTACGTCACATATTCTTTGCGAGCTGCCTTTGCTGATCATTCAAGTCATTCAAGCCCTTTATATAAAATGACACACCCTGGTTTTTCTTAAGTATAAGTGTCATTAATGTCCCGAACTGAAATCGGCCTGCGGCAAAGAGCAATAATTCGCAGAAAACGCTCTTTCATGTTGTCAGGCTTAAGAAGCCCCCGGGCTTCGGCCGCTGGACGAGTCCATTTTTACGGAAAAGGGTAGCTCCAACTTGGCACGGAGTTTTTGAATTTTTGTAGACAGTCGATGACGAGCTGCCGAGTCGGACGAACGAGGTCTCGTCAGCGACGAAAGTGATGTGACGATGTGAACTGTTTGTTTGTTTTTGTGTTTTGATTTGCGTTGGATTTAATTTAAATTCGTTGTGTCATTTGTATTAAAACTTAAAGTAAATTCAGTTGCTAAGTAAATGTAAATGTAGAATCTATTTTATGTGTTAAGATTTTTATATTTGTGTAATGTGAAACCACTGCATCTTGAATGGATAATAAATAAGTTTTTTTAACCGGATCTGAAATGGTGTTTGTCTGAGATCAGCCCTTCCAGGACTCCGGATAACCAGCCGCTCGCCTCTCTTCGATCCGGGAATTCTCTTTTGTCGCCCAACTTAGTGGCCATTGATGGTTTGTGACACCTCAGGATTCACCCCTGAGGACTCATGCTCTGAAGATGCAGTGGCTTTGAACTGTGGTTCATGGCGCCCAACCGAATTTTAACGTAACTTCAAGAATTTCAAATCGCCGAGCGCACACTAAGAATCCGGACCCTGCCCTGAAGGTGGACTTCAAGATCGGGACCAGACAACCAGTCAGCTTCCCGGCGTCTTACTACGAAACCCCAGCTTCAAAGGCGAAACTGGCGGGAGTCGTCGGTGAAAGGTGCCTGGCCTCTGTTACTTTTCACGAAGCCCTATTTCTCGACTGGCCGCTCTTGACGTCGTTCGTGCTGACCTAGGAGGCCTGCTGGGCCTGTTGTGTTTTCAACCAGTGAGGCCTACTGTGGCTGTTTGTTTGCAATCCGTGAGGCCCGCTGTGCCTGTTAGAGTTGCAACCTGTGAGGCCTGCTGTGTCTGTTTTGTTGTCAACGAGTGACGCCTACTGTGGCTGTTTGTTTGCAATCCGTGATGCCCGCTGTGCCTGTTATATTTGCAACCTGTGAGGCCTGCTGTGCCTGTTTTGTCTTCAACGAGTGAGGCCTACTGTGGCTGGTAGATTTGCGACCGGAGGCCGTTTTGCCTGCCAAGCTGCCTGTTAAGACGAGAAGACGCTAATAAACCTGCCCTGCCGAGCGAGGAGCTACGGATGCCTTCTCGGGAGAAGATGAGGCCGTCTGCCTGTGAAGAGGAGATGCCGCCGACACACCTGCCCTGCCGAGCGAGGATGCTGCGGATGCCTTCTCGGGAGAAGATGAGGCCGTCTGCCTGTGAAGAGGAGATGCTGCCGACACACCTGCCCGCCGAGCGAGGATGCTGCGGATGCCTTCTCGGGAGAAGATGAGGCCGTCTGCCTGTGAAGAGGAGATGCTGCCGACACACCTGCCCCGCCGAGCGAGGATGCTGCGGATGCCTTCTCGGGAGAAGATGAGGCCGTCTGCCTGTGAAGAGGAGATGCTGCCGACACACCTGCCCCGCCGAGCGAGGACGCTGCGGATGCCTTCCTGGGATAGGAACAGGACGCCTGTTGGCGTAGGAAAATTTATACCACCGCCCGTTGTGATGCCGATCGCGACATGACCTGTGTTGTGGCCTCGTGTGTGACGACCGACAGCGCTGCCACGCGTGTGTTTTTAAGACTTGATTTTTGTGTTCTTTATTGTATATTGTATCTTGTTTTTCTGTGATTATTGCTACGCTGTCCGAACTCAGTTCATGGACACTAGAAGTATGGGGTTTGACACACCCTGGTTTTTCTTAAGTATAAGTGTCATTAATGTCCCGAACTGAAATCGGCCTGCGGCAAAGAGCAATAATTCGCAGAAAACGCTCTTTCATGTTGTCAGGCTTAAGAAGCCCCCGGGCTTCGGCCGCTGAGATCCATTTTACGGAAAAGGGTAGCTCCAACTTGGCACGGAGTTTTTTTGAATTTTTGTAGACAGTCGATGACGAGCTGCCGAGTCGGACGGTCTCGTCAGCGACGAAAGTGATGTGACGATGTGAACTGTTTGTTTGTTTTTGTGTTTTGATTTGCGTTGGATTTAATTTAAATTCGTTGTGTCATTTGTATTAAAACTTAAAGTAAATTCAGTTGCTAAGTAAATGTAAATGTAGAATCAATTTTATGTGTTAAGATTTTTATATTTGTGTAATGTGAAACCACTGCATCTTGAATGGATAATAAATAAGTTTTTAACCGGATCTGAAATGGTGTTTGTCTGAGATCAGCCCTTCCAGGACTCCGGATAACCAGCCGCTCGCCTCTCTTCGATCCGGGGGGAATTCTCAAAAAATAATATTGGAATCACAGTTTTCACTAGGCAACATTTTAGAGCTATACTACAAAGTAATATACTAAAAAATAAGAGTCACAATCAGTATTATTAGAAAAATGGTTTTTTTAAACTCATTTTTTCGGAGCACCAGTGTGCCGCGGCACACTGGTGCGCCATGAGACTATCGCAAGTGTCCCACAGCGCAGTGCATCCAAAATAAGAAAAAATCGAGTATTTTAATATTGGAAAAAGTTAAAGCCATTCGGTTACTAAGATCTCCGATTAAATTATTCTCGTTGAAACAAATATTACATAATTTTAATATTTAATGGAATAATCGTATTATTGTTTGCATAGATAATCCAACTGCAATGTTGGGGAATAAAATGGGGGTTGACTCGTTCGTATGCCTACGATACAAATACTCATTGCTAAAAATGCCTTTATGAAAGTTATGAAAACAATATTTAGCTCAAATGCTCTATGTTAAATATGCCTTCTAAATTATGCCACACCTGTAGTTTTGCAATCCTCATCAATTTTAATATTTTTCTCATCGATTTCTACTTCTGGCTCTGCTTTAAACATAAGGAAATCATCGTCATAGTCATGAATAAGGTCAATATTATTCGGATCATATTGTGAATCTGTTGATATTTCCTGTTTAACAATTGCTGCATCGACTATATTTGTTTTGAGAGATACAATGTGCTGTTGAAACAAATCATCGGATTTTTCACAGAGTTTCTTGAAATTAATTGCTGAATCGAGAGAAGTAACACACTGCATACACACTTGGCAGGGAAGACCATCGGTCTCCGATAACTGAAATATAAGAAATGAGAAATATAATAGCCACAAACTTTTTTATAGAGATATTATTACCATAACTGACTGATTAAACTTTTTAGTACTTAATTAAACGTGAATGTCAGGTGATGACTACGATAAGTTTCACCGACATTCTTACGGAAAAAAGAATATCTCACATTTCAAATAAAGACATTTTCTTTGGAATCCAATACAGGTTTAGTAGTGAGTATGTCACTATTGGGTAACTTGATAACTCAAATAAAGACAGTGACTGAAATTCAATCGGAATATTTCTGAGAAGACTTTGAGATGTTTTTTTCAAATCTTTGATTAAAAAATAGGTGAGTATCCAACCGTCTTCCAACCCAATCATTATATAAAAGGTAGCAAACAATATAGAATAGATTTATTAGACTGGATAATCTATGAAAAAACACAAATGTTTTATCCTGAAATGTTTATCATTCTTATCTACAAACTATCAAAATAAAAGAAACAATAGTAATTGTTATGTCACTGGGTATCTTTTTAAACACGATATACTATTTATTTGAATTAAACACGAAATAAGATAGAACTTACCCTGACAGAAGTTAGTGTCATAATCATATCTGAAAAATTTGGTGACTCCTTCGGTTGGGCAAATAGAGGAAACATTGTAGGTGCTTCGCACATACATGTGCGGCACATTTTGTTGAAATCCATGTCCTTTATAGAAATACTTAATTAACGATAGGATAAATTTATTCCAATAACGCGAGAGCCAACGACGCTGGAAACGCCATGTTTTGATAGTCCAGTCGTCCAGTGTCCGCCTGTGGCGCTTGGGTATACTAGTCTATGGGACTATGCTATGACTTTTGGTTACAAATATATCTATGGTAAGCTATTTTTATCATAGAGAGAAAACTCGATCGATTTTATGCTAGTTCAATAACATCACTATAGTAAACAAATATTGATTTTCTACCAATTTAATTTGTTCTAAGAAAAAAACTTCCTTCCACATTTATTTGAAACGAAATTGATTGGGGGAGATTTTGAAAATAGTCAAATATAAAAAAAACTTTATAACATAAACTTGCAACATTAGTCAATCTTTTCGCATGAATGTGAAACTGCGTGTGGATATTTTCCCAATCGAGGATCTGCGCACCTTTTTTGCCAGGCGTTTACTTTTAGCAACGTTGTATTCCAACGAGATAAAATAATTCCTACAAGGAGATTCGACATGGAATCATTAAAAAACTTCGAAAATATCGATAACGAAATAATAAATAATTTTTGTGTATTGATTAAGCTGATGGATAACCTATAAGTTATGAATTTAAATTTTATATAAACACAAAGATACTACCTAAACTACTACCTACGGTATCTAAATATTTCTATTCCAGAAATGAATGTCGAAATACGTTTCATACTTCTCTTTATACTCTAGAAATCGAAAGAAAAATCTGGAATTCTCGAGATCCAAATCTTGCCAGAAAACAGCTCGAGAATCGAAAAATAATCGAGACATCGCATCCTGGAGATGGAACCCGTAGAGACAATTGATATTTGATGCGCCGCTGTGAGTTTGCAATAGATATCATTGGTTACTTAAGTTGAAATCGATACAGGTGAACCACCAACCATTACAAAAAAGGGTTGATTGTCCTCAAAAGCATTCTGTATTTACAAAAAATGTGTGTAACTATAACAAACACCTTACAAATTCTTGTACAGCAGGGGTGGCGAACCTTTTTCTGTCGGAAGGTCACAATCATTTATCTTAAAATCAAATAAGGCCACATTTAATAAGCATACACAAAAATGTATGTACATTGTTTTGTAAATAAAAGAAAACAAATATATTTATTTATGTATTTGTTTATTTCAGTCAAAGGGCCGCACTTGAGACGCTATAAGGCCACAAGTTCGTCACCCCTGTTTTAAACCATGCTGCATATGTTTCATAAAAGTATTTTAAAACAGGTGCCATAAGAACAATTGAACATTTCGGACTTTCTTCCAGCAGCTGCCACTGTTTACCGTACGCTTAGCAGTTTAGAAACGGCCACATCTCACCCATACTTCACGGTAAAGCTCCCTCTCCTGAACACCTCAAACACACGCAAACAATACGCCGATAATGTAAAGCCCAAGTCACTTATACTCAAGAAATAGCTGTGGCGGTAGTTATATTATTATTATTATTGTAGTTATATAGTTACAGGCAGATGAATGTTTATGCTCAAATTGGTCAACTTTATGAAAAACCCTTTAATTCTTTATTGCTTCGTTTATTAAATTTGCAGTATCTAAATCCATGTTTGACATTCAAAAATGTGTCTGAATTATTTTATAAAATAATGGGGGCGCCAAGATTTTATTTCTAAATATGGGGCGTAGCAAAATAAAGTTTGGAAACCACTGCACTAGTGGATGAGTGAAGCATTCATATAGGAGGGATATTGGTCCGTTGTTATATTATTTGTTTCTTCCTCCATATAAAACTTCGTTTCTAACAAAATTGTATCGCAAGTTAGACTTTTTAATATTTGATTTTGCAAGTAAAGTACACTCATCGGGTAAATTTGAGAGATAATGTTTCTACTTTTCCCGTGTGACGACTAACGTTGGTCAAACTCGTAGTGTAATAATAAATATTATGTGTTAATTTTTTTTATAATAATAAAACACATTTTTTGTACTACCTACTTCCACAATTTTTGGAATGATCACGACCGATTTCACTCATCGCAAGGTTTTATCAATTGAAAGTTTTGTATTTGTATAATATAATTCCTTTCCAGAATAAAAAAAAACTTTTAACCTACCGCTATAGTCATGCAATATTTAAATACATTTGCAAGCACATAATTATAATATACTAGGGGAAGCGAACCTTTTCCTGTTGGAAGGCCGCATTCATTTATCTTAAAATCAAATGAGGCCGCATTTATGGGGTTACATGGTGGCAAACCCCTCCCCCCTGCGCGGTAAACAAAGTTCTGCGCATGATAAGCGCGTGATCACGCAGCTGCAGTAGTTTTAACGTGTGTTGGCCGTCGACTGGCAGTTCACTTACACTAAGCCACATCCCAGCCACATCATTATTTTAAATCCCATACTTTATCGAAACATCACAGAACTATTACATAAAAGTATTTTGCCTTCTATGTTCTCAATAAAAAGAGGCATTTGGAGATATTATACTAAGGGTTTTAACAAACATCCCCTCGTCCGCATTAATCCGTTATATCGAGGTTTTAGTGTAAATTTAAGCGATACTGGTGTCAACCTTTGTATATTTATTTTTCAGAGAATTTTTCTCACGCTGAAGGCATATATTTTAAAGGTTTTATTCAACTACTGTTTCTAATCTAAGGTCATTTACTGGCAGTCATTGGAAAAATTGAGTGACATGTGTATATAAAATTTATAGAAACTCCTATTATAGGTAGTTCACTTTTTTTCCTCCTCTACCGGATTACGTCACACAAGAGCGTTCTGATTTCTCCCCACTATATTTGACCAGGGCCGCACTGAAGGTTAATATGGATCACCTTTGTTTTGAATATTTTTATTTGAATAACGATAAATATATCCGTTTTTTTTGTTACGGTTTGTATAATCGTCAATATTTTTTTTTTTTTTTTTTTAAATATGTTGTTAAGATTGATTATTTTTATGGCATAACATTACAATGTAAATATTGGATAATTTAATTTTTTCAATCAATGCCAGTGGTTCTTAGCGAGTAAGTAATTATTAATTAATAAGATATGCAATATTTTAATTTTTCTTTTAAAAATATTTTAGCATCAGTTTAAGCTTATAATTCATTTGATTTTATTGCGTAGAATATAAAACAATAAATTCAATCTAATGTTGTTTTTTTTTTATCAATGTAATTTCACTCATATGGATCAAAATCAAATAATGACTTTTACTTTATTTTCTTTTATCTGCTAATTATTGAAATTTATTGCTATTTACTCCGTAGAATTTCATTTTACATTTTCAAGTGACTAAATCATTTCACTTCATGGTAAATTGTGTTTGATTTTGATAATAAAACAGGCACATAAAGCAGATCTATTCTATGAACACAGTACATCCCTGATTCTCCCGAATATTAATAAGCAACACCTGATAGGTTATGTGTTTTGTGATACACCACTGGTCGATCGGATGCAGTTTCACGGAGTTGCATAAGTACATAATGTGATTGAATATGCATGCAGATTATATGCATTGCTATGTATACAATGCAATAGCACAACGCTCTAACTGCGCACGCTTCTACCATCCATATATGGTGCTGACCGTATTATATCTATAAGGAAATGTGATTCATTGATAAAGATATTCTAATTTTAATTACTTTAATTGATATAATTTAAGTCATAATTTAAGATAATTTAAGACATCGACTGAGGGTGCTTGATGGAATTTCAATATCAAATTTGGATTATTGAGATGTTGTACACTTCCATGTATTTTGTCACTAACGACCCGGGTTTCGCCTTTCGTCATCTTCAGGCATTCGAGCACACGAATGGACTCGAACTGAGTTCGTGTGCTCGAATGCCTGAAGATGACGAAAGGCGAAACCCGGGTCGTTAGTGACAAAATACATGGAAGTGTACAAAATCTCAATAATCCAAATTTGACTTTAATTGATATTTACTCCGTAAAATTTCATTTCAATTTATTATATTACTGCATTTCTACAAAAATATCAAATTTCGATTAATCACCAAATTGAAAATCTGATGCAATTCATCAGTTTATGGAAGAAATCTCATACAAATTACCGGTCAATTACCGGTAATTTATTTCAAGGTGTTAACTGTCAATTCTTGATGGAAAGTAATTATATTTTAAAAAATAAAACACAATTCATTTGTACTACTTCCACATATTTATAATGATCAGGACCGGTTTCGCTCGTCACGAGCATTATCAACTGTTGCATACAATCAGTTGATAATGCTCGTGATGAGCAAAACCGGTCCTGATCTTTATAAATTTGTGGAAGTAGTACAATTGAATTGTGTTTTATTTTTTAAAATACCGGTAATTTGTATGAGATTTCTTCCATAAGTTGGACATTCTCAATATTCCACTATTAAACAAGAATGAAGTGAGGTGTATAATAACAAGGATAGGCTTACCCTCCGCCATGATAATTTTTCATAAAATCAAAGTCAATAAAATGATTAAACGTCAAAAACCTTATATTAATAGTGATTGATAGGGGTAAACAACTAAAATGATAATTGTGAATCGCCACCAAATTCTAAGAGATAAAACATATAAAAAAGGTATACAAAACGTCTCTAAACGTGTTAGAATTGATAACGTATTTTTTTTAAGAAGTCTTGGACCATGTCCGCTCTCCATATGGGGAAAATGGACACTACGCGGCGGCTCAAAGATTCCCTATCACCAGTCAATCGTTTTTCTTCCTCCCATTACATGTCATCATCCTCCAGTTCCAGTGAGTACATCCTAATGATAGTACCAAACGGTCTTTGGAGACCCCGGAAAGGGTTAAACTCCATTATCTAAATATTGTATTCTATATTATGTAAACAAAATATTATAACAATAAATCATCAGAGTAATTTCAGTCACATATTTTAGTACGAAATGTGGAAAAACGGTAAATCGAGGTTCCGCTGTATACTGCCGCCAAAGTTAAATGTACAGCAAACAGCAAAATTAATATTATAAGTAATGAAAAATTAACGGTGATTTCAACCATAGTGATTTGTTTTCTCTACAATTGTACCGATTCGCCACACTATCGTAAACTAAAACATCCAATATGGGTGGAAGGTGGAATTACATTTTTACGTTTTTTTGGTTTGTAAACTTAATCGTAATATGATTATTGCCATTAGCTTGCCTTTTCATTACTACGACAGTTCGCTATAATATATTATAATGGTTTCTAGATACATCGATAACAGAAATCGAGACAAAAGGTTTTATTTATGAAAACAAAAAAAAACTTTAGATATCGACATATTGTTAGAACCAAAATTTAAATTATTATTTGTCGGGTCCGTGGTGCAGTGGTCAACGTCGTTGATTACGGTTACGGATGTCTCGGATTCAAGTCCCGTTACGGACTGTTTCGTAAATTGATTTTTTAATCGTTTTATGGATTTCTGTTCGTATTCATGGATGTTTGTGATGCCTAAAATTCCCTCCCACACATCTGATCCTAAATACGGGGCGTATCAAGAGCGATTAGCTAAACACTATTCCTGTCCTTTTATCCCTACTCAATTCGAAAAAGAGAGGTTGAGTAACTGAGTAACAAGCAATTCTCGTAAAAAATGTAAGTTGAGATACTTCCATTAGGAAGCAATATTGTTCACATTGGGAGCGGGCATGGTAAAAAAAATTAAAACATCTGACCCGGCTAAGTGGAATAAGTTACCTTCCAATTATATAGGTAGCACTGCCTCCTAAACTTGATGCTTCGTCTTCAAAGAGATCGTGAAACCAGAGGAGGTCACCAAATACAAACGAAGCAAAATCAGAATAAAACATATTTATTTCAATGTATCCATGCATTCTGGAGAGTTGAAATATCAATATCGTAACTTTTCAGTCTGCGACAGTTGGATAACTGCATCTGCACACTACATTTACAAAAGCAAAGTTTTACTATAACTTACGAGAAATTCTAGATGCTTAAAAAGTTCAGTGGGATCAACTGACGATTGAGAATAATGTCATAAACGATTATTTTGACTACCCGAGTGTAAAAATAAATTGTGGCCATTTAAACAAAACAAGTTTTATTTGGATGAATTATACTTGTTAGGGGAAATAACCCAAGTTGACGGTATGCAGAAGTCCAAGACCATAGACCAAGGGTGCCCAACCTTTTTTGCCTTGGGAGCTACTTTTCAATTTAAAATTATCTCGGGATCGACTTCTAATATGATTCTTATAGGAATTTTTAATAAAATTTTCTATTATGTTTAAAATTTGTTATAATAAAGATGGTGTTAAATATTCTAAGAAATTGCATTATCGAGATGTTTACAACAAAATCCTGAGAAGCGTTGTCAAAGAATGCCGTCTTACTTTAATGTCCTATGGTAACTTGGATAATATAAAAAGAGGCCGCAAGCCGAAAAAGTTGGGAAGCTCCCACAATTTTAAATAAGTGACGCATAAAGATGTTTGTTCATATAGGTACGTTGGATTTGGAGTTGAGTGTATTTTTTCAGATGTATTACCATTGCGTTTCGTGACTAAAATTATCGTGGTGATCGGTGGAAACTCATGGTACCAACTGTACCTATTCATTAAAAAAACTAGGAATGGGTAAAGTGAAGCTATTTTTTTCTCTCTTTTATTTTGTATTAAAAACGGCTAGATGTTCTCATTTTAACAGTGGGAACTGATATATCATTGCAATAAATTGATTACAAAAGATATGTACACACGCCAAGGTAAATGGATAGGGTAATTTCACCAATGGTCGACCAGTTAAGCGACAGGTAAAAGGGGCTTTGAGTCAATGAATGATCAATAAATATTTTTTCGCTGTTATTGTATAAAACAGGGATTAAGTAATGTAACCAACTAAAAATAAAATAGTTAATATTGTATCAAGCATAAAATAAAAGAAGTTTACAAAAAAATACCTATTCTCCCACTGGTCTACTGCCATAATCCAATGGTCGGCCTTTCGTTACCCAGTGTTCGACCAACACTATGGAACTTCATAAATATCGCAAACGAATTTACTGAGAGTAGACAGAACAATAAAAAACATAATGATGCAAAGCATGACAACAAAGTATATTTTGCTAACGATATCCATACAAGATGAATTTGTCGAAACTTTTTTTAATTGCGTATTGCATCATATAGGTCAGTATAGTGCAGATATACATTGACAAGTGGCAAGACTACATAGACGAATTTTAAAAATCTGTTTTTTAAATGTATCCACTATTATTTAAGTTTTAAGCTCAAAAGGCCGACCACTGGCGACGGCTGGCTTTAGAAACACTCGCCATAGTTGTTATACCTACCTATATCCACATCAATAGTGTTATTACATCGGGACCCGCATGCTGAATAAGACAACGAGCGGCATGAACGACCCCCCTCAACTGTATGCACTTAAATTTAACTGAAAATATCTCTTAATTTAAAAAAAAATGAGAGTCAACACATCAAAAGATCCTTCTTTATTGTTAAGTTATATTCCCGACGCCAGAGTTTCCCAAAATGCTTCACGCGCTCTTCAGTCATGAGTGATAGGTTTCCAATGGGGTCATACATACGTTACAGTGATATGGTATAAATATCCTCATATTTGTGAAACAATCGAGTTTCATTATAAAATTAAATTGAGTTTGAAAATTTAAGGCTGAGTTTCTATTAGGTTATGGCATATATTTTATTGGCCTCTGTGGTCTATTGGTAAGAACTTTTAAGGTGTTAACTGTCAATTCTTGGTGGAAAGACATTATATTTTAAAAAATAAAACACAATTTGTTTGTACTACTTCCACATATTTATAATGATCAGGACCGGTTTCGCTCATCACGAGCATTATCAACTGATAAAAATACAAACATAACAGGCGTATTTATATAAAATTGAGTGAAAAAATGAAGGTATATAAAACTGATGGTTCATGAACTGAGACAAGAAAATATTGATTAACAAACAAATTATACATAAATCAAATGAAAGAGTCTACAATTAAAATGTTATGGACCTCTTGCAAATCATTAAATACTAATCTACAATCACAAATATAGCTACATTAAAAGTCCATTTAGCTGAACAAAATTACTAATGACGATAATAATATAAAATGATGACTCAGGGAAATTATAAGTAAAAATTAATGAACCATTTAAAAATAATCAAATATTAAGTATATAATAATAAACAGCCATCTTAAGTAAAATTTATATCTATTTATTTCTAAAATAGATATAAATTTTTGCCCAATTCAAATTTATTGAATGAGCAAACCGTCTTTGCATCTTCTCCTTTGTTATATCCGATTCATTAATTTGTATTATACCGGTAAGGTTATTTTTAACTTTCATTTTTAACTTTTAAGAATTGATTCTGTCTCTGTAATTTTTGTTTTTCAGATATTAAAATTTATTGGATACTCATAGCTGCTCTGCTTTCCCCACTTAAGAAGGCTGTTTATTATTACATACTTAATATTTGATTATTTTTAAATGGTTCATTAATTTTTACTTATAATTTCGCTGAGTCATCATTTTATATTATTATCGTCATTAGTAATTTTGTTCAGCTAAATGGACTTTTAATGTAGCTATATTTGTGATTGTAGATTAGTATTTAATGATTTGCAAGAGGTCCATAACATTTTAATTGTAGACTCTTTCATTTGATTTATGTATAATTTGTTTGTTAATCAATATTTTCTTGTCTCAGTTCATGAACCATCAGTTTTATATACCTTCATTTTTTCACTCAATTTTATATAAATACGCCTGTTATGTTTGAATTTTTATCAGTTGATAATGCTCGTGATGAGCGAAACCGGTCCTGATCATTATAAATATGTGGAAGTAGTACAAACAAATTGTGTTTTATTTAAAAAAAAAAAAAAACTATTGGTAAGAGTTTTGGCCTAACGAACAGGTAGACCTGGGTTCAAGTCCCGGCAAGGTAAATATATGTATGATGTCATTTATCCTTGCGTTGATTTCGAGTGACTTATAAAAATGGTCATCGAGTTGATCTTGTATGATTTTCAATTTCAAAATATTTATCGCATTAGTATTAGTTGTAATGCTAAAAACTTGGTCGCATGTAATTCGGGTGTTTTAGAGCTTAAAATTGACTGCAAAATATTGAATTCACAGGTGGGAAATTAAACCAAATCTCCGAAATGAATAAATTTAGAAGACTACACAATTGATAAGATTTTTAATTACTTTACTTACAAGGGCAATAGTCTTTTATATCACGGGGGTTGATAAAATTAAAGTTACAAAAACTAAAACTGTTAGAAAATATTATAAGTACTTAGCCAGATTTGTAAAAAGCAGTTCTACCCACCAGGAAAGCCTTTTTTAATGACATCAGATGTCTTTAATTCAGATTTCTAAGATTCTTAGAAATAATATTCAATAAAAACAGATATAATTTAAGACATTGACTGAGGGTGCTTGATGGAATTTCAATATTAAATTTGAGATAGTGAGATTTTGTACACTTCCATGTATTTTGTCACTAACGACCCGGGTTTCGCCTTTCGGCATCTCCGGCATCTTCTTGAACTGACGTCAGTTCGAGTTCATTCGTGCGCTCGAATGCCTGAAGATGCCGAAAGGCGAAACCCGGGTCGTTAGTGACAAAATACATGGAAGTGTACAAAATCTCAATAACTCAAATTTAAAAACAGATATGATAAATCCGCCAGAAAAAAATGTTTGTTAATAATTTTATATAAATAGCCCTGTTTTGATTGTATTTTTATCAGTTGATAATGCTCGTGATGAGCACAACCGGTCCGAGGTAGTAGAAACAAATTGTGTTTTATTTTTAAAATATAATGCCTTTCCACCAAAAATTAACAGTAAACACCTTAAAAGTGGGTATTAAATAATGTTGGACCACAGTAAACTTAATTGTATTTGCTTGACATTCACATTTCAAATAAAAATATTGGACTTTAATAATAAGATGTTTGAACTCCCACCTTTTGTTCATAGCAGAGATTTTGAGATCGTGCTACAAATGTAACGATAAAATTTGATGTCATTCTCTACACAAGACTTCGTCTCCATCCACGTATAATTGTATACCATGAGACTGATTCAACGTACGTAGTTAATTATCATTTGTTCATTACGTGTAATCACAATAATTATTATGATAGCATTATCACTTCTCATAGCTTGCGAGTGGCTGATGACCACAATTATTTTATTCAGTTTTTGGTTTAGTGCCAGCCAACCTCAAAGGTTATAGAACTCTGGCAGCAAAAATTCACTCTGCTGTGTTGCATACAAATTATGTGTTTCCTTATCTAAATGAAAAACGATATGGTATAAGCCAAAATCCTTATGAAATTGCTTATAATTTGAAAAAATAATCAAGTTTTCATCAACCGCTTTGTCCAAGTACTAAAATATTTCTGTCTACAACACTTGAATATACCATTTCACCAATTGAATATTAATTTTTGTTGTAGCTGTTACGAAATTGAAGACATAAATATTTTTTATCAATTATTTTGTTAATAGCAATGTTATCTCTTTAATAAATCAAAAAAAATATTGCGAAATTTCCACTACTCCCAAATAGGGAAATTTCTTACGTTTCTGCAACACTGTCTGCGAATCCTGTCTTTCGCGCGTATTTTGTCAGGGTCACATTCATAGAGCAAGATGAAAATGCTGTGAACGATGCATTATTAGCATTTGCTAGAGTGAGAGAACAATTGCGTGCGGTAAGTGGGGTGAGGTAGGGATGGCGTGCTGCTATACTCTTGTAGCGACTGTACCACGAGTTGGTATGGCAATCCCCTCTCCTTGCCCCTTGTCCCACGGAGTGAGCAGGCGGTGCACAGACCCAATAAATTCCTTGTTTTTACTCACTAGAGATGGGCAACGCAGATGGTTTATACTTGCTACGCGAAGTTGTATTAATGTATACTTAACGTGTCCTCTGATTATGGGAAGGATTATTCAGCTGGAATTTTTTCAACATAGTGAAACATATTCGGTTGAAGATTGATGAATCAATTTATGTAACGACGTTGAATACAGCACGGGCCCGGCAAAAAGAGGTTGAGCAAAAGAGTAACAATCAGTTCTCGTAGAAAAACTTCTGTTGACATACCTCCATTAAGATTCATATGCTCCACATTGGAAGCGAACATCGTAAAAAAATAACTGCATCTCGGCGGCATTACAAACATTAATTAATTAGCTTAATTCATAGAATAAACGTAAAACATCGTAAAACATCTTTTTTTATGTCGTAAATACACTCAATATTAAAATGTATCTTATTTTGGGACATTTCACATAACTTGTTTCCATGTTTGATTTTCTGAAGTCGCTTATAAAATAGAAATGAGAATATTTTATATGGACAATACTCAAAAATGCGTTATTAATTTGAAAATAGAAATGTTCCATGTTATCTCGATAGATATCAGGATATGTTCCATGTTATCTGAATATTTTTTTTTAAAGATTATTTATTAAGTCTTTGGAAGAATTTGGAAGAAAGAGGAACAGATTCAAAAATTACAATTAAGTTTCATCATTCACTTCCAGTCGACAGTAAAAATTTCTCTTATTGTACATTTAGAAACAAGACTCCTCGTTTTCATGAATTTAATCATTAAAAATTGATTTAAAAACTCTTCAAAATAAAGGAATATTTTTTTTAGCATTTATGAAATCCGTTAGTCTATGAAATTTATCTATCTTCAATGTCGTGTAAATTAATTTTCAAAATCCTTTAAGAAGTTGCTTTTTTTACAAATTTCAAACATATTATTGAATTACTGCAGCAAACAAAGCAGTACAGGTTGTCTTCGACTTACGACCGAGATACGTTTCTGAACTTCGTAAGTCGAACTCCATATAAAATATTAAAATTTAATATTGTTCGGTTCAGGTCAGTTTTCCGGGGTCACTCTCATTTGTGGAAATAAAGCAGCTGAAGCCAAAAATGATACGAATACATTTTAACACATCATCAGAACACGCTTTTCAAATCTTATATTGTAGCTGTCAAATGACGATCTCAACATTATCGCAAATTGGGTAATCGATACTCTGTTTGTATTAAAAAAGTAAAACCTTGTGAACACAATTTTATTATTTGCCTTGTAAAAAAAAGTTGTTGGAATAAGGTTTGGCTGCAAGAATTGCATTGAAAATTAAAATTTGCATTATAATGCAAGTGGATGAAATAAGGTTATGCCTGCAAGAATTGCGTTGAACATCTTTTCTGACTACAGTATTATTTTACTTCAGGAATAAATAAAATCAAAAACCAAAAATATAGAGTCTGCAAAATAAATTGCGTCAGCCACCCTTTTCTGTTTGAGCGGTAATGTAATAGTAACATATCAATATTGCTTTTAAGGTGTTAACTGTCAATTCTTGGTGGAAAAACATTATATTTTAAAAAATAAAACACAATTCATTTGTACTACTTCCACATATTTATAAATATGTGGAAGTAGTACAAATGAATTGTGTTTTATTTTTTAAAATATCAATATTGACTCATTTGAAGGTTCTTGGGTGTTTCGAGTGATGGATCATTAATGGCTTCAATTTATATCCAGCAATATTTTCACCTAATAAAAGTATAATACTATCCTCGAATGCTTTGAATCCTGGCAAATTTTTTGCTTCCTTATGAATGTAAGCAAATACACTGAGGCATTTTTTGCCAATATAGCGCGGTTTTTTCATCATTAAAATTTTGTTTCATTACCTATTGTTCTTTCCTATTCAACGTATTAAATGTTTCGATAAAATCTTCAGCAGACTTGTAATCGGCACTAGTTGCCTCTCCACTTATTTTCATATTTTGATAATTTGTCCGTTTTTGAAATCTAGCACACCATCCATTGCTTGCAGTAAACGTTTGGTCGTAGTTGTCACGTACTAGTTAGTGGTCACGAGACTTCGTTTTTTCATCAAATCTTCCATCTACATCACTAATAGTTTTATCATTTTATGGAAGGTTACAAGTCTTTTTTGTTATTATTGTAGATGTCGATCCTTTAACTAATTCTTACTTTTTTCTTCAAAACTGGAGATTCACTTCAAAATTTAAACATACAGTTCGGGTGCGTGCCGTGGATTTCTCTCTTTCTTGCAAAATCACACGTAAAGTGAAGGACGCTAGCAAGATGCAAGGGAATGCGGGCGCATACCCTTATATCCTTCTTGCTAATACACAAGTTAGGTTGTGTGATAAAGATATAAACCCACCGCAAAACAATGGTAAATATGTATATTTATATAAAAAATATCCAAATCTGAAAATGCTCACTTTCTTCCAGTATGCATCAACCGTTAGCAATGGTGCTCCGTGCCACAAAAAAGAAAAAAAAATGTTTTTTTTTTTAATTTTTGGTCGTAAGTCGAGGACTACTTATATTAACTTGCGTTTCTTAACTGATTCATTGCTGAGCTAATTACTTAGATATTAATGCCGTATCGATTGCCATGGAGCTGTTAATTACCGTCAACGCGGTGTTAGCAATGAATGAGCTAAGGAATAATTGTATACACGGGTATAAAAAATTACATAAATATTAGTTGAATATGTTATATGGAACGATACATCGCAACTTGCAGTATACTACAGTAAACCTCAGTTTTTCAATGGAAAAAGACGATAAATACGGGGAACAATTATATCATTTTTAGTCTTCTTAGTCAATTTGTCCATAGAAGCAATTTTAGTTGCCAGAAAGAATAATTCACGATGCGAAATTATGAAAAATCCAGTGACCTACTCGATGAGACGACTGACAGTTTTTACACAGGAGCCCACTAGGCGAGTCATCAGTGGGAAGATGATATGTGCTGGCATCACAGCAACAAGACGACTGTTGAACATTTCAATCTCTTTTACGTTACTGGTTGAAGTCGTGCGTGCTTCTTAACGAAGTGACAAACGATCGACAAAAACGATCAATGCGAGGACGGTAGATTGAGGTTCTACTTATTGTATTTGAATTTGAATATGCAGTTATTAGTAAGTAATGTAAGGATAGATAGAGAAATGATATCAATCAATAACAATATAGATAAATACAAATCAAATCATTAATTGGTTGTTTAAGAACGATAAAAAAATGTTACAAGTCATACTAAATATTTTATTAAACGCGCTCAGGTATAGAACAGTCGTATGGTTGAATCGACGTCGTTTTCTTTTCTAATAAACTAACGAAAACGTCGACAAATTTTGCGATTAAATGAAACTATAACGATTTGTAACTAGTCACGAGTAAAACACATTTTGCTGACCATCACTACAAATGGCGCGAGTTCTGTTTAGCGTTTAGTAGCGCCAAAGCTTCCCAGCTCACCACACGCGAGCGAGAGGTGCATGTCGTCCCTCTGATCACATTCCTTCCCCATCCGAAACAGATACTTTTTCACGTTTGTATAACATTTCCCAGTTGCTTAGTTCATCGATTTGAACAGTTATCCGGTATTATGTAATAAGGTTGTGTTTCTAGCGGTGGTTATCGTTTTTGAACCCACGTGCACACTGGCTGAAACTGCTAGTATATCTCGCTTTTTCTTGCCATTATCATCAGTTGTAAGTGAAAAAGTTTTGATAATTTAGTGTCCTTTAATTTCAGTGTTGGTGATCAAAAGTACAAACAAAGTGAATACGAAAGTGAGCTGAACCAAAATTATAAATATAATTACCGGATTCACGTGTACAGCCGTGTGTTTAATATATACATATTGGCCCACCCAAACATTCAGTGAAATTAGTATTGAATTAATAACTCTTGATAATCGTTGAATATTCAAAATGGCAAATAATATGGAGCAACAGTTCGGCGAGCTCAATCTCTCTCATGAAGGTCACGACCAAATTTTCGAACCGGAAGATCATGAGCCGGCAAGGTTTGTGTAGACATATTGGAATTTCAAGGAACGCCGGAAACGATCTTGCAACATCTCTTAATGCTTTAAATATACCGGCATCAACGTATTCAACATCTCTTAATGCTTTTAAATATATTGGCAACAATATATACACTAGTAAATATGTGTTGATGTTTCTATCAATTGAATTTTGTCATATCGATGAGATTTTGCATGATCATTTCAAGCGTTATGTAGCCAACTTCATTCTCTTTAACATATTGGTTCCTGAATTTTATTATTGTGTAGCGAAACATTTTTCTTTCCAAGCCAACACCCTTGTATCGCCTGCTTTCTATTAAAATAACCGCCTCTTAGTTTTATTATTCTCTGCTTCATAATTTAAATATGCTTTATATATTTCATCCGCGGCATGCTATTTTAGATTTCTTAATGATTATATTTATTTAATTGATTTATACATCAGTTAAAATACTGATTGTTTTCATTTAAATTATGTAATAGACTAAACCTTTGAGTAGGTGGTCTCTTCCATGAACTAAATTCTATTTCTGGCGGCGGCAGGTTGACTATAAAATACACTTACATTGTTAGATTGGTTGTATAAATGTAACTGTTTTATAGATAGCTTCATTAATAACAAATACTTGTGCTAGACTGGCTAGTTTTTTTTATTTGCAAACAATAACAAATTAATTAATTGGAAAAGTGTTGTCCATGTTTAACCGCGGGAGTCAATGGCGGCTGTATCCATTAGATTCAAAACATTTTAGATGATCCACGTGTATCAACATTGAAATAGATTCCGTAATTATATTATAATCACATAACCACGTTGCGGAGTGACATTTTGTTAAAAAGACAATATTATTGTCATGGCGTCATGGTGCGTCATGGCGTCCGAGGCAAGCACGTGAAGTTGGCAAGTTGTCGACCATGTGTACTAGAGGTCTGCACGGGCCGAAATTTGATGAAATTACCCGGCCTGAGCCCGTTAACCTCAGGCCCGACCCGAGCCTTAATATCACACTTGTTACCCGAGCCCGACCCGAATCCGAAATTTATATATCGGTCCGAAAAAAACCCAATTTAAAAAATCCATGAGCATAGAATTGATCAACGTACCTACCCAAATTTTTCACATGTAGAAAAATCTATTATGTCACGGAATCATTTCCACACATCACCACTTTTCAACATTTTCTTTATATCGTTAAAACTCATTTTTAACGAATTTTTTGGATTTTTTATAATGAATTTTTCGGCACAAGGAACAATCTGACTATCTAAAACGAATAGAAAGCAGATACCGAATAATATTACACTTTATTCATTAACGAACTATTTAAACTTACTATCGGTGATGATTAAACGAACAAAGCATTGTTTCACGGATCAATAACAATTTTATGAGCTCAGTTTCAGGTTACCAAAATATAAAACGATGTCTCCATACTTATCAAATAAAAGACTATTGTATCCAATGCTATTCGAAACGTAATAAATTATTTTATTTATTTCCTTTTTGTTATCAACAGTATTTAGTTATCAAGAGTACTCATGATCCGAACTTAGTCCGAAATATTTTTCTGAAGAACAAATCCCTTACCCGGGCCCGGCCCGAGCCCGAATATTAATTGTCTCTACCCGCCCGAACCCGGCCCACGGGCCGAGCCCGGGCTCTGCAGACCTCTGTGTACTAATGTATGGATGGAACATGTTGCTTTATGATTCTCATCAATCTTATAATACCAATGTTTTGCCAAAATTTAATATTTAGCCATACTACCTATTATAAAACATTAAGTTGACAGAATACTTATGTTCTACAACTTTAAATCAACATGATATTTACTTAAGACGTTCATTCTAAGTGAACACGTTTTATTCTTTTAATGTATTTTTCTATTCCGTCACGCGCTTGAAAGATGCAGAATATGGATGAATTCTTCAAACAAAAAATCCTATCTTCTCACAAAACATGAATTGTTATTTTGAGAAGCTATTGATGTTGCACTGGAAATAATGTCTCATTTTGATCTCAGCAAACCACATGCATTATCTTATCGAATCTCTTCAGCTTCTCATTTTCTATTATCCTGATGCAGCTTTATTTAATATTTTCCATTAGTATTACGGAATTCTTGTCCTACTTTTCAAGTACTTGCACAGATGCTGCACATTATGTAATGCATTTACAGTTTCCCTTGCATTGTTGGGGCTATTATTTACAAGTAGGGTCCGGAAATTCCGGTTTGGGTTGGCTGGAGCACAATACAATAATTATCAACACAGTTACATTCAATGCTACAAAGTGGTATATAAAAATATACTGGTATTCATATTGCCTTTATATAATATTTCCTAGTAGGGTACTGTTTATTTTATTAATCCGTTTATTGCATTCTTTATGATATGCTGGATTGTTAATTTTTATTATCAATATATAAATTGTCAATATGTACATTGATTAATGAAGAGAAACATTTCACGCGATACCTTATACATTTTGTAAATCATTTTAATAACAAACCTGTTATTAGATTTAAAAAGAATCAAGTTTTTTTTTTGCCTTGCCCTACATATTAATTCGCTGAATAAATTTTCGGTAATGATTTGCTGTCGCAACATATTACTTAAATAAAAACAACATGTATTAATTAGTGGTAATTATCCGATGCATGCATTATTGCTGAACTAATCCTGTCATTTGCTCGTCATAGCACCAAGTGATTAAAATTAGTTCCGACTAGTTGTTAAACATTAGTTGTTTTTCACAAATCACAACACTTGTCATCATCTCCGATAGTCTTTGATTATTTGCTGAAACCATTACCTTTTCTGTAAAGTTAAAGGAAAATCGACTACTGCTTACATTTGATTGCAATGCACTTTGTAATATTAAATTATTCTAGTAATTCATTTTATTTTGAAGTCCGGCAACAAGTCTCAAGTTTTGATTAGCATAAGATGACTACATATGTCGTTAATTATTTATCTTCCTGATAATTCAACAAATTTATACATTGTTGTATACATATAATGGTTTCATTTTCAATTATACTTATCTACGAATGAACTTTGTTGAATGATTCATCAATAGCTTAGTCATCATATCCGTCACCTGCTGAACGTGCGATGTTAGCAATGTTTGAGTTTAAAGACTTGTTTCGATGTTATTATGTACTCGTAACCGTCAGTAACTATTCCATGTCAGATTGTTTTCCAGCATGCATTTTAAATCGATTTTTTAAATATCGTTAATAGATTATCAATGCGAGTATTTTCAAACAAGCACGAATTCTAGACATGGCTAATCGTAATCGAATATATTTGTATGGGCATGATTAATGTAATTTTCATTTAATGTATAAATGATTCTCCGATTTTTTGTTTTTCATGTACTATTTTTTTATTATTAAAATGCACGAACAATGAATCATGGAAGTTATTCTCATAAATTCGCACAACTGGGCGTACGTAGTCAACTAAGTAAGATTTTATTGAGGAAATCTTTATTTTGACAAAATAGCACCTGGTTAAACTAAAACATGTTAAACGATATATGGGTTACTATGTCCGCTCCCAATGTGGAGCATATGGTCTCCTAATGGAGGTATCTTGACAGAATTTTTCTACGAGAACTGTTGTCAATTAGTTGCTCAACCTCTTTTTCATTTTCGAAGATTGAATAGGGACAGGACTTTTTAATTAATCGCTTCTTTACGCCCCGTGAGGATGGGATTGGTGGGAGGGAGGACTCAGACTACGAACAGAAATTCATAAATCGATTGAAAGATCAATCTATGAAAACCGTCCGCACCGGGAATTGAACCCGAGACATCCGTAACCGTAGCCAGCGACGAAACCAACTGCGCCACGGACGCCGACACTGCGCCACGGACGCCGACAAATGGGTTAAACCTTCTCAAAATGAATATCGTACATCCAATAGTTAATTAAAATTTTCTAAATTGAATGGGCGTTTTAATTAAAGTTTCTTATCGAGGTGTTCACAAGCAAAAATTCATAAATAAATATACATACATATTACACTGTTATGGTCACTTGTATTGAAACTTCAAGAATGGTTAGCAACAGTTAATTTTGTTAATGAAAACTAGTTAGCTCGAAAGAAATGAATGAAATAAGCAATCTTCAGTTTCATCTGTAATTTTATCCAATGCTAGCGATTTATCAATACATTTTAAGGGAAGGGTTTCTCTATCACGAAAATTACATTTCCACTCGTAAAGTAACGGTCTGAATGGTTGATAATAATATTCCTGTTGAGACAGACAAAAATTTCCGGTGAATAGGGATAGCCTTAATTTTAAATCGGGCTTAATAAACAAGTTTTTCTGTATTTCCAGATAAAGGTAATTTACATTCTCTATGTAAACATGTGGGGCGTTGTGTGCACAAATGCTAAGTTCAATTGCGAATAATTCTTTGATTTTAAATCTAAATATTTTGCCATTGACAAATGGATTGCTTCCTTTATGCGTATATGTTTGTTTATTAGGTCGAATTTTCTGTAAATTATTTAAACTTACTCACCTGCTGAAAATGCAATAAGAAATTATGAGATTGAAGCCAAGTGCTATTTAAGCTTACATATTATCCAAAATGCTGTTCCAGCAAAACCCCGATTCTACGTTTTACAAGGGATCCTAAAAACGGAAGATAAATGCGGGGTGGCTTCACATAATAAATAAAGTAAATTTTTATAAGCAAGACCATGCTGATCTTTGAGCCATTGATCCATCCGTTCGGTGCAGAGAAGTTTGTGATCCCCTTTTTTGGCTATTTGCAAAGCTTTTTAGCTATGGATTCATCGATATGTGATTTCAACTCGCGCCTGCTGTTACAAGTGTGAAGAATCTCCTCAAGCTCACTAAAAGTCGACCCTTAGCGGACTTTTTTTTATTCGCTGACTTACCGCACTTTTCGATAGTTTTGCGAATGTCACCTAGCAACAGTCGTGTTCAGAGTTGATGGTGCTAGTCCCAGACGTTTTGCTACGTGAACTCGTTTCCCCTCTGGATTGTTATCGACTTCTTGAACTAATTTCAGCTAGAGTTGTTGTTTTTCATGGAGGGCATGGAAAAAATTGCGATACGAGATGCTAGGCACGACTGAACGCCGAAATACCTGTGCAACAAAAATACAGCCATCGAAATGAGTTGACATTTTATGACCAGAATTTATTAACATATTTGAAGTTCCTAAGATTCATTTGTTTTATCGAGTAAAACAAGAAATAAAGAGAAACATAAAAGCAGTCGAGTCGGACAAGCCTATGCTCCGCTCCTATGATAACACATGTCTAACATCAAAGCACTGCTTTATTGTAACTTTATTTTCATCAACGATACCGTTTTAATAAGGGCGTAGTTTTTGAAACACAACTTATTAAAATGCGATGTCTCTATATCTAAAACAGCATATCAAAGTAAATCATTGTCAATATGTGACTGGTGGGGGAATAGATAGTATAATGACAGGTTGCATGTTTTGGCACCATAAATACCGTATAGGCCAAAGGGTGGAACGCGCCGATATTCCACACCCATGTCACTGGACTTGCGCATAGTGATTACCTATGTATATGTATTTTATATTTATTTCTCGGTAATGAAGTCGATAGAGTAGATTTATCATCGATTGATTGACTCCCTTACTACCGACATTAAAATGCAGCCGGGAAACGCGTCAGGCGTTCGTTAGAAAAACAAGTCTTCAATCTCGGAAGACTTATTCTGAATAAAATGATAATGTGGCGAATGGAAAGCTTATGAATAAGTATATTATGTCCTGCCTTTGCAAGAGTTACACGTGGGATTATCGTTGAACGAAGCTAAGTTCATTGTTTTATTAATAAACCAAACGGACTAGTCCGTAGGTTATATGTACAGTCAAATAGTTAGTGTATTCTTTGATTTGAGAATTAACGATGCGTTCTGAATAGTAAGTTTATATTTTAAATGTATGAATGTATGTAGGTTTTCATTGTACTGCATTAATTAAAAATCACTCCATGTAATTATAGTTCGTTGGTGTTGGTATTTTTCTTAAATGAGTTATTTTGTATAATTTACTATTAATAAGATGTTAACAAATCAAGTCCATGGCTATTTTTCATGTTTTAAATATGTAATGGAAATTTAATTTGAAACGAATGGGAAATAATATTACATTTGGCAAGCGATATTAATGCTGGCATCCTTTGGTCCGTAGTCGATACTTCAAATAATGCTGTGATGGCTAATTGCCGCTTTTTCTGTCTGTAATTGGAACAATTATTCATTACAGTGTTATTTTATAATTGTTGCGTAATTAAATGAACATGAGTTATTGGCGCCAACTGTCGCTTATTTTTGTCCATCGAAATTATATAAGGCGCTCTTTAGTAGCAGGAAATTGCCTCACCTTGATCATATAACACAGGATATAATTGTATAGGGTCATTTCGCCAGTGGTCAGCCAGTTAAGAGACAGGTGTACTTTCAAAAAGGATTTTGATTCAATGAATGATTAATACGTATTTATTTTTGCTGTTATTCCATTAAACAGGCTGTTATTACATTAAGAAATGTAAGCAACTAAAAATAAAATGGCTAATTTTGTACCAAACATAAAATAATAGAAGTTCACAAAATAATGCCAATTCTCCCAGTGGTCGGCCCCCTAAATCCAATGGTCGGCCTTTCGTTGCCCAGTGATCGGCCATCACTATGAAACGCGAAACATAAGTCCATAACATTTTAATTGTAGATTCTTTTATTTGATTTATGTATAATTTGTTTGCTAATCAGTATTTTCTTGTCTCAGTTCATGAACCATCAGTTTTATATACCTTCATTTTTACACTCAATTTTATATAAATAAGCCTGTTATGTTTGTATTTTTATCAGTTGATAATGCTCGTGATGAGCGAAACTGGTCCTGATCATTGTAAATATGTGGAAGTAGTACAAATGAATTGTGTTTTATTTTTTAAAATATAATGTCTTTCCACCAAGAATTGACAGTTAACACCTTAAAAGTGAATATTTATGAAGCAATCTAGTCAATATAAACAGCAAATTTTTTTTTAATGAGCATCGAACGCCGTTGAATATTAAATTTCCGAATAGATTCGGCCCTTTTTGACATTACAGTATTCGAATATTTGGATAACTATTCGAATAGTATCCGTAATTTTTTTTTTTTACAAAATCGACGAAAGATCTCATCACAAAATCTCCAGATTTCAAGAACATTAATGAATACCTTTTTTTTTTGTCTTCACGCATCTCGGGCGTTTTCAATATCTTATAATAGTTTACAAATGACTCCGGGGGCCCCTATACTTGCTGCAAGTAGACTGGTAGGCTGAATAGCCATAGAGAAAACTATTGTTAGATTTAATTTTGTCGGAAATCTTTCCACTGAGTTTTTGTAGGTTATGATTATTACGACTTTTATCAAACTTTTTGATTATATTTCAAAACAAAACCATGATAAGGAAAGAAAATAAGTAGGCCACTCATATTATTAAACTTTATTTTACCATAATATTTTTACACATACACATAATAACAAATGCATTTATTGATTTCGATAGCTATTATTAATTTTCCTAGGTGACTCATATTAATGCATTGAGATAAATTTTGCTCGGTTCATTAATGTATGTAATTAGCCAAGCATGCCGAACTGACATGGTAATGAATGGAAATTGAGGATAAATTTTCTCGTCATCGTCTACTTGATTTAGGTTTTTTTTTTCAATCCTATCAACTTTTTAGGTTTAGTCGTTATCATCAAACTAGATTACTGCAATCTGGTTCGTCGTCTCATAATGCTTCTTGGATATAACTGGATTAAAAAAAATATGTTTAGAATGATTATGAAACATTAAAAAAATTATTATGCTAAGATGCTTCTCTTCGTCAGAAATGGTGGATCGGTTTTATAAAAATAATTCTCAGTTATTTACTCATTGTAATGAAAATAAAATCAACGAAACTGTCCAGTAAGAACCACGAGGAGGTGGAAGCAACAATATCTTACCGAGGATGGAATATACCTAGGAAGAAAAGTTATAATGGATGTCACATATTTAAATAACATGAATTTATTCGAAAAATCATTGACATCTATGTTTCATCAAGACTTGTCGGGCAGTACTATTAATATACAGAACGAGGCATTCCGAATTCTTCATTTTTTTACACTTTAAAGTTAATTCAATTCAATGATGCAAATGAGAATTCCGTCATTACACATTTATCTAAAGAGTAATAACAAAGTATATTTATTAGTACCAAATTGGTAATTCGGAATTATTTTATGCATACCTTTGTATTCTTGGAATTGTTGATTCTTTTTAAAAAGGGTTTCAATGAAGGTAAAAAGGTTGTACCTTATTGTGCCAGGTCAAAAAGTATAATCCCAAGAGTGAGTAAAAGCTAATATGAATCGTATCATACACCAAAAAATCTTTACACCAGAATATTTTGATTTACAAAAAAATAATTATTACCACTGAGCAATTTGAATAAGTTTTGTTTAATTCTGTTACGATTCAAACTATTTTAAAACCTATATTTTGAGTGAAATCGATAACTTCTACGGTTTCTTGTTTCAAATACTCCCCCTATTATGGTACTATCTGGAATTAATCTATTTCTTTAAAGTTTCCAAAAACAGATATCAAAAAACTGTATATACTTCTTGCTTATTCGTTAAAATTATTGCTGGCTGTCCTCTGATACACTGGACTTTCAATCACTAAGCTAACAATTTTTTCACGTTCATCTAAATTAGTGCACATTTGCGATAAATATTGAATATTATTCGTGTTACTTTCAGAAGATATATTGAATGATGATATTTGGCCTAGATATCGTTCATGGGCAACGCCAAAAAATTTCTTAACAAATTATAACACGAGGAAAACAGCATATATAGAAAAAGAAAATATTGCAGTATTATTACTCTACCGAGGACTTTTTTTCCTTCAATTGCTAAATTTGGTCGCTTATAATTTCTTATTTACTCAAATTACAAGAGTTTTACTTTTCTGAAAAGAAAAGACCTTCAGCGAAGTATTGAAAAAATTTATTAATATAAAAATTCGCTGAATAATTGTTTTATTAGGATTCTTCCTACGGTCAGTTTGTAACGGTCTAGTAAGTTTTCTAGTATGGACCATCTACTCAATTTGGAATCAGTTGGCAATATCCATAAAAAATCATGCGCAGGTATTTCAATATCATAAGGAACTACTTTTATATACAACTTCATATCTACATAAAGAGTTGATAACTTCTAACTTATATTCCATATCATTGTAACCAGGGCAATTTCATATCATTAAATAAATAGAAATACATGCAATTTTTCCATATTTTGGATGAACTCTTAACTATTTTTAAACTTTACACCATGGTTGTTAACTGAGTCGTTAAATTTATTAAGCAATTAGGCCGCTTCTAAAAAATCGTTAATCTCACTATTCATTTTATCCATAATTGCATCCCTCATGGTCTGTGGATTTTTACGCTGAATTATAACCTTGCTTAAAACCCTTTGGCTCCTACGGGGCCGATCTATCGGCCCCATCTGATACGATTTTAATTAGGCCAGTAGCCAAAGAGTTCGACATGCTGGTAGGTTGTGAAATATCGAAGGAATGGCTGCTTTATTTAGAATAGGCTTTTTCAGCTGAGCTAGATGCTCAAACTATCCATGACGGTCCATTGCGTTTATATGTTTTAAGTGCATCACTGTGATGAATATGATTGATACATACTGCCGTATTGACTGTAGTAGTCAAATTTTGTCGTAGATTTGCATTAAGCCATATCCTTTTCATGACGTCATGCTTTGGAAAGGAAAATGTTGTGACCGCGCCATTATTTAGAAAAAATAATTCGACTTGCATCCTGGAACACCACCGTCTAGGCATTTGAAAGCATTAAGTATATCATTATAGTAGAGTAAAGAAAGATTCATCTTTTATATTGACTTAATTAGAAGAAACACTAATATCTATACAATTAATACCTAGTACAGTGATCGTCAAATGGTCGCTCGCGAGCTACTGGTAGCTCGCGGTGACATTATTGGTAACTCGCGTAAGATATTTTATCATCTATCGTCGAAAATTTTCAAGAAGATGGCCCTTCATCAGAAATGGAATTGATAGAATTTCAATGAGATTTGTCGCTTAAGAGTGCTGCTTCGACTGTAAGATATGTATGGCTTTTCGTCCCAACAGTAAAGTATCCAATTTTAGTTCGAACTGCGCTCAAAATTTAGGAATTGTTTTGTTCTACCTTCTTATGTGAATCAATGTTTTCCACTATAAATGTGGTTAAAAGTATATATAGAAACAGACTCGCAGATAGGCATCTTGATAATTGCATTCGGATGGGAGTGCCGAGGTACTCACCGAGAATTTAAAAAAAAATTTGGAGGAAAGTGAATGCTATTCTTTTCACTAATTATTTTTACTTTTATTCACACTTATTTCAAGGTATTATTTTGTTTATAAATAAATAATTAAAGTATGCATTTTTATTGGAAGCCCGATGTCCTAATTTATTTTAGGTAATATAATAATGATATTATGTTTGGTATGTTGAACGACGATGATAAAAATTATAAGGAAGGAATATGTATAAGTAACTTTCTGAAAGTAGCTCACATCCTTATTTAATTTGGAGACCACTGACCTAGTAGTGATGGTTTCTTATGAATTGCAAAAAACTATGTAAAGAAGGACAAATATTTAACTGTTTCACATATATATCCGATAAACCATACATATAATATTTTTTTCATTGTATACACGCTGTCTTAAATTATAAAATACAGTTTATTTTGAGTTTATTCTTCAACATATTTTTGACACAAATTAAATAAAATATCCCTAGTTATGCGAATTATATTATATTCAAGACTTAAAAAGCACAATCACTGTATCAAAACGTATTCTTAGACACAAATAATATATCATTGAAATTGAATAATTAAATGCATATTATAGACGCCAAAACCTAACCTATAATATGTGCGTACAATAAATAACATTTCTACATCCTTTGAATATGAATCATGATGAATCTTGGTAAATATAAATGATGTGAAGCACTGGACAACTAAATATATATTCCAAGCTATAATTAAAAATACTGATTTAAACAACGTATGGCTTCATGACGCGTCAGCGTAACCTCAACTTAATTTTCAACGGGAATGTAGATATTAACCTTCGAAACGTTATTTTCATAAATCCTATGCGTAATTAATGATAGTTATTGCTGAGTAACCAGGGGTGTGTGTCAACCCTCCAGAGACGAGCGTATGACCGTATGGTCCACAGTAAACACCATTGTCCATCTATCCGTTGCCTACACTTAATTTCGGTTAAAAAGGATATTTACGTCAGTTTTTCACCACCTGTTTCGCGCCGCTGTCTACTCAAAGCTCGCACGATTTTCGTTGAAATTTCATCAACTTTTCAATGACATTAAATTGCGTAGCGTCATAAAGACAGAGCTTTTTGTATTGGCTGCTATTCTCGGGGCCAAAAATCCTTTCAAAATGCCATAATTTCAGCAATTGAAGAAATACCGTTGTAGTTATTGCAAATTTTAATTATTTGAGAATGCCCGGTCGAAGAGGGGCGGATGCTTAGTTATCATCATCCAGGATGTATAGGATCTCAATCAGAACACCGCTCCAGTCCTGTTAATCTCTTATTTATTGAAGTTGCAGTGGTTTAATTCACAAAAATTACCAGTAAAACATAAAATTGAGTTTACATCTACGTTTACTTGACACATGAATTTACCTTTAAGTTATAATACCGTTGACACGACTAACGAATTCAAATTAAATGCGATTTCAAAACAAACCAGAACAATTTATAATGATGCGGCGGAGGCCTCACCCAGCAAAACAGACTGACTGCCAAAATTAAAACTTCAAACAATGTAGGCTCCTCCCTTTTGTCAATGATTGTCGTCAAGTGCCGAAGTGCCACAACTGTGCCGAAGTTTTTTTTTATAATAGGATAAAATAACAAAGTATTAAGTTCTACAAAATTTTCATTTGGTAGTTGATAGCTATTTCGACTTTATGCCATCGTCAGAACTATACTTAAACTTATTTTTGTTAAGCTACATATACTGTTAAGAAAAGATAAACAATATCACGTCATCTCACGTATTCAAACAATGTTTATTTAAAATTAAATCATTCAAGATACTAATAGTGTTTTAGAAAAGGAGCTTAAGTGGTGTTATTAATTAGTCGTTAAAATAAATGCATTGAAATTTTACTGATTATGCGTATTTACATGGGCTTCTTGTAATTGTTTAAGTAAGGGTGATGGATTAATAGTTTGATGGTTAAGGAGATTATTGTCCTGATTGTATCTATTAATTTCGAGTTGTTCCAAAAGATTAAGCCTGAGACTTTTTCACGCAAATGTAAGCATGTCGGAGCTGAATTAGCGGCTATGTTGTGCGCTTCTTCCGATAGGTGATTAGCAAATTGAGAATCTGTTTTATTTATTTTTAAATGATTTTATATGTTCCTTAAATCCAATTGAAACGGTCCTTCCTGTCTGTCCGATATAGATCGAATCACACAGGCCGCAGATAAGTTTGTAAATTCCGCCTCTGTCTAGTTTATTAATTTTATCTTTGCTATTTTTAAGTTGTGTACCAAGATTATTTCTTATTTTAAATGCCACATTAACGGAGTTTTTTTTTTATTATTTCGGAGTGGATTCTATCACTAATTCTCCCTAGTTAATTTATCGATTTGTAGAAGCGGTTTTTCTACCGGTATGTTAGGGTAAATAAGCTGTCTTGCTGTGTTGCAATCGGTAAGTTAAGTAATTTATGTATTACCGTTACGTCGTATCCATTGCTAAGCGCTATTTGTTCGATAATTTTTAGTTCATTATTCGTCGGCGCCCGTGGCGCAGTTGGTAGCGTCGTTGGTAGCGTCGTTGGCTACGGTTACGGGTGTATCGGGTTCAAATCCCGGTGCAGACGGTTTTCATAAATTGATCTTTCGGTTTTCATAAACTGAGTAACAAGCAGTTTTCATAGAAAACTTCTGCTGAGATAACTCCATTAGAAGGAAGTATGGTCCACGTTAGGAGCGGACATGGATAAAAAACATTGTAATCTATTTCATCCATGGGTACACTGACTAATCTGTGTACCATAGAATTATATGCTGTTAGCTTATGGTGCCACGAGTGAAGAGATTTTGCGTGAATAGTAGTTTCGCAATAAGTTGGTTTTCTAAAAATTTTGAAATTATGCTTGCTTTTAAGTTATTGTTAGGTCCAGAAAATTGATACTATTGTCTATCTCTACTTCTAATGTGACTTTAATTTTGTCATATATAGATTAGCCTTATGTAGAAATTTATTAAGCTGTCTGTCAGTGCATTTCCAGCAAATCAAAATGTCGACATAGCGATAGTAATAAAGGATGTAATTATTTATGCTATCAAGTTTTAAAAGTTTAGATTCTAAGTCATTCATGAAAATTTCAGCAAGCAATGGGCGTAATGGACAGACTGTCCATTGGTCGTTCTGCTGATAAAAATGTATATCAATAAAATGTAGTTGGTATCGGTGCATACTTTAATAAGAGAATATCTCTTCCGATTCAAAGGGGTGGTGGATTTTAGATTTATCTAAGATGTCATATGGTTTTTTTATGATATACAAGATACTTCTTTTTTTTATAACTTCTAATTCGGGGCTTATTTTTGAATCCATTTATTAATTGTTTTGTCATAATGCCGATAAATTTTGAGGTTTTATTTTATTGGATAATTTTTTTTAAATTGTCAATGACCTTGACCTCTAATTCTATCTCGATGACTGCGATTTCGGATTTTTCCAATTTTAATGTATGTGTAATGCTTTGTTTTTTGATTACTTCCTCTAATTAGGGGTCTAATTTTTTTGAATCCATTTATTAATTGTTTTGTCATAATGCCGATAAATTTTGAGGTTTTACTCTATTAGATCATTTTTTTCAAAATTGTCAATGACCTTGACCTAGATGACGGTGATTTCGGATTTTTGCAATTTTAATGTACCTATGCTTATGAATGATGAAAGCTTAGGAATACAATATATAAACGAATATATTTCGACTAATGGTTTCTAAAAAACTCGTGTATTTGAAGGTCAATGCTCAGTATCAATGAATTCTTTCAAATATTTCACATTTAAAAAATCCTATTGGCATCGGGAGAGCCACCTAGTGCGTGAATGGGATACCACTGCTTAGAAAGAGATATCAACATTATTTGCAAATGGTTTTAAGCCTTCGTTCCGGTTGTATAGATTGAGAAGTATGTTTTTGAAAATCTTGTTGGCAATTATTTAAGATTCACATTTTAGGTCGTCGGGACACCACACTCAAAAATGGCAACCCCTTGACTAAACAGATTTTCTGTAGTTGTTTCCGTATTAAAAGTTTTTCAACGCCGTTCCTAAAAAGTGAAAGAATTTCGGAACTAATTTGACAAATATTCGAAGATTAATTTGGCAGCATTTGCATTAAAAGTGAAATGCAATGAACAATAATAGATGCCAGATTTTTATTTGATTTTTTGCTATTCATAAGTAACCTTTTCAGTTCTTCAATAAAAACATTCGGATGGTTTGTCTGAACAGGTTTTTGTTTGTAAATATTTTTTAATGCCATCACTGTTGTAGGCGTTAATCTAATTTTCGCGTTCAAATAAACATTTACAATGTTTTGCTTTCACTTTTCCTGGAATAAATTGAGACCCTGTTGTATCTCCGGACAATTAATTAACCTTTTGCATTCGGATGACGCCTTGGCAGCTGTTTTTTGGCGGACGTTTTCAGTTTACCAGTAATGGGGCGTTTAGTTTGAGGGTTAGCTTATAAGCAGACATATTCTCTCAGAATATTCTCGTTTGAATATTATAATTATTTACGAAACAAATGTATTTTATTTTTAAAATATTTAATTAGCGATTTGAATCTTTACATTAAATGGGTAAGAGATTAGACGTGGTTCTTAGCCGCCCTTTTGATTCGACCAACAGCGTACATGAAGCGCATATAGGCAACGGCGCTGGTTGACTGCTTTTATACATTTTCCATAATTGCCAAAGCATTTTTTTCACAAACTGGTACACAAACGAAGAAATCGCCGAAAGAATATGTTAAATATCACATAGATTTCGATAAAATGGCGACACCGGTCATGTACCATGATATCTGTACCCGTAGTGTTACACTAGTATTGTGCTCCACACTAGTACATAATATTTATGCAATCGAGGCGCGAAGTGCCGAGTTTCCAGCCAATGGAATCGCGCCAAACCTCCTGTTGGTTCCGTCTCGATATGGTGGCGCCATGCGCCCGTTTCCGCCCTCACTATTATATTTGTAAATTTATTCTATGCATCCTTATTGTTATTACACCGGAAAGACTTAATTTTCATGTCAAAAATGTCATTGGTTGTAATAAAATCGATTTTAGTATTGCGCCAGCTTGGTAACACCAGCTCGTACCTAAAAAACAACAAACAGTTTAGGTTAATTCATTGGGCAGTATATAAGATATTTTTAAACCTACTTTGTATCTTTCCAGTTGGAAAATAAATATTTTCTTATAAAGATCAAATGTAAGCTTGCAATGGCAAAATTATCTAAACGTATGTAACTAGTCATTTTTTTTTTAAATATAATTTCTATAACGAGAATTCTTTTTTTTGGAACTTTTCACTTTCTGTAGTTCACTGTCTTGTGAATTATTGTTTTCATCATTACTATGTATAGTCTTCAAAATATATAAATACCCAAAGCCAGTGCTATGCATACATTTAACAGCCCACATATACTATTTTGCTTGTTAGAAAGATAACAATAAGAAGTTGTATAACTGACTTGGGAGAGTATTGGAATGAGATGTCGACATGAGTTTTGTTGCCTTTATTGATTTGAGCAGTAGGGAGCGAAGATAATAAATGTTATCGCAAAGAATTGTGCACATCCTCTATCATTCCTTTTTCATTCAATAAACGACATTTTTTGTATGTCGAGGATTGTGATTTAATTTATATGAAAATAAGTCATTTTTTAAAAAAATGTCAATTTGAACAGAATATAATATTTTGTAATACACCTCATGTTGATATGGTGGGCAATAATATGCCTCACCTAGTTTGATTTAATATACTAGATTTCCTTATCAATATTTTGATCATTTGGGTACTTTATTTTACCTATACACTAAATAACTCCTATAAATTTCATCTAGCTAGCAATTTCTCACTCAATCTCACAATGAATTATTAACGAAACTTGTATAAAATTAGATTCATTGGTATCACAGTCGATATGTGCAAAAGATTCAAAAGTTATTTTGTATTGCATATCTTTTATTAGAAACAAGAGTGTTCAAACATGCTGATTTATTGTTAAGATAATTTGAATTTAAGTGAATCACTTTTTTGGGAACTTAGACATAGTACATATACTAAGTTATTATGTTTTAGTTTTTCATATATATATTTTGGTTTTTCATATATATATTTTGGTTTTTCATATATATATTTTGGTTTTTCATATACATATTTTGGTTTTTCATATACATATTTTGGTTTTTCATTTATATATATTTTGGTTTTTCATTTATATATATATATTGGTTTTTCATATATATATATTTTGGTTTTTCATATATGTTTTGGTTTATCATATATATTTTTTCAACCATGTCCGCTCCGAATGTGGAGCATATGGCTTCCTTATGGAGGTATATCAAAAGAAGCTTTTCTAGGACTGTTTGTTAGTTGCTTATTTACCTTCATTTTTTTTTCTTTTTTGAGGAGAGTAGGCATAGAAGGATAGTGCTAGAACAGGAATAGTGGCTCGCTAATCGCTCTCACTACACCCTGTTTTTAGGATTGGATGGATGGGAGGTAGTTTTAGATATCACATACATCCATGCCGTTCAACAGAAATGCATAAACCGATTTTGAAATCAATATATGAAACTGTTCCTACTGAGATTAGATTGTGCTGAGAATGGATGATTAATTCATTCAAGAATATTATTACCTGTTTCAACACTTCCGTTTGATTCTCGAACATTGAAATGACACTGAAAATGTGGCACTGGTGTATAAATTTCGTAAACTGATGTGTTTCATGCATAATTTTACAAATGTGCACATTTTCATTTGAAATTCATCATGCGACCTTTGTATTGTAAAGGTGTATGTACCACATAGATGCCATTCATATTATAGAGATACGCTTTCAAAACTGCAAGAATTATTCAATGTTCACATGATTTTTTCTGATACTGAACACACATTATTTGGTGGCAAACTGGGATATTTTTTTGACACTATTATTTAAATGATTATAGTGAGACATTTGGCAAAGGTTTTAAACCATACATCCATTCTTTAATAAATGTACTGCATCTGCTTGCAACCCTGGTAAATTGAACATGAATTTACATAGCTTGCAATTTTTTTTATCGGGCTTCTTATACTGCTTTTAAAATTTTATTTAACCTGCTTACTACCATTCATGCCCTTATAATATATCACGCTTACTGGTTTTTTTATGGTTTTATATTCATTTACTTTTTGATTGCCCACCTACTCTTGAGCTATGCTTGACATAAGCAATCCTAATTTTTTCCATTTTAGATTCATTGCTTCATGTCACATTCTGGCATTGGCGGTTATTGATTTTATTCCACCAATGCCGGCTTCTTCTTTAATACCCCCTCTTCAAGCTGTTTAAACAAAGTATGCATGTTATAGAGTTTTATCAGTTCAAAATATTCAAATTTTTAACATTTTGATGTATAAAGTCTCCACCTTCAACATTAGCAAACCATTACTTTTTATTGGAAATACCTGCCTCTAGCTCTAGGGCAATTAAATGAAGTTTATTATCATATTGGCAGTGCATAAATATTTATAATTTTAAATTAAATTAAATTGCTACACTAACTATTTTGTTTATAGAACAAATCAAAATTCTTCCACATGTCAGACACATACAAAATGTTTCTGACATGTAAAAGAAATTTCGCTCAACAGACAATTTTTTGTTGATCATCCAGATAGTTTTATCCTAGCAATTTGATTTCAGAACTGATTTTACTTCTCTCTGAATTATCATATTTCTATTTGCGCATATGCATAATTATAACATGCATACTTATTTTTCAAGATTTATTTGGCTTTTCTTCTCTATTATCCAACATTTTTTTTGTTTATACATTCAAACCTTAATCTATTGTTTGCCCTACCTAACCCAATTTATTTTCAAAACATCCCTTTACGGATTTATTTTGTTGGACAAAGATAGATTTAGGTTTGTTATAATTTTTCATGAGGTAAAATCATTGCCATGTAAAGCAAGCCCTTGATTATGTTATTCCGATAAAAGAACAGTAGCAGTCATCTATGGCCAATTATTAATATGTATTGGCATTTCCATACAGTCAATCTTCAAAGATTGTGATCAGCGGAGTGCCTCTCCACGCTTGCTTCGAAGACATAGAACCGCTACTCGCGACATACGGCACCGTGCAAAACTGCGACAAGGTGAACAGCCGTGATGCCAATTCTCAAACTGTGCACATAACTTTCGAGACGCAGGAGCAAGCTCTGAAGTGAGTACAAATCTTGGATCCAGTCTACCCGTATTATCTTGTCACTGAACCTCAGTTATTTATGCATTCTGTGACACGCAAATATTCATGTTCATTGTTGGGTGTATTTTTAAGCTCCTTGGAACATTTTATTTACTGCTTCATAATCATTCCCTACCACACAAAGAAGGTTTCAAATGCTCAGACATTTTCCTCAACATGTGAACTGGTTTGGACAAATGGTACAGAGGCATGCATTGTGTATATTTTCGTGGTTTCATTAACCACCAATTTTTTCATTTGTCACAAGAAATATATTCAGCTGGACACAATAACCTGTATACCCTTCCAGCCTTCTTCATTACACGTTAAGCTTACTTTTTGTTGAAAATTATTGTAATATGTATACGCTTATTTCATTCACATTTTAAATCCATACTCCTGCTGATTGTGAATCCATAGTCGTTATTAGTAAATCTTAAGTCATCCTTAAGTGAGCAAAATAGATTGCCATCCGGATTCGGTCACTATTTTCGATACGAAATGTTCAGAACTAATAAATAATATCTCAAAAATTATGAAATCGGCAGAGGTTTCCCAGTTTTTTTTCTTTTACTGATATTACATACCTATTATACATAATTAACGTCATTGAAGAAAATATGTTTGGCTGCATGATAATGTTTATTTCATTTATACTTGACTTGACCAGATATAAAATATAATTCTAATATTATAAATACTACAGGACAGAGATTAGGTATATATGAATTGATGAATGTATTTTATTTAATTCCCCCCTTTTATGTCGCGCCTATGCATCCCTATGTTGGCTAGAGTGATCAAAGCAAACTTACTAGAACTTGATGAGAAGAATGACAGCTTACGAACATTAATTTGACATATTTTATTTAAGTAAAACACATTTGACACATTCAATAATGTGGTTTTATTCTTTCTTTAGTGCTGTAGCTGGTCTGAACGACTATCAATTTGATGGAATATGCTTGAAAGTCAACATACTGGAGAGGCACAGGAATAGAACTGGAGGTCGTGGTGGAGCGCAGGCTCGACCCACAGACTTCCCTCTTCGTTTGTTGGTGCAGAGTGACATGGTGGGTGCTATTATTGGTCGCCAAGGAAGCACTATTCGCCAGATTACACAGCAAAGCCGTGCTCGTGTTGATGTACACCGCAAGGACAATGTAGGCTCATTGGAAAAAGCCATTACAATTTACGGCAATCCAGACAACTGCACTAGCGCTTGCAAACGTATCCTTGAAGTTATGCAACAGGAGGCCAACAACACCAATAAAGGGTAAGCTGCTCTAATATATGACCAAAGTTACTCTTTCATCTGGAGGTTCGGTTGATTTCTATCAGGAGACATTAAAAAAAATTGAAAATATGTAATTAATGTTAGTATTGCAATACATGGAATATTGACAAAGATGATAGAAGTTATTTAACTATTAACCTGTCTAAGGTTACAGTTAAATAATGTAACTTGTGACTAACTAAATAAAAGTTATCACAAAAGAATAAAGAAATTATTTTGACGACTTTCTGTGTTTTCTTTATTGTTATAAATGCTCTGAAGAGGTTAAAATTTTTAACATATTTTTTGTGGCATTAAAATTAACTATTTTTTTTTGTTGACAGTGAAATATCATTGAAAATTCTGGCTCACAATAACCTAATTGGTCGCATTATTGGCAAAGGCGGCAACACCATTAAACGTGTAATGCAAGATACTGACACCAAGATCACCGTATCTTCAATCAATGACATAAATAGCTTCAACTTGGAGAGGATTATAACTGTCAAAGGTGGAATTGAAAATATGGCACGAGCCGAAGGACAAATTTCCGCTAAATTACGTCAAAGTTACGAAAATGACTTGCAGGTATTTACACATAAAATTATATACTAATCAGGATTCCTATAGTCACAGATTTCACGAAGATTCCTTAAAATAATGATTGGAGTTTATATTCTACCAATAATTGCTCAATTTTTTTTATTACTAAATTATTTTTGTAATACGCAGATTGATTTAACTGGTTTAACGAATCAATCATGAAAAAAATTTAATATAGAAGTGGTTCAGTAATTTCATTATATTTTCTTTCATATTGTAACCAATTAAAGAAAGTATGTTCCTTTCATTTTGCTGACAAATTAAATTGCCAAAAAAATATCTGAAATATTGCTTTTAAAAATATCTAAAATATTTTTCTTCTATAATTGCATGAGAAGTTTTTGAAATTAGTTTCAAACTATTTCCCTGAAAATTTGTAACAAACTTAACCTGCTGAAAAATCCAAGGGTTTTATTGAGGGTTTAGTCATTTAAAATGACTTGAAAATTATCATTTTCTTTTTATATTTATTTTTAGATGTTTTATACTGCATAAGTGTCCAATGTTGATTTAATCTTAATTTTATGTATGTATGACACTATTTATGTTGTGCTGGTTATCTAAAATTGATAGCATAAACAAGTAATTTTAAAATAAATTACCCTGATTTTGAAATTCGATTGTTTTTATATTCTATGGTTCATCTCTTAAATTAAGTCAGCAATAATCTTTTATAAACCATTTAAGTTGTTAACTTATTTTTATCTCATACAAATCTTTCTCATAACTCCTTGTAGGCATCAATTCTTCATCCTAATTAAATTTTCATGTGCATTTTTCGAAATATTTTTCTGGACTTGTAACTAATAAAAACAGCACATAATCGTTTGAATTCTATAGAAGCCAAATGCACAAAGAATGTGTGGGGCTGCTCCCAAAATAGCCACTGTTGTTTTCAGTTCTAAAGCATTAATCACTTACTTTATTATGGCCAGACACATAAACTATTTAATATTTTGACATTTATCACCATCTATAGGAAACTTCACCTACACACTAACCAGGTAAAAATAATGAAAGGAAAAATTTCATGTATGGACACAGGGCTAAGAAATACATACATTATTTAATTGTTCAGACATTTATTACCATATTTACAAAATTTCACATACACTTTGAAGAGTGATGGCAGCCTTTTCAATATTTAAGATTGGCAGAATGTACTTTGGCTGAGTCAAATTCCTTATTCACTATTTCTCTGATATCCACATTCTCTTGTGCCATGATAAGAAATATTTTTAAATAACACAAGTCAAGTTTTAATGGTATCAAAAAACATAAGTCTAAACACAATTAATGGAAAGCACACACAAACACATACATTACACACACAATTTCGCTTCAAGATAGATTCAATAAAACAACAATGAAATCATAATTTATTATAGCCATCAACACAACTTAATTAATTAACTTAAATAATTATCATCGATAGATACAGCTTTCCACAATAAAAGCACAATAGTTTTTGATTAAAATTGTACTCTAACACAAGACACGACCTATTAAAACTTTAAATAAAGATCGTGATAATATTCAATTTTTACACCACGAATATTATAACATGCCACAGTCCATGCAGTTTTTCTCGAACAATGTTTAGGTTCAAACTGCGTAGTCGCCTATACTGGCACGTAATTTCAAACTGATAAGACTATCGACATACACGATGAGCCGGAAGGGATTGAAAAATCGATTTTCGTTAATATTCAAACCGAATCAATTTGAAAATCTTATAGAAGTGGCATTAGCAGGACAAATCAGGAAATATTTTGAAATAAAAATCAGTACTATATGCAAAGAATGTCTGCATTACTGACGTTTTAAATTTCTTGTCGCATACCTTGCAAATCCTAGCATGTTAGGCTCTCGCAACTTGCCGTCGCAGGGTTTGTGACATTAGTGTGCGTTGGTTTAAAAATAGGATAGTGTTAGGCTGTGCTATTATATCAATTATTGTGACCCACCAGTTGCAATCAGTGGTTTACAACATATTGCTCTTTGATGAACGATTTGTGCTCTATAATTATAACAACTTCACAAAACTGTCTATAGTAGTTATGGAAAATTATAATTATACCGTTATTCTAATGATAACAATTGATTTACGGATTTCTGTTCGTAGTCTTAAGTGTTTGTGATGTCTAAAAAACCGCTCCCACCCATCCTATCCTCACGAGGCGTAGTGAGAGCGATAAGCTAACCAACTAGTCCTGCTCTATCCTTCTATCCATACTCTCTTCGGAAAAAGAGAGGTTGAGCAACTGAGTAACAAGCAGTTCTCTTAGAGAAAATCTGTCAAGATACCTCCATTAGGAGACCATATGCTCCACATTGGGAGCGGACATGGAAAAAAAATGGTAACACATTGGGGTTTGTCTCTTGACATAACATCCTTTGAATTGTTATTTATAACTGAAGAATTTCACAAAACAAATGAATGAGTGGTGTTATTAATAGAAATTTTGTGTTGTCAATAATTTTTCAATTCGGTGTCAAATAAAAATAATGGTTTTTTTCTTTGCAATATTTTAGGCACTTGCACCTCAAAGTATTATGTTCCCTGGTCTTCATCCAATGGCCATGATGTCCACAACTAGAAATGGTGCTTACTGTGGAGGCCCACCGACCTTCGCACCTCCTTTGTACAATCCTGTACCTGGTCAAGGTGGACCCCAGCAAGGACCAGGCAATGGAGACTCGCAAGTAAACCTATTTTCATACATATCCAGTACACACAAAACTTATCTATTTGGTTATTCAATTTTATTAGATGTTTCTTGACTCATTGCAATTTAAATTACATTTCAGTATAGATAATTTAATCTTACTAATTCTTATTTAAAACACAATATATACTTTAAATAATCTTCTCATTATTATTATAAAGAATGGCTTAAACATTTTTCAATGAACGCAACTGTACTACTACTAATTGATTTTGCAGTTTTGCTATTTGAAAATGCATTATTTGATCTTATCATTATTTGAACTTATCATTATTTGAATCTACAATTTTATTGGCATGATTTAATGAGTCAAAAGTCTAATTTCATTTTGTAGAATGTGTCGACAACTGAAGGAATAATTTATAATTTCTCTTTCCATTATTTCAATAATGGTTTGAAGCTTCTGATTTTTAAATAAAATCAAGCTTATTTTAAGAAATTTATTAACTCACATATGCATATGCAGTGCATAAAATGACATATTGTTGATTTCAGGAAACTACCTTCCTATACATTCCGAATAACGCTGTTGGGGCAATCATTGGTACTAAAGGTTTGCACATTCGTAACATCATTCGCTACAGTGGAGCATCTGTAAAGATTGCACCCTTAGAACAAGACAAACTCCAAGAAAAACTCCAAGAAAAACTCCAAGACAAACTCCAAGACAAACTCCATGAAAAACTCCATGAAAAACATCATGAAAAAATCCAAGAAAAACTCCATGAACCACCTCAGCAGCAATTGCAAGAGAGGAAAGTTACCATTGTGGGAAGTCCTGAAGCCCAATGGAAGGTAATAATCACAAAATACATAAAAATATTCAAACTGAACATTATCGATAATAACATGATTCGTCCAACCTAGATCGTCTTCTGTAAATTAATATTGTATGTAATATTTGCTCTTAAAAATCGTATAAAGAACAATTTAAAAAATAATGTAGTCATCCTTGACTGATGGATTAGTTTAGTAAACAATTTCAAATTAGACGAGATGTTTTTGCATTTGAAACAAGTATTCTAAAAACTCCTTTGTAATTTCAGGCCCAGTTCCTAATTTTCGAAAAAATGAGAGAAGAAGGCTTCGTCTCCGGCACAGATGATGTGCGCCTTACAGTAGAAATCCTTGTGGCAAGCTCACAAGTAGGTCGCATTATTGGAAAGGGTGGACAGAACGTCCGGGAATTGCAGCGAGTTACCGGATCCCTCATCAAACTGCCTGAACAAGGGGCAGCACAGCTTGAGCAAGACACTACTGTCCACATCATTGGGCCATTCTTTAGTGTTCAGGTTTGTCCCTTTCGATTATTCTGTCTCAGGACTGCAACTGACAATTTTTATGAAATATTTGTCTTTACGGACCGCTCCCGCCACGCGTTGGCGTCTTTTTCGTGCTAGACGTTCCAGTCCAGCAACGCCAATGTGGCATCTTTACATATGAACATCTTTACTGACAAAAAGAAATTTAATATTTGCATGCAAAATTTATCATTTGCATGCAAAATTTATCGATGGATGGTTTAACGACATGTGCAAGATGTTAAGTCACGATGAAAAAAAAAATATTACCAAAATGGCAAACTTAACAACACCATTCTCTATTTTTTGTACCTATTCCATTTTTTTTTTGTTTAATTAATTACAAGCGCATTTCTAGGCTGAATCTCGAGACATAAACTAAAAGACTAATACAATTTGAGACTGATTATTTAAGTCCTGTATTGCTTATAGAAAAACTTGTCTCGATATCTACAAAAATACCAAATTGTAATAAGCAGTGGGATGGGAATGTAAGAGTTATATCCACTGCACTGTTACCAGCTAGGCCTCAGTGGACATATAACTAATAAAATTAGTGTTTGAGTATGAATAGTTTATTTTTAATAGGCACACTTGACAATTTGTGGTAAGTCTTTACTATTCCATGTAGAATCAGATATGTGAGTAAGCTTAGTGTGAAGAATGGATCTTTACATATTCACCACTGTGGTGTAAAACATTTCGTATTTGAATGTTTTATCATATTTTTTAATTAACTAATATATATTACATCAATAGGTTGTTTCCTCCACATTATATAGAATAAATTTAATAACACATAATAAATAATTTACGAAAGTTTACAAAATTCCATACTTTGCTTTTATGGAACGCGGGCCAAACGTTGAATAAATGACTCAATTTGATATATTTTAAGACTTTTCTGAAAATTTTATTGAAATATATCCATAGGTTCAAAAGTTACATCATTTTTAATTTCGCGATAGAAATTTGTTGATTTTCATTTAAGAATGCCTGATTTTGGCATAGGTATTTTGCGAAAATTCGCATACCTTAAAGTCTTCAAATATTATATTGGTTTTTTTTATAGTAAAGTTTGGAAAAGAAATTCAGAGTATTACTATTAAACGCAAGGAACTGCTTAAAATTTGAAACCAATTCTATAAGAATTCACAATATTGTGATTCGTTTGACATGATTCTTATTTCCAACCACTAAATCAACAGACAACATAAGATAGTTTGGTAAGGATATTTCCATCATGTGATTGGAAAAGAGCTAGAAATTACCTGAGCTTCATTTAAAGCAGTGGTCGTCAACCTTTTTATACCTACTGCCCATTTTTGCATATATTTTTTAAATAAAATTTCTTTACCCACCCACCAACATCTCAGTAGTTCAATCCACTGTAAGGATGCTATAATTTCCAGAAGAATAAGGATTTGGAAAAAAACTTTTTAAATCTAACTTTTTATACTGTAGAAAGAGTATATTAACAAATTAAAAAAATAGTCTGAATTGAAAAACAAGAACTTCATTATTATCATTTTTTAAATTATATTTAACGATTAATGAGAACCCTGAGCCTGATGTTGTGTGCTCAATTTTCATTAGGAATATACGAAGGTCTCCTCCTCGAGGGATGTTTAAGGAATTTCTTTGCTTGGTCATAATAATATTAACTGCACTGAGCCTGATTCTGCTCGGTAAATGGCAAGGAAAGGTCTTTTACCATTTTTCAATTTTTTTTAATATAAAGCAGACATTTTTCTATGTTGCCATAGCTTTTGGGTTCCAGAATCATTGAAATTATTTTTACCCTCTTCGTTATATTTCAGTCCTAATTGTTCTCCTTTTAATATTCAATAGTTCTTATTTAAGTTTTATCAACCTCGTCCAAATTTGAAGTAAAAAGATTTATCATCCAATTAAATACCTTGAAATTCAAAATATCTATATCATAAATTTGATATGCGATATACTGCTGTTAATCCATCTTCATTCTTTCCATTATGTTTCTTAACTTAAGTTGTTATTGTAGGAAGGTTTTGAAATCTTTTAAATAATTCTTGAAACTATTCAATCGTCTTCAATCTTGATATCTTGGATGCTTTGTAGTAAGATGTCCTCTCAACCAACTTGGTTTCATCAATTCGTTGGCAAGAGTCTTCTGGCATTGTCGATGCATTGGAAGCAGTTTATTTTGTGGTGATACGACAATGGCCACAGTATTTCTTCTTTGAGTCATGGGTACACTTTTTTTACACAATTTATTTAATACACGATACAACACAATTTCACGAGTAACACTTTTACAAATCTAAGTAGATGTTGTGTTTCCAAACAAACAAGTCAACTGCTAGGCCAGAACAATTTTTTTTTTTTTTTTTATTGGATAGGTATAAGCGAGAAAGCTAAAGAAAATGTGAAGGTAGAGAAAAGGACAAAAAGACCCCATCCCTATATACCTCTACCGCCGGGTTAGCGTAGCGAATTATCTTTTAAATATCTTCAAGTAAACCCGCGAGTCGAGCTTAACAGGTGGTTTCCATGAAAACAAACAAAAAATAACCAAATTACCCATCGCCCACCACGGAAGCGTTCACCGCCCACTAGTGGGCGGTACGGACCAGGTTGACGACCAGTGATTTAAAGGATTATAAACCATATGAACCACGAAATAATCTACTTGTGATAATTTAATGTTTATTTGAAAATAGTTAGGTAATTTCTATTTTAAGTGTTTTGATTGTCAATTTCATCCACTTAATAATTTCTATATGCAAAATTACTGGCTAAAGAGGTAAATAACACTCAGATTTTTATGACAGCTTATACTTTTATTAGAGCAGGATAGGCTATTTGATAAATTCATCATTTATGAATTTTCAACCTTCTACGGAAATTTAACTTTATTGAGACACTTGATGCTATTCAGCAAAGAATAATTGAATATTAAAGTAAAATGTATATTTATCCTGATTGATTAGAGTGATTAGGTAGTGAAAAATAAATTGAGAATAAAACCTGTAATTAATAAGAAAAGAAATATTAGAAAAATTTATTTATGGAAATATAACTATATTGTAATGAATATTGTCACTTTGGGTTCAGTTTGTATTTACATTTGCTATGCGTTTATTTGCGTTGCGTGATTCTATTCGTGCGATTACCTATTTGCGTTTGAACTGCGAAGAATACCAAGAGAGAACCGCATTGTATCCATACAGGAGGACCATCATTCAGATAAGTATCAATTTTCAAATATTTATTAAGACACTTGTATTAATATTTAATTGTGTTCTTTATGTACATTGCATTAATAGTTATTTGTGATATGGCTGACTGAGTTTTAATATAAACCTTTAATCTAATGAAGCGAAGATTTCTTCAGTTGCATTAAAGTAAGCTGTTGTGACACACTTACATGCCAAACATCATTTCGAGTTATATTAGTTTAAAATCTGTAATTTATCATTTGATTTTTAATATCATATTCTTATAACATCTATTAGAAATAGAGTCTTAATATTTTGGTTGCCATTGATAATTAATTTGTTTTATTGCTTTGGGAAACACCGAGTCAATAGTATTATATTAATGTGCCTATGATATTAAATACAAGCGAGTGTTTTTTTTGCAACAATGCGCATGCGTTAATTTAAAAAGTTAGTTTTCTACAATATTTTCTAGACATTTTTATGTTCCCAAGAGTACGATGTATGTGAATAAACAGCTAATTTTATTTAAGTGTACTTGTGATAGATAAATATCAACAAGATTTATTTTTTATTTATTCCAGAAAAATGTCATGTCATAGGAATGGGTTCGAATGTGAATAGTTAAACCATAATTTAAAAGCTTCACTCATAAAGGTTGAGGGTTATTTTGAATTGGACAAAGAGTTAAGAAATATTAAAATAGATAAATAAATCAAGGAAATAATTTTTAACAACACAGTATGATTTATATAATAATAGCATTAGCTTAATGAATTTGAAATATGAATAAAGAGTTAACAGGCAGTAAAAGGCTCATGTTGCTAATTTTATGTTGTAGTGTACCCCTGACGCGGGATAAGTCGGTCAGCGTCTAACTTGGAAGTGAAAATCTGAGCCAACGAGGCATACACATTTACCAGCTGAAGACTAGCAGCTCATCCCACCGTGGTCGTTTTTTTTTATCAGGTGAGGATGTCAAGATAATCATTACGAAATATACTATCTTAATTTAATTGATTTATATAACATGCTATTGTATTGCGGATTGTTGCTATGGATATTGGAAACTATTATTTTTACATAAATAAACTGCGATCCAATGTATACTATGTTTTGTGCAGCATTTGCTATTATTTATTTCGCTGTTTTTGCGTTTTTTATGGACATGTATACTATTATCTTTTGATCTGTTAAATTATTTTTTTATTGGCGAATTATTAAAAACTGATAAAAAACCCTGCACTGTCTTGTTATTTATGTCTATTTTTATTCTTTTTTTTGTGAACTCATTAACTGGTATCTTTTAACAACGTAAGATTCTGTAGTATAGTTTTGACTCTCAGCAACGAAGTTGAAAATCAAGAACTATATATATTAATGAGTTTACATATCAGCAATGTATTTTGATGGCAATTTAATTGCAAAAAAGGAATATTTTTGTCTGCTTTTTGCTGTGTTGACTGATCAAAATTATAAGTTTCGTTGAATTGGCGGATATACTGAACCAAAGTGACAATATTACATTGCATTGTTTTTAGTAGCTCTTCATCTAGTGAATCTTGTTCACAATGATCAACAATATTAAGGTAACCCTTCTACTGTTATTTGGATTTTTTAAAGCTTTTCTTTCAACAATAAATTTCTTTTCAATACACACATGATAGTACTATCATATTCAACTAGGGCTATTGTCTCCAACCCTTGCAAATAGAGTACAGTGAAACCCCGATTCTACGTTTTTCAAGAAATCCTAAAAAATATATGATATATGTGGGAAACGATGAATGCCGGAAAGCTTCAAATGAAAAAAAAAGAATTTTCTTACAAACAAGACCATGGCGATCTTTGAACCTATTGATCCATCCGTTCGATGCAGAGAAATTTGTGATCGCTTTTTTGGCTGTTTGCGAAATTCTTTTCTCTGGATCTATCAATGGGTATGTTTTCAGCTTGCACCTGCTGGTACCATGTGTGAAGAATCTCATCAAGCTCACTAAAAGTAGACTCCTTAGCGAACTTAGCCGCACTTTTCAATTGTTTTGCGAATATCACTTCTTATGAACAATCGTGGTCGGAGTTGATGCTCTGGTACGCTCGTTTTTTTAACGTACTGGTTGGATGGGGTAGAATGTGCTTATAAACGAAATGAGAAATATTCAACAAAAACGGTCAAACGGGATATTATTTAGATAATAGGTCGAGGAAATCAATTAATCGGGGAACGTTTAGCGCGGGACTATTTAATATTGATCTTATGGGTGTATGACGGGACTATAAAAATGAACGATCCTTATGAGAAAATGATTTATGTGAGAACAGTAGATCGGGGTTCTACTGTGTTATTGAGATAGTCATAATAAGCACCCTAATTCAATTGATATTTGTGTTGGTTAAAAAATCTCTAAAATTCATTCATTAGTCTGGTGGGGAGACAAGATCTTTCTTCAATCGGTTTATAAAAATCTTGATGTATTGTATAATTTTATACATGCTTAGTTCACCCACTCTTGGATAGGTTAGACATCGGTTCTAGGATATTTGCGTGAACTGAAATTAAAAGATACATAAGATTTGGTGTCTCATTTATCAATAAATTATGATTTTTTAAATAGGCATTTTTTTAATTCAACATGGTGTCAAGAAATATTGTCAGATGAGGAATGGGTGTACTTACGATCATAATTGTACAAATAGGTGCATTTGGTTATGAAATAATGCTTGTATTCATAGAACAATTGTGGAAGAGCAATATGATGATGGGAATATTTGATTGGTTTTGAGGTGTGCTTTTATATTTTCAGTCCGCACAAAGACGCATCCGAGCAATGGTACTTCAAGCAACTACTCCAGGCCGCCACCGTCGCGGAACTGCCGCCCCTTCCACTCCGCCCCAGCAACAATGAGAAGTCAATTCCCCATCTACAATCCCTTGATTTCCCGTCTATTTCCAATTATGTTAAACTTATTAGTCGGTGAATTTAATCAATTCTCCAATTAATTTCATACAATTGAGTGGATATAGTAAGTTACAGATAAAAATGGTGTTTTCTAACTGTTTCTTTTTTTGTTTACAATTTTCTATAATTCACATGATCCACAACTTGTTAATTGTAATTTCATCAGTCATATAACAAACTTTAATCCGAACATCATGGTTTTTTTTGTTTGACATTTTTATAACCAAAAACTTATAGGAATAATAATTATGATTAGGTCATTAATGATTATTTATCTTTAAAAACATTATTGGAATAAAGAGATTGGGCCGATTCTTGATCAATTGGGTATTTTGGCTGTACTGGCCCTAAAGTTTCTTACCACATTGAGTTGTTGACTATGACACATTTTGGTAACACAATATTTGTTGGTTGGCGATTACAAGAAAACTGTTGATTTGATTAACAATGCAACTTTTTCAAAGGTTTTTTTTATGTTATAGAAGTGGCGCGCATGATCCTTTTTTATTTGAGGTGCTGTGTGTCTGTTTATAACTTACATACTATTAGATTCCCTGTTACTAACATGTGGACTTCAAATTTTTTTACATTTTTTTAAAAATATACCTAATACTACCTCGTCTACGAATTATTGTATAATTATTATAATAGATGGTTTATAGTAGGTATATTACATAACAAATATTCTATATATACACTCACATATTATTGTATTGAAGGATTTATATCATTTATGAGACATAAGTTTACAATAATTTATATGATAATTTTCTAATCCAAATTGTGTAAAGATACACGCCTCTAATGGTGTGTCTCTTTATATGCAATTTGCCATCATCACAATAATTAAAAATGTGTGCAATCTAGTTCCGCTGTTTCCCCCTATTAAAATATTATTAACATACATTATTGCTTCCCATAACTTGTTGGATTGCACATATCTTTAAAAATAGGTATTAAATTCATATCCGTATATTTACTGTTAATTTCTGAATGTAACGTGGTTGTTTATTTAAAACCACAAGAGAAATGTTATAGTATGTATATTTTTAACGATATAGTTGTATTTCTTTTCATATATAAAATTTTTCCTGCATTATTGTTTTCGTCATCACACTACAGAGTAAGCGATACATTGTAATTACAGTTAGTTTTTCCTCAATATACTAGATGTAAACAAACACTGGTACAGTAATATTTTTTTATATCCCACAACATTTTGAACCCATTCAATCAAACAAAGTCAATGTGACTGAAACTTCCAAACTTCAGTCCAAAAGAAAAATGGCTATTTTTGTGCAAATTTTTATATTCTGAAGATATCAATATGAGATGTCGACTTTCATGAAGAGTTTCAAAAAGCTGGTGGCTTAACATTATTATGGCCTCATATTTAAGAATTCATATAATTTATTTTATTGAAGTGATGCATGAGTAACTATTCTAAAAATACATAATGTACATTCCATGTTGCACAGGGGAATTTTAGCCATAAACCCATAATATTACAGAATTGAGAAAATTATCTAAACATGTGCACGGAATGATTTTGTTTTTGAAAAAAAAGGCGTTGCATTTGAATCTTTGCGCTGTCCAAATGGCGAAACAAAGTTCTAAAATTTAGTGTAAATTTGGCACCACATCTGTATGAGGAAGTAATTTCTTGAACGTTAAAGTATTAGTTTTAATATTTTCAGTTAATTTACTGCATTCTGATATATTTATCTGGTATAATAAACAATTTCACTAAAAAGTTCCCTTGAAAGATTGCCAGAACTATGTCCGATATTTATGAGAAGCTTACAGTTATTGAAGACCATTTGATAAAAGTAAAAATTGTTAATTAATGTCATAAATGATCTTTGGCTTTCATAACAAAACTATTCAATAAAGAAAATTTAGGGGGGGAAGTCATTTTCCCTTATACAAACACATGAAGGGTACCTACGCCAACTATCATACTTGACTAGAGAAACAAAATTACTACCTATAACCTGTGATTTTTTTTTTATTGAATAGAATTAATGTCATGGTTAACTGTGTTAAATGTGATGTTCTGTTATAATTATAATTGGTAAGGGATTTAATTATAACAAAGATTAATATATCAAATGCTTATAAAAATGTAAATAATGTTACTGATAAGTTTAATGATTAGTTACGTTTTTATTGCAGTAAATTTGAGAATGTGTGTGTCAAAATAATGTGCTTAAAATATGGAACAGTTTGATTTTCTTTTTTTTAATCATAGATAGTTTTTGTAAAAAGTCTTTCAATAAAATATCTGTTTTTCTCTCTACCTCAGATATATATGTTACCACTCAAGAGTTTTATTATATACAAAATTAGCCTATGTATACCTACTAACAATTTGTACTTGTGTAGAAATGTCACTTTATATACATATATAAAACAAAATGCCTACGAGTAGGAACACATACATATTCATTAAATTAAACTTATACAAATGATGGTGAAAGGTTATATTGTTGAGTATTTGTAACTATTATGAAGAAGTTTTAACCCCTGATGTTGAATCTGATTTACTTTAACTCTGTTTAACTTTAATTTTGACTTGTTGAAGTGCAGTGAGTGAGAAATTCCATATTTTTAAATTTAACAGTTCCAGCTGCAAATCGAACTAATGGTGCTTCAATTATTATGCCTCATCATTTTATTATATCTGTTATTATATAGTTTAAATAATTTATACTTGACTGTATTGTCTGCTTGTCCCTTGGTGGTGCACCGTCACCATTAAAATACACAATGCAATTAGAGGGACACAGATTTGCTTATCTCTTTCAGCAATTGCAGCACAATACACCGTCGGCTATGTTACATACAATATTTTTTTTTTTGTATTGCTGATTTTAATTTAATTAATTTACCTCACATTATTAAGATAGATTGCATATATTTCTCATTCACTCTAAGGCTAAGACGTGGCTATTGGCGATTTGCAAGTGTAACGACTCCGCCAAAGCAAAACCTATGTTTGGGTTTTTCTTCATTTGTAAATGTTAGCCACTGTGTTTTCAATATAATGTTAGAATAATTGGATCGGTGTATTATATTTTGAAAAAGCCTACAATTCCCATAAAACAATAACATTCTGTTTTTTTGGCAAACCATTAAAAGTTATCAATCATTCTTGGAGATGAAAAAAATGATAAGGAAAACAGCTTTTGTGCTTACTTCATAGTTTGAATTGTGACAATGTACGTATGTCCAGTTATCCGACACACACTTCTGATTGAGTACAAAGGGAATACATTATATATATTAATATATTAATATATTCATATATTCAAATTCAACGGATGGTAATCTATATGAAACATAACAAATCTGCATTAGGTGGCAATATGCTAAAATATTTTTAACATAGTCAATAGACATCGACTGATGTAATTTTGTTAATAATATTTCATATTGCCTAAGGATGGATGTTAGAATGGAGCAGAATGTGTCAAACAATCTTGTTTGAAATTTTAGGTCTAGTGTCTTTTTACAGAAGATTTGGGCCTTGTGTATAGTGCGAGATAATTATTATGAAAACGAGTTAAACAATTATTTTTGATATTTTGATTGTTGGGGTGTTAGGAAATGAGTAAAGACAGTAGATTTAACACTTTAAATATAAATTCGGTTCATTATTTTTTTAAGTTTTGTATTTAACTCTTATAAAAAAAATTTCAATGAAGGGACTTTGAAGTGATACCGTAGCGTATAGTGACAATTATTGTCACATTGTTTTCTATCATAGGATTTATTAAAAAAAATACTTTACATGTTGTATATGTGCCAAGTGAGATATTTTTAATGAGAGAGATTATTATTAAAATATAAAATAATTTATTAAATAATGTCCTGAAGGCTGCCCAAAGTATTTTTATACACAGACAATTTTCAAACCTATCACCATTCATTAATATATTAAACAATGTAATTCTTCAGAACATAGATTTTTCAAATAAATCTTTTTAAAACTTTTATCCCATTTTACATATTGATTTACTTTTCTGGGCAAGTCAATTAAATTTTTATTTTAAAATATAATCCTATCTAAAATTTCATTTAAACATGTTTATAGTGTTTTTACTCAGAGTAATTTTCAACGAGGCTTATACGCAAGATTATTTTTAAATTATTCAATCTCATCTCCGAAAAAAATGAGACAAAAATGCTTTGGCAAAATTCAATGTTCTAGGATCTCACCAAAAATTAAAGCTAGGGCAAAACAAGTAAACAAAAAAATCACTTTAAACACGCTACGGATTTGAAAGAGCAGTGCTCCTAAAAAATTATTTACCTTCAATTTTTCTTTCATTAAGTCGAGTAACTTACCCAATGTTAAAATATTCTCTAATACTGGACTTCTATATAATACTTCTAAAATCAATTAAATTCACAAGTAAAAATAATGCTGCTTTGCATTTCCAGCTTGCATGAAACTCTATTCATGTAGGAATTTTTAAAGATCAGTTTGTTACACTGAGCAAGTCTTTACTAGACCTAATAGAAAAATGAAATTAGTGTCCATTCAAAAATAAAATCTTTTGTTTCTGATACGCCAGAATTTGAAATATCGTTTCTTAATACTATGGATGGAAAATGTTAGATATTCACTTGAACATTATTTCCATTATTGATAAAACCTTAACATGTGGTTCAAAATATTTCAAATGAAAAATATTCCATTGAGTATTAACATTATAATGGAGGTATAAACTATAAATTCAGGGAAAAGTGCAGAATTTCACATACTGTCGGAAGTCATTATTTTTTTCTTATCTAATCCTTCGAGAGTGAGATTTACAATATTGAGAAATTACTTTTGATTCACGTATACTTGTATATGCGTAATGGAAGAAGTTCATGCATAATTCTGTAACCAGGAAGGGTATATCCTTTGATACGTGATGATTCACACTGTTATGCATACTAAATTTCCATTGTTCTTCCTCCACGTAATATCTTTTTGGTTGTATCTCTCAGTTCCTGAATATAGACCATGATTACCTTACCGTACTTAACAGTGCGTGCAAGAGTTGAATCTTCATGTAAATTTATCATGAAGTTTTCTAATTAACGTGATGAAGCTGTCATCGATAATTATTATTTTTTCACTTCAAATGTTTAGAAATTATATTCATGTGTAGATTGATTTAAAGTAACTTTATTGTTGTTAATACAAAGAGATTTAAACTGGATGTCACGTCTTCATTGTTATCTTCAAAATTGGGGTTACTTTGCACTTCTTTAAGTATAAAAAATAACATACTTGTAATTCACTATTGGACATATTATATATTGCTGTCTTTTAGCATGCGATACTGTGATGTAAAAATAAATATATCCAACATCTTTTTTGGCGGTCATTAAAGGAAAGCTAAATTAATTTCTGCAAACAAATTTTGTGCAGGGTCTGTTCTTGATTGCCTTTTTTTTTTTTTAAATTTCCATTCAACTTTCCCCTATTGCATGCCAAAGGATCTTCAACATTAAATCATATATACCTCATTTTAATTGTCAAAAAGTTTTTTTTGACGACAAATTCTATTAAATAATCTTCACTTTTTTATCTGAACAAGTGGTGACAGTTTCCACCATCCAAATATGTTTTCACTGTTACGGAGTTTTTAAAAATAGCAGTGTTTGGTCGTATTGCAGTCCATAACTTAAAGACGTCGCCCACCTTAGTTTTAATGAGTGGTATAAAATTATCCCTCTCTTTGTATGAACAACAGTTAGTTGAATGTTTCTTTTTTATACGGCCTATTAACTTAGAAAGTGACATTATCTTATCACTATGTCTTCAAAATCTCCAAACTGTTTTTTTAACAAAATACTTAATATTCACACAATATACTTTCAAGATCTATTCATTTTTAACTGCGTGTTTGTTCTTTTGACTCTATAAGATATTGTTACTTTCATTTGATTATAGTGCTCTTGCATACAGAACTGTAAAAAATCTGTCATGAGTCTGGAATATATCTTGACAAAAGAATTTTTAGACCATTGGAAATATAATTAGTATTTAAGTGAATTAAAATACAGTATAATATGTTGTGATACTTTTTATAATATGACATTGTTATTCTCATAAAGTGGAAATGAAACTGTTACTGATGTGAAAATTAGTATAACATTTGATTTTAGTAGTTTTTGGCTCACGGAAGAAATTAGGGATGCCACCGATGATTAATTTGAATACTTGTTAGCACTTGCATTCTATAAAATATCCACGTCATATTCACCATTTCTGGTGGTGCCTTTGTCATTCTTCCATGAATAAAAAACACTAATTTTGATTATGGCTGACTTAACATTTCCTGAAAGAATTCACTTTGTGAGTTTTATAATTTGTCTATTACGATCGATTCATCTATTCGTTGATATATTTCACTGTGCAAGTATATAAAATAGGTATGTGTCTCAAAAAATGTTAGGCTACACAATTAAGATGGTGAGTCTGCAAACCATTGTTTCATGAAACGTTGCTATTGACAGTAAGGGAGCAATGCTTGAATTGCGTAATTTAAAATAACAAAAATTGTAGTTGGTATAACTTATTCACAGTATAGATAAAATTAATTTGAATGTCAAAAATGTTTGTATATCGTAATTTTGTTGTAAGTATAACAAAAAAAAAATATTCCCGTGTCATAAATGTTGGTGTATTCATAAAATAATTAATTGATCAAAAACAAATAGCTTATTGTCTTGGATGTTATTATCACTGTTAAAAAAATATTATTTTGTATCTATACTGTTGAATTTAACAACATCTTTAGTAGATTTTTTTTCGGAATATAAAAATATCAGTAATTATTGTTGTACTAGTAGCTATGTTTTTTAAAAAGCACAAGTTTAAATATGAAATAGGTGACTGTTTTATGAATACTTTAATTTTTGAAATTCACATCTCATTAAGCATGTAAGATTACTTCTTTTACATGTATCACCGCATGGAAATTATGTGTAAGTGAAGTATGTACTATTATTCATCCCAAAAATATGTATGATACAGAATTCAACTTTGATTTTTTGTCTAAATCTGTAATGCCTGACTTAACACTTGCCGTATAAGACCATAAAATTTTCTGTTCATTGCACCGAAGAAAAAAAACTGTCAATTTTTCTGATGTGGGAGAGATTCATAACTTAATTGCACATTCTCTTTTTCTGCCTAGTAGTGAAAGAGTGTGCTTGTGCTGTGAGGCCTCAAGAAAGCTTTAAGTCAGGCTTAAAGTAATTTAAAGTTTTATTTGTACTTTGCTTTTGTAATGCGCATTTAAAAATTAATTTGACATAGGAGAGCATTCACTAAGAGTTAGTGAATGATATGCTGAAGTTTCGGGAGTATTCACATGTGAAGGCATTTGCAGACAACTACCGCTTCAATCTTTCTCTCTGCAACCCTGAAATACGATTTTTGGTGCATTTTAAATGCAGAAGACAAACATTCATTGTTTTCAAAAATTTTAATTATTAAAATACATATTCATAAGGATTTTGTTTTCGGTAGATCTTATTTGTTCCTCTGGTCATAGTATATCTTAATTAAGAAAATTGTTTCTACTGAAATTTAACCGGCCAGCAGGACAAAATATGTAAGATTGACGTCTCTGAATGGCCATGAGACTGAACTACAACGTGGGGTCATTCTAGGAAGTTTTTTTTTCTATTATTAGTACTTTTTTTAATGTTAATTTCCTTAAATTTGAAATTTGTTTTATTTTTTACTCGAATAACTTATTTAACACTTATTTTTTGCTTACTACTACTACTGTACATATTGTTTTACATATCAATATTCGAATGCTCCACTTTATTTTAATTACATACTTAACAGACACTAAACATGTTACGTGCTTGGGGGAAAATATTTTATGTTGTATTATTTAAAATACGTTGGTACTTGGATTCTACTGCTTTATTAGATTCGAAATAAAATTTGAGTGGATGCATGTTGGAAGAAAGCAAGTGTTGCTGATGGAAGGAAGGATAGAAGACCAAGATTACGCTTTAAGTTTGAATTATAATTTAATGATCATCTTTACTGTAATGTAATGATTTTTATTTAATAATAATTTTTCACGCATTCAATATATTCCAATGAGTATCGATAAGATTGTAACTTTTTGAAATTCCATACACTAGCAAACAAGTGGAGTCAGTTTTTTTGAAAGCTAAGCACTCGAATTTTTTTTTACTTTTTATTTAATATTTTGTATGGGCAGCCAAAACTTTCTAAGTTTAAATTAGGTTTATAGTGTTTTCTTCTATAAGATATTTTCTAAATATTATAATTTGAAAAACTGTGGTTGCCCACCGTAGTGCGAGTTTTTTTGTTTATTAAATGCTATTGTTAAGTTGAAAAGTTGTTGGTTGAACTGTTCGCTCACTATTTGGCAACATGTCAGCTGGTTAACATGTTTATGTGTGCAGGCTTGACAATCCAAAGTGAAGGGCATTAATTAATTTTTGTAGTTTTCAGTTTACTGTATTGACATTTAATTTTTCATGTCATTTGCACTGCACACTAAAAATGTTTATTTTATCTGTTTGTATTCTTTTATTTTAGTGAGTAATTTCAAATTATTTATAAGTTTATGAAAAACTTTGTTAAACTACCTCATTACAGAAAAGGTATAAACTTTCGTTCACATTTTTGGGACAAAATAAATTCAAAAATTACATAAAATAGTATTAAGATGAAAAACATAACATTTGTCAGTTTGGTTTATTCATGTACCTAATAAAAATTTGAAAAATATTCTGTTTTTTTTTTAGACGTCACCAACATGCACAATTCACATGGATTGGTAACACTAATAATTAGGGTCAGGTGCTGTGGTAAAGCTCGTCCTTTATTTGCCATAAAGTATTGGGATTCTAAATTCATCAGTTGATAATGCTCGTGATGAGCAAAACCGGTCCTGATCATTATAAATATGTGGAAGTAGTATGAATGAATTGTGTTTTATTTTTTTAAAATATAATGTCTCCACCAAGAATTGACAGTTAACACCTTAAAAGTGATGGGTATTGGGATTCCTCGATGGGCAGTTTTCGATTCATTACTAACTATTTTTAGGGCATGATGGTTATGACTAGTGATATTTGGCGAGAGAAAAAACCTGCGGATAAACTCGCATTTTAAAATTTGGAAAAACAATTATTTTAGTGATACTAGTATCTACACTGCAAATCAATCATTTCCATTTGAATTTCTGGGGCAAGGGTTTCTACATCGGTGTTTAAAGGATTTTTGAAAATCTTGATGTCGTTGCGATTGAATCTAATCGCCGGTTAATCTTTAATACGAAAAAATTTGTGCTTGATTCAATACTACGGTATGTTGATATAATGAGTTAGGTGGACTCGGTGGAGGAGCCGGGGTGGCGCTTAGGCTAAAAATTTTGGAGACCCCTGATGCATATGATAAATTTGATGATATAGATGGGATGATGGATAAAGTTAGGAACAATATCAGATCACCTATGACAGCAATGTATACTTGAAGCCAACACGGAAACATTCATGTTTTTAAGTTAAACTCGGTGAGACACATATTTATGTGTGCACCTGGACACAATATGTTGAAAAAATATATTAAACACAATTCAAAACTTTCTTGATTTTTTCCATTTAAAAATTGTTTGCAACACTAGTTATGACTGAACTATTTGTTCAAATTTATTCTATTTCGACAAATAAGTTCTTACAGAACATGTTGGTTGATTGAATTAGTATTTACTTGGTAGAACTCCATTATAATAGGATAAAATAAAAAAGTATTTAGTTCTACAAATTTTTCATCAGGTAGTTGATAGCTATTTCGGCTTTACGCCATCGTCAGAACTATCTTTATAGTTCTGTTGCGTTTATTTTATCCTATGATCATGTTGGTCTTTATAGCGAGGGTGATATGGGTCTAATTCCTAGGGTATGTTGTACCCACCACCCGCTGTGGCTTCATTCTTCTTACAGGGTGTATTCTGCAACATAACAAAGTTATATGTAATTTAAGACATCGACTGAGGGTGCTTGATGGAATTTCAATATCAAATTTGGATTATTGAGATTTTGTACACTTCCATATATTTTGTCACTAACGACCCGGGTTTCGCCTTTCAGCATCTTCAGGCATTTGAGCACACGAATGCCTGAAGATGCCGAAAGGCGAAACCCGAGTCGTTAGTGACAAAATACATGGAAGTGTACAAAATCTCAATAATCCAAATTTAAAGTTATATGTGCTTAAAATTTTTGGCAGGAATGCCGAGGAGAAATTCATCAAAACTTGTTTGCAGGAAGCTACAGCGATATTGATTGGAATCGTATGATATTTTCCGTAGCATTTGATAATGTCATTTGCTTAGCTTATCTATTTATATCTAGAGTAATTTATAAAAACGACTTTCATAATACTTTCGTGTGAGTTTACATTATTTGATATTTGATATCTACATCTACTAGCCCTAGGAATAGAGATTCTGCCAGCGGCCACAATGTGATGCGTGATCAATGGTATAAATGAAACTCCTCCAGTGCAATAATAATAAAGTTTAACTTATATAATATATATTCACTTGTCATTTAATTAGAAGTTAATTTCTGTTGCGGACAGAATGCTCAGCTGTTCTGTGAAGTACTTATTGCAATAGGCGGGTAACGCGCCTAGCTTGATATGTACACTATATGCTGTGTGCACAATATATATGATTAAGTAATAGATAAAGCATTGAATGTGTTCACCGAGTTGTTAGTGTAATTAAACACAAAGAGTTTTAAAGGTTTATGCAAGATAGTTATGAAGATTTCTGTTGGAACAAAAGTTCTTGGAATTGATGTTCCAAAGACAGCTGTGATTTTGAACCATCGCTGAATATTTTTGTATATGAATGTGACATTTAGCAAGCATATTAGATTTATTAATTGTAAAGGAGGATTATTTTCATTTATTTAACTTGCAACATACAACTATTAATCAACGATAAATGGTTTAAAATTGAATTTGGAATGTGGTACAGGGTTTCTGAAAAGTTGTCAGAAATAGTACCAGGTTTGCCTAAAATTACTTTACATCCCCACTAGCTTGTGACAAGTTACCTTTGTAATATTTATTTTAATTTTAACCATGCAAATTGACTTCTAGTGGAGCTTATCTGGAGTGGAGAACTACTTGGCCTCTCTTTTGCAGTGTAAGGATAGAAAGATGGGGCTAGGACAGGACTAGTGGTTAGCGAATCACTTTTGTTAAACCCCGTTTTTAGGGTTGGATGGGTGGGAGGTAATATAGACAATGAGGGCACGGATGACTAAATTTCCTCAATTGAAACACATTCATAAATCTATTTATGGGATTGTCCGTAGTGGGATTTGAACCCATGGACATGGCATCCGAAGACAATGACATTGACGACTCGGCTAGGTTTAGATTTTAATGTTACTAAAAAAATACCCTTCAAATAACTGACACTTGCAGGAATAGTTGGGGTTTTAGATTACGAATGGTAACAACTTACTTTAGAAAAATCACGTTAAGAACAGTTAACTCATTCACTGCTACACTAATCACCTAGATATTAGTGCCCTATCGATTACCACGTAGTTGCTAATTACCGACGACGCGCATGGCGCGTCGTTAGCAGTGAATGTGTTAAGCTATTCACATCCTCGGGGTAATTAAAATTAGCAACATATAATTTACATAAATACAAGCTTGTGTCAGATTTTTATGAAAGAAATATCTATTGTTGCTCCTGATATTGTTTGATTTTATTGAAAGTGGTCACATTTGTTTGGATTAATATCTCTTCAACATGAAATATTTCTTTATATTTAAATTCTGGTTGTGTTCCTGCTTTAATTATTTGTGTTGGATTCCAAATGGAATATCTCCGTTATCTATTTGTCGATTTATATATGGATGTTGACGACAAACTTGTCAAAAGGCTGGGGACACAAATGGTCATAAAGGAAGCCATTAGACAGGTAAAAAGAAGTTACTTCAGGGAAATTATATGGTATCATGGGTTATCAAATTCAATAAAAAAAAACATTTAGATATCAAGTGTTTTATTTATAGATAGTAACTACCTCATTCACATGAATTCAGTGTCCTAAACAAATCATAAGTTTGAAAAAATCATAAAAACACTGATTTAAACGAAATAAGTTTGACATTGATAACTCTAATATTAATCCTGTATAGTAAATAGATATAATGAATTAAAAAATTTAGAACACCATTTTTTTTAATGGAGAAATAAACAATTAGGTTCCAATTCAATCAATGTTTTTTTTGTTATAAAGGCCAAGATTTCTTGCAGCTTATCAACTGATAAATATCTGCTTTTTAATATCAACATTAAATTTGACAATGCAATCAGTATATAATGCTTGTAAAACAAGAATGAATCATTCAATCAATCATGTATAATTCCAAAATTTTTACAGAAGAGGTTTACTAGCCTTTATATAGAATATTTTGTTTTGACATAATGTTTAGCTATTTAAGTAGCATTATAGATGACATCTATAATTATTAGGTAAATGCCCATGAAACATTTTTAAATTTGTCAGAAATGTCAATTTAGCACTGTTAGGAAACAGTGAGTAGAGACCATAGATCTGCTGAACTGGTCAGTATGAAAAATTTCAAATACGGCATCTTAAATTCTCATAATTTATAAAGAGTAATTAGTGAAATGATGTGATGTGAGTATAATTTACATAAAGTGAAAATACAAAATATTTTTCGCTACATATTTTTTGAAGATGTGTGAAAAATAGCGTTTATGAGATTAAATTAATAACAGAATTGTACCAGAACATTTCGTTATAATCAACTCATATTTTGTACAGAAAGAATTGATAATAATGTCTTATATATAGTGTTGAAAAAATACCACTTTAAGCAAAGGTGTAATCTGTAATCAATCATTTAACATGTTCCCTGCTAATTGAACAAGGAGTTTATTTATGTTGCACTAAACTGCAATAAGATACCAATCAAGACTGATTAAGTGCCGAGGCCCTTAAGGACACAGCAATTGCAACAGGCGAGATAACGCGCTTAGTGAATTTCCAGCACTGAACGTGTGAAGATGATTCAAATATTTAATTGGATTGATTAATTCAATATTCGATACCGTGATGGCAAAGTGTTTCTTGCAAAAAAGTTTCAAAATGTTACACGCATTGCTGTCGCAAAAGATGAGAGCTGTAATTTTAATATTTACAAAGATATGACACAACTTTTTGCCATTGAACAATCGTCAATACATCAATATTATTGAAAGAAAAAATTAAATAAATGTGTTGGTGCTAACTATTCTTCTTTTGGTTATTTAATAATAAAAATAATAACTTTACCGGAAACTGATTTCAAAACTTTGTTTTTGCTCTCCTTTAAAATTGTGTCAACAGAAGACCAACACTTTGTCATTACGGTGCCGAATTATTACAAGATTTTTTTATGTAATGTAATACTTACCTAAATCATGGTTGTAATATTACAAAATAAGTTGTTTATCAAAAAGAACTTTGTTAATTATGAAAATAATATATTAAACAAATATTATTATCGATTTTAATCTTTACATGGACATGTAAAATTTATTTAGCTTACTTTTTAATATTAAGATGGAGATAAGTCTTGACATTATAAGATATTAATGCTATCAATATGAAAAAATATAATAAGGATATTGCACACTGATGATATATGCTTGAAATGAAAATGAATAATGCAAAATTTGATTTAAATTTTCCAAAAAATAAAAATATAGATTCAAAAATAAGTTATGATTAGTTTCAGGTCTACTTTTTCCTGTCAATGGTATGTATTACACTGGAATGAATCCCATAAGACCTCTTTCCACAGATATAAATTAATAAACAACTATAATTTTTCTTTCAACATTTTTAAAAATATATTTTATACATAAACATTCGATCATAATAGTAGGCCACACATTAATACATGTAGACAAAGCTGAAGAAATTAATTTCAAAACAGCGAAACCTGTATATAACATATAAACTTATCGATACAATGTTAGAGTAATGATTTTTCATTAACCTCAAAACACAGGAAGAACAATAAGGTCCTAAAGCAATTGTTTAATGCGAATAGGATCATTAGGGCTTAGTATTTTCTGTCACCCTGCTGTGGAGTAAATCTTATGGACATACTTCAGATCAATCATTTCATTTAGATTAATCATCTTATTTGAAAGACATGTAAAATTTCTTTATTGTATTGCACCGCTTATATTTTTTTTGATAAGCATAGTCGATCGCAGGTAATTTCATTTTATAATAAATAGTGTTCTACTTTCATGATTTTAAAATACAAACTATTAAGCGATACAAAAAGCAATGATAGTTTAGAGCAATAGTTAGGTGGTGAGCATTTGGTAACAAATTTTATTTTAAGTATAGTTTGCAACACCCAAAGTAAATTTCTAAGCTTAAAATAACATCCTCAAAGTACTTATATTGTGAATAATAAGGTTAATCACTAAATTAAATGTATCAAACTTTATCCAATCAATATGATGGGCTAATAAATTGCTTTACTAAAACTAAAAATAAGCAAGCATGTAGACATAAGTTAAGAAGAGAGCAATTTTGTCAAAAGCAAACTGTACACAAATAATTTCTTTTTTGTACCATGTCCGCTCTCAATGTGAGCATATGGACTCCTACTCTTATGAGACTGTCTGCACTGGGATTCGAATCCGTGAGCCCTGCAACCCAAGGACATTGACTACTCGACCACGGGCCCAGCATTACTATTACAGGACAGAAATGATGTAGAATAATACATAATCTTTTGATAACTTATGTGATGTATACTGAAATTAAATTTTCACAGCTGCCTCTAGTTTTATTGGTTTTCTATAGATTCATTTATAAGATAAAAAAATAAATACATTTTACTACAATAATGAAAACAATAATTTTATTGTACACAATAACACACTTGAAAAGCTGCTATTATAACTCCCATCGCTTTCATTTGGCTTCTCATCAATCATCCTCAACCTCATTCTAACAAAGATCAATCATATACACCTGCGTCTCATATAACACTGTCCTTCTACAACATGTTTTCGATATAACATATTTGATGAATTGATATGACATACTCTTGTATGACACGTTTTACACGGTTTTAAAAAACAAATTATGAAATTAGAACATTTTTTTGTAGAAAATGAACATGTGCAAGAAATAAATTTAAAATTCCAGAGCGAATTACAAAAGTGCTTGGCCCTTTATCATGAAATATATAAAGATTTACATGCTAAAAGTAGGCAATCGCTTATTATGCAGTTTTCAAAGATTAAATCCCAAAGTATTGAAGTCACCCTTGAAGGTGATGAAAACCTACAACTGATCTTGAAAACGAATCGCATAAATGAGACTGTAATGATAAATAATGAAAATAATTAAAGTATTTTAAAATATGTATTTTTGTATTTTCTGTATTGTTTATTGAAAAAAATAAAGTACTATACGTCGTATGTACTATACATGTATAATTAAGCTTCGATATTTTTTTTAGAACACATACCCTAATTTAGTTTGAATTCTTATAATGCGGATTTGCATTACACGACATTTTTGTGGAATCATATGTGTTATACGAGGCTCGAGTGTAGGTACAATACTTTTATTTATACTGATGTCAAAAATAAATGTAATTATTGAGGTGAATACTGAAATAACAGGTATTATATAGTACTAGAATATTCTTATATCATTAACAGAAAAACTAATTCCAAATTGCTCTGGGATTGACTGCAGTAAAATGGATCAATACTGTATCAGTCACAAAGATAACCTTTGTAGTAAATATAAAAGTAGTTTCAGTAATAAAATACAGACTTTATAGATATGTCCTGATTTCTGAAGTCTATTCATTTGTCCATCATAAGTACGAGAGGAATGATTAGTAGGGGTATAAAATAACATTAGCCTTATAGTAATCTCACAACTTTTAAACTATTCCATGAACGCCGTGGAAAAAACTATATAATAAATTACTATTACTAATGCTTTTAACTCAATCAGGGTTACCCTTATCTGTGGGTTGAGGCAGTAAAGTGGTAGTAAAACAATTTTTCAAAGAGAGTTGCAATAGAAAATAAAGTATATTCGAGAAAATAATATGTATAGTTACTTTTCCAAGGTACCCATACATTACTATGCATGGACAATTAATAATTTACTATAACAAATAACTAATCTACTATAATGAATGAATAAGATAGGAGGAAATAGATTCATGTTAAATATCAAAACTTTTTTGACAGTAAAATACTTAAAGTTTGATTTACATAAATCGAAGGTACATTTATAATATTATTAGAGGTTAGCGCCCTAAAATGAAATCACTTTGATCATTGACAAGAAAGTGATGGACAAAATTGGCCTTCTTGCGATCATATGCCGTTCTGGTTCTGCTATGCGATTGAATGTTAGGAGGGTCCCGTAAAAATATGGATCCAAACAGTGAAGCCAATGACTTTGAATCAACCCCATTTTCAGTACTGTAATGCAGAACTTCTTGGAGAAATGCGCAAAGGTAGAGGAACACATTTTTTCTTTGCTCAGGTAGTTGCATAATTATTTGTTTGCATTGGAAATAATTAGCTGAAGCACTCAGACAAACAGAATGATGGTTATATGGTATTATAGGTTCTGCAGTGCTCTCAAGGAGCCGAAGAAGAGCTTCCGCTATAGAATGAACGCTTCCTGGAAGAGGTGTAGTAGACCCGCTATCCAACCAATTCCGAATAAGTAAAAATTCCGAATGGAGTCCAGGCTGTTCAAAAAGATTTGGTTGTTTCAAACCATGCCTATAAATGTGGTCAACGAGGAACCAAATTTCTTTTGGTACCGAGTACCAATCATTACTACAGTAGAGGCTTTGGTGTCTATTATTTTCCAGTTCCATTAATTTACCAACAGGAATTTCTCTTACCGGTACTTTGATGTGAACTAATGCTTCAATCGAGCTTCCGAAACAACTTCTCTCATATGTTCCGTTGACTGTGATAAAGATGTCCTTTCCACCCTCTAAATGAAGAACAAGGATGTCATAAAGTTTGTCTTCTCCTGAATTTATTTTGAAGGCTGATTTTTTGTTCACAAATACTTCGAGTTTGACATCACATTTTTCTCCTGGACGAATGCATTTCATGGATGGCTCAATATTTAACCAATCCTTACAGTGATTCGATTCTTCCAATTTTTTAATGAATTCAAACTGTACAGGTACTTGTCCAGTATTGGCAATACAGACTTCTTGTACTTGAGGTTCTAAGTATCTTACTGTGTTAAATTCTATTTCTGTGGGGTCAACTGTAACATGTGGAAGAAATTCATTTTCTAACTTGTCTAATTTCTTTATGACTTCTTCATAGACCTTGCGATACTTTTTCACATTGATGACGCTGACTTGAGAATTGAATAGTGCGCTGACTGGTTTGTGGTCACTTATATTAAGCTGAGGGTGACTTTTGTAGGATATTTGTTCAATGCAGTCTCCTTTCCAGAATACACGATCACACCAAGCGGGCGCCCTAGTTTTTTCACTGGAATCCCAGTTATCAGTACCCGGGTCATATTTATAAGTAGGTTGAAATGTTATTAAGCCTTCAGTATATCCTTTGAAAACATTTTGTAAAGTGTGTTGCTTTTTCAATTGATCAGCTGCAAGGACAGGCAAATAATTACTGGAGTCCAAGTATTGTTTTACAGTGTAATGATCCATTTCAGTAATTCTGTAATTGAGATCGCCGAGCCAGAAAATTTGATCATGATCTTTAATTCCTTTGGCAGGACGGAATTGAGTAAACTCTGTTCTGTTACATATGTCATGGTAATCTTGATTGCGTCTTTCAAATTCTTCAACATGGGCGGCAAGATGGGAGTTTACGAAACAAAATGATGTGTTATGAAGTTCGAATCGGATGGAAACTCCCCCTTTATTTCCCATCTTACCCATTATGCCAGTACCCACTGTGTCTGACGCTATGTTGCGGACGAATTCCCAGTGTTTTTCTTGAACTAGAACAATCAGCATCATACCAACAAGCCTTACGAGCCCTACCTTTTGATATTGCACACGTTTATCTACACCTGCCATCACAGCTTCATACCATTCTGTTTCTTTTGGAGTAAAATCAAAGAGAAATGTTTCTTTTGATAGGTCCAGTTCTTGGAAGCCCACAGCATAAAGGTCTGGGGGTTCAGATTCTTTGGCGAGCCACTCCTGTAAAGATACTGTAGGGGCTTGTCCATTCACATTCCAGGTTCCGACATGTATTTGAAATAGTTGGGTGTTGGTGTAGTCCACTTCCTTCATTTGCATTTGCCATTTTATTATACTTTCTCTTGCTGCAATGGGAGCAGTTCCTTGAGCAATACTTTGCCGAGGTACTACTATATCGGGGCTGTCGATTTCAGCCATAGTGTGTTCACTTGTTTTTCGATAAGAGCCCGTATACTTTTGTAACCAGACAAAAGGCTGAGGCGCCGGCAACTTTGCAGCTGATTCAATGCCGCGAAAGAGTTGATCGACAAATATACTTGACGGCTTTCCTGGTTTCACTTCGAAAACAAATTTAGATTTACGCGATATTATTGTCAGACAGAGCAATGTTTCCGCTGCATTTTTATTATCACCGATTTCACACAAAAAGTCCGAATCTATCGGAAATACACGTTCTATAGATAAATCAGAGAATGATTTCGGAGGATAGCATGCCGACAGAAGAATAAACACTGCTTTTTCGTCGCCGCAATTCACTACAACCAAAATTCGTTCCTTTCGCGTCCATTCAGGGCAGACAAACATCGCGTCAGTGATGTAACAAACGACATTTTCATCAATAGAAAATTTTGCTTGAATGTTTGACAGCAAATTTTCGTTGGAAGACATTTTAATAACTGGATATTTAATCAAAACCACTTCACAGAAAAATACATAACATTACACTCTGTCTAATGTCCCTTACAGTTTGTTGTGGTGGTACAACTACAGCGCTGCCAACTGAAGAGTGAGGCCTGCCTAATAGTATATTACTTTATGGGCCTTCCAATTTAAGTTTGTATCTATGCTAGTTGTCTATGTTAGATATTATCTATAGCCGGTACCGGCACAAAATGTCATAATGATTCGATTTGTTTTTTTCTGAGATTTTGCTGGCTGATAAAAAAAGTTAACTAAATTTGAAAGAAAGGTGTTTGTATAAAATTAAAACATATTTGATGATATTATTTAAATTTTTACCACGCATTAACTTTTTAGATTAGAATAAATAAAATATATTTAATAATAAAGAAATGTTTTTTTCCATACGTTATTAACTTAATGTTGCAATATAAACAATATGTTATTTTATTATTATTCGGCATTTGACGTAAAAAGAATGATCACAAAAATGTTATGTTTAATTGTGCAAATATCATTATTATTTAAAAATAATTTTTTTTTAATCGATCTTATATTTTACATTAGAGCTTTGCATTATACGTCCTAAATAAAACTGTTTTATAACTCTAATGCAGTTCCAATATTGTCTTCACAAAATTAAATTAATCTATATCCATAGAAAAAGACAAAGATATTTATATTTGTATGTACACAAAGCTTACTTTAAAATCAACGCCACAAAAGTAAAAGGGTACTTGTGATATTTGGGTGGTGTAGAGTAATATAGTTTTGTTTACATATTGTTTTTCTACGTGGTAGTCACAATACCTATTAATATCACAAATGAAAAACACAACTAGTGTATTTGTAAGCTAATCTTCAATTCACGTATAGAAAAATACATGTTTTAACTTACATTATTATGAGTAGGAACCTATATACCAATTGAAATATAGTATTAAATTTGATTTGTAAGTAATAAACTTTAGTAGGTGAAAGAAGAAATTTAAAATGATATGAAATTTTGACATAAATATGACCTAAAATCTCTTAAAAATACAAATTGATAAATAGACTATAAAACAAATATAAATTTTATTGCATTCTTGTAGTAATAAGTCAACTATAATACAAGTTTTTTTTCAACCTACTAAGAAATCGTTGGCGAGTGCTCAATTGTTATAACGGCAATTTCATAAATTTTCACTAGAGCGTTTTAAAGATTTGGTACTTTCTACTTTTATTGTGTATCATTCCCGTAACCTCTAAGTTTGTACGTAGTAACATATTTATTCCCAAATTTACTTGAATGGTATATACAAATATCGAACACCCTACAAGCACTTAACATATTTTTTTATCAAAACAAATTTTTTGGACAAGTGCCCTTTTGCTTTTGAGGCACAAAATATTGTTGTGAAATCAAATTTAATGAAGAAAAAAGTGACATATGTTTCTTTAGGAATGGAAAAGGTATTATTTTGATTTAAATAAGCTATTAGAATGTTTCATTTCGTGAAAATAGTACAAATGAATATTGTTATCGAATAAACGAAAATATTATTTTCATTTATTTGGAAAACGTTTTCTCGAAGTCTGGCAGCTCCAAAAATAGTGTTATTTATGAAGACTGACAACACTCAATCAGTCAAAATTCGTAACCCACTGAGGGTCGGCTTGGCGTAGGCGCTGTTAATGTCATTTTTCATTTTTAAATGTATGAAACATTCAACATCTAGCTTATATTTAACTATTTGAATAGATATGTTATTAACGTGAAGCGTGTCAATTTATGTCTTAATGTCTAGTTATTGTTATATTTGAGAAATGTCAAATTGTTAATGCGTGAACTGTGGGCGTGCTTTTGCGGATACTTGTTTTTTCTCTGACGAAAACAGTCACTTGTTTATGTCACATTGTAATTATATTGGTTGTTAAGTTGTTGACTGTATATATTGTGTCGAATGTATTGTGATAATCTGTTGTTCCAGTTCAAATTGTCAAACAACCTGAGCGCGAAGATAGGTCGTCGTCGCTGATAACTCAACAAATATTATGAATGAAGAGGCTCTCTTGGACCGGTCTTTCGAAGAGAGGGAGAATATTTTCAGTCGATATGAGAAAGGACGTGAAGATGTATCCGATATATCCCCATGGGAAGATCCTGGATACGAAATTTACCATACTACTGACAGGTTAGACTCGTCATTTTTATTTATGTATTTTTTTCCTTATCAGCTGTCACCAGCCGCCTGCTATATTAAATAAAAATATTTAAAAAAAAATACGTATGCCCTTATCATAATAATACATATATTATAAATGTCGTAAATATGCACTGTATTTTGTTAGCTTTTAACTAGAATCGGCTGTTTTCAAGATACATTTATTTAATAATTATATATTTTAAATGGACAACTTCCACTAAACACAACACTATTCCATTTTTGAAATGTTTTTTCATTTTTATATGTATGCTACTTATACAATATAATAATAAACACAGTAAGTTGAACTTTACAATTTTGTTTTTGTCTCTTTGAGAGTTGACATACTTATGGAGTTTGGCTATTAATGGTATATATTTATGCGAATTAACTTGGTACACCGTACTTTTAATTTCATAACTATTTATGAGCCACCAGGTTGTTGGTCATTTTTTCATTTTATATAAATATATGAAAGCATTTATAAAAAAATTTCAAGTTTGGTTGATTTTATAAATAACGATTATCAGCGAACTAGCGATGTATATTTTTCAATCAGGTTAGGTTATGTTAGGTTAGTGATTATTTTACCATAATGAGTCATCTCTCAGATACATTATTGGTACAGCATACATCTGGGAGGAAAGAAAAATTTAATGTACAATCTACTATAAGGTAAATAGTTATAAAATAGACCTCGCATTTTCCCTTTTCATAACTCATATTGTATAATTTAGTGAGGAAGTGTTCCACTTTTCTCACCTGTCTTTGTTGTAATTTGTAAAAGTTACCTTTAATTTTTGGATTATTATAAGATTTCAAAAAATTAAACACAATTCATTTGTACTTCTTCCACATGTTTATAATGATCAGGACCGGTTTCGCTCATCACGAGCATTATCAACTGATAAAAGTACAAACATAACAGGCCTATTTATATAAACTTGAGTGTAAAAATGAAGGTATATAAAACTGATGGTTCATGAACTAAGAAAAGAAATTACTGATTAGCAAACAAATTATACATAAATCAAAACAAAATAGTCTACAATTATTATGTTATGGATCTCTTACAAATCAATCAATACTAATCACAAATATAGCTACATTAAAAGTCCATTAGCTGAGCAAAATTTTTTTTAATGACATTAGTGATATATTAAGGAAATAGTGGATTGGGGAAAATTATAAGAAAAAATTAGTGAACCATTAAAAACAATCAAATATTAAGTATGTATATAAATAGCCATCTTAAGTGGAGAATGCAGAGCAGCTATGAGCATCCACCAAATTTTTTATATCTGAAAAACAAAAACAAAAATTAAAGAGACAGAATTGACAGTTAACACCTTAAAAAAAAATTATAAGAGTTCAAATAAAATGAATATTTTATAATATTTATATGTGGTTTATCAAATTATTGATCCAGCTGATTTAAACACAGAGGTCCTGTGCTGATACATCTTGGCTAACTAAAAAGTTTGTTTTTACTGACCATGTCCGCTCCCAATGTGGAGCATATAAACTCCTTATGGAGTTTATCTCAACAGAAGTTTTTCTATGAGAACTGCTACTTACTCAATTACTCGACCTTGTTTTCGATGAGAGACATTACAATACATCTATGTCTTCGAACATAAATCCATAACTCAATTGAAAAATGAATCTGTCCGTACTGGCACTTGAACCCGTAAGCACTGTTACTGAAACCAATGACTTGGCTATAGGCCTGGTGAATTTTTAAGAAATACTAATTTTTTCATAGTACTCTTCTGGATCTTTGTAATTACTGCTATTCTATTGTGACATGATACATTAATGAAAATGAACTTAATCAGCTTTGTCAAACAAAATGGTGTTGCGTAAATATTCTCTTATTTGTAACTCTAGAAAATGATCATTTGTCCTGGCAGGTATGCTAAGAACATTCTGAAAGCAATCCTAACATTTGAAAATGTACTTGGAATTGGGGTTCTATCTTCCAGCTTAAACATTTGTGCAATCAACGACTTCTCAGCACCGTCTTGGATTAGTTTTTTATGTTTCACTTTTAAGATGATAACTGTCGGCGTCCGTGGCGCAGATGGTAGCGTCGTTGGCTACGGCTACGGATGTCTCGGGTTCAATTCCCGGTGCGAACAGTTTTCATAAATTGATATTTCAATTGATTAATGGATTTCTGTTCATAGCCTGAGTGTCTAAAAAACTCCCTCCTCACCCACCCATCCCATCCTCACGGGGCTGACGGAGCTAACCACTAGTCCTATTCTAGCCCTATCCTTCTATCCGTACTCTCTTCGATAAAGAGAGGTTGAGCAACTGAGTAAACAAACAATTCTCATAGAAAAATTCCACATTAGGAGCGGACATGGAAAAAAAAAGATGTTAACTGTCGATTCTATGTAATATATATTGTACTACTTCTACATGTTTATAATGATCAGGACCTGTTTCTCTCACCATGAGCATTATCAAGTGATCAGTTAATAATGCTCGTGATGAGTTAAACCGGTGCTGATCATTATAAACATGTGGAAGTAGTACAAACAAATTGTGTTTTATTTAAAAATAGTTTTTGATAATTGTACAAACTCGCCCACAAATCCAATATATTTATCCACAATATAACGAGTTCTGAGGTCTTTGCATTAGATATTATTATATTTGAATGAAAGTCTAGTAAAACCTTGACACAACAAACTCCGGATTTAATTATATCTGGATGAATGTCTGCGATAAATAAAATTTTTATGCTGTCCTAGCCTCATCCTTCTATCCCTACTCTCTTCGAAAAAGAATGGTTGAGCAACTGAGTGATAAGCATTTCTCGTAGAAAAAAATATGCAAAGAGAAGCTCCATTAGAAGTCCATATGCTCCACAATGAGAGCAGACATGATTAAAAAAATAAATATTCAAATATCATAAATATTACATTTAAAGTATAAGCTACAATTTAACAATTACTTTCTTTATACCTACATTGTATTGATAAAAAATATAATATGCCACCTTCAAATTATGTCAGCAGTTAAGGAAACAATGAACTCTGAGTAGAACTTGACACTTTGTTCATTATTATTAGAACATAAACAATGTATGAAATACCTTTTCAAATGATTATTGCAAATTGACTTTAGTAATATGATATTATTTATTTCAATTTGTCAGGCAGTTGATATCTGCCTGTTATCCGATTACTACATGTCATGTTAATTATTATATTTGACTCATATTTGACTCATAGTCCTTATTGATAATATTATTTATATGAATATGTCCATTGTGACGATTTTCTCCTAATAATTTTTAATAACCTTTCATGGACCTTATTTTTCATAAATTATCAAATTATTAGAAATAAAAAACAGGTTATTTGGTGTATGGTTGAATGATATTTATTTTTAGCTATAAACCTTATTATTGTTCTAATCCTTTCCTAGATACTTTTATTCTAACCCTCTCTAAAGCGTATTACATTGGGAGTGGATGTGTTTTAATAAAATAAAAATTTGATTTCAGATATGGGTTTATACATGATGAACGTCTGCCAAAGGTTGCTGATTCTAACGAAGCACGGTCCCTACCAATAGAAATGCAAAGAACTAAGAAATGGGTCAAGATGCTTATAATGTGGGACAATTCAGATAAACTCATGGCTAAAAGTAAAAATATCAATGAAAATTCGAATGAATTCGGGCCTACAAATGAAAAATTAAGGCGTAGAATATTTAAAGGCATTCCAAATTCACTAAGAAGCCGTGTTTGGCATAAATTACTCAATATAAATAGGATAAAAAATGAAAATGTAGGTAAATATCAAGAAATGCTCAAACTGGCGCGTCAATGGTCTACAGATGTCAGACAGATAGATTCAGATGTAAATCGACAATTCCGAGAGCACATAAACTATAGGCAACGATATTCCCTGAAACAAAAATCATTATTCAATGTTCTCTGTGCATATGGTATGTACAACATGGAAGTCGGTTACTGCCAAGGAATGTCCGGACTAGCTGGAGTATTACTCATGTATATGGACGAGGAAGAAGCATTTTGGGCCCTCTCTGTGTTATTGAAAGATAGTAAATATGCCATGCACGGATTGTATATCGAAGGTTTCCCAAAGCTAACCAGATTTCTGGAACACCATGATAAGATACTTAGCAAGTTTTTACCCAAATTGAAGAGACATTTTGATCAGTATGGATTGGACGCCATTCTTTATTCTCTGAAATGGTTTTTTGTATGTTTTGTCGAGAGAGTGCCGTTCAGTTTATGTCTACGGGTATGGGATATATACTTATTTCTTGGAGAACCTGTAATGACAGCCATGGCGTTTACAATACTGAGAATGCATAAGAAAACTATTATGCGCTTAAATGATATGGATCAAATAGTGCAATTCATACAGGTAAGAAAGTTGATTACCACAGTTATAACATACAAGTTTATTTTTTGCTTCTGGATTTGTATTGCAAATCTGTTTTATTCAAATAATCTGTTGTGGATTTATATTTCCAGAGTATTTTTATTGAACATATATAATTTAATGTCACAATGTCTCCATATGTCATGACATTATATTTTTGAATTAATATCTTTTATTTATTACACTATATTTAAGTAACTCTGGTTAGACATTTCGACTCTCCTCATGAGATTTTACAGGAGAGAAATTCAAAGATTCGTAACGCAATTGCAAAGTAACGACTGCATGTATAATTTTCAAAATTGGTTCAGTGCTAATATTTTAAATCTAATATTCCTTGTTGTTTGATACCTACCCATAGAACAGTGCGTAGACAACGAAAGTGCAAAAGACATAATAATCACATATTTTGTATAATTTAAGGTATCGACTTGATGAAATTTCAATATCAAATTGGAAATGCTAATGGAATGAATGAAATGAAATGTACAAAATCTCAACAATTCAAATTACATATTTTGCACTTAAGTGATTTTACATTGGGAGTGTCGATATGATTAAAAATCCATTGCATAACCCACACTGGAAAAACGAACTAATATAACTGAAAGCAAGTGTTCTCATGAAGTTGTATGGTTGTTTCTAATAAAACCTATGCAACTATTTTCAGGTACAGCTGTTAAAAGACTTTGGATTTGCCGATGATGTTACTATTACTAATCTTGAAACTAATATGAAGGAATTAAGAAAGGCAAAATTGGATCATCCAGGTCCAGCACCACCACATGAGCTGCCTAGAAGGCCACTGGGATATTTTGTAGAACCTGATATTACTGCAAAAATTGGCAGAAGAGCAGAACACTTTTCGGAGACTGAGAAACAAGCTCGAGCGAATGTCGTTTTAAGGTAGAAATACATTTATTTGATCAATTCTTCTGTGAATAGCTTCAATTAAATATCAACGTACAATTTGTTCACTCGGGATTAAAGAAAATCCGCTGATTAAAGAAAACGGCTGATGACCATCCATAGAAGATACTCTGCAGAGCTACTAGACACTGGGTTTAGAATCTTGGAACGCACCGTGTGGTGGCCATATGCTTTGAATAGGGAACGGAAAGGCAATAAAATAATTAAATAAACACATCAAAATATGTCAAAAAGTTTTGTTAAGAAGGAACTGAATAGGAATAAATTTGTAGAACTAAATACTTTGTTATTTTATTCTATTATTAACTGAATAGGCGTTTCTTGAGACACTTAAATATTTAAATGTTTTTCATTTTAATTTATGGATGTGCCAAAAGCTTAATAGCACTTCAAAATGCTTATTTGTCTAAACAAAATATGTATTTTTTCCAGGAGTGAGAGAGCTGCATTAGAAGTTGAGGAGCAACCAGCATCGCAGAGCGATACAGTTTCAGGTAATTATAAGTACTCAATTTTTTCGATTTATGTAATGACTTTATTTGTTTTTATTCAATATTGCTAATTTTCCAAACCATCACATTGAAAAATTCTTTTTTGGAATTGGATTTACTGCACTTAATATCTTTATGAGTATCAGGTATGGCATATTTACCACATTTTTTTTGTGCAAAACTGAAACTATTCTACTTTTATGTATTGTTAATAAATTAAAGTATTACTAAATTAAAATAATAAATGTATTGTTTTGATTGAACTAAAAATTATTTTCACTTATATATCTAAAATCGATTATGCAGTAATATCCTTCATTCTTCCTACCACTTTCAAGGGAATGACTAACAAGCAGTTCACTTCCTCCTATGAATAGGGGGATTGCATGATTTTTTATATAACAGGCCTTCCTAAAAACACTATCTGTAATAAATCCTTCGTTATTGAACGTTGGTGTGAAGTAGAATGGTTTCACCTATTTGAGTTTCGTTTTGTTTTCTTTTCTACAAACAGGTAGCAAAGTTGAAGAGTGTGGATCTGTTTTAGAATCAGTGTTAGGTGGTTCAAGGAGATCTTTGGCTCTGACGTCAGTTACCTCAACAGCGGATCTTTCAAATTTCTCCAGCAATCGATCACCTGTGTTTGGAAATTCACTCGACACCCACAGCATCGTCTCGGACTCAGCATCGATTGAGTAAGTGGACTTGATTGATTTTACATTCCGTATAATTTAACAAGTTGTTTATTTTTCATTGAATTTACTCTATTGAATATAGTGCCGTCATCAGGAAGAAAGCTGCTTTCGGCAAGAAGAATTAGGAGAAAAATAAATGATAAGTTGCTTAGCTGTAATTTTTTTTCTGAAATAATTTAACTTTAAATTATGTATCAGATACCAAATAAATCACCTCAATATATAATTACATATACACAATGCATATTTATAAAGTGCACAGTGAACTTATAGTAGATCTGCCCTTAGGTCTGGCGGATGCAGCCTCAGTATTCAGAAAGCGCCGAGCACACAGTCCACTCCTCGAGTCACTCCTGTGTTTGCCCATCCAATACTACCCAGTTCGGATGACATAGTTCGTATCCACGTTACATACCACAATTCTGAAGAGCAGTCTAAAAACATAGCTACGAACGGAGTGCTCTCCGAGTCCAATCATTCCCTGCACTATAGCAAAGTGCCCAATTCTTTAGCATTATCATCTCAAAATGGCAGTGCGCCTACTTCAGGAGACAACAGAATCCGCATTCAGGTGCAATCTGAAGAACTTCCCACACCGCTTGTCGACGGTGGAAGAATAAGACCGTTTGCAATAAATGAATCTCCTGATTAAATATCAGATGTAAAAATATTCATTACGTAAAGTTTTAAATATATTTATTATCCATTCTTGCCGTATCTTTGCACTGGTCGAATAAATATTGAAATTACATACTGGAGTGTTAGAGTTTGGTTAATAATTATGATATAAACATTAATTCTTGCTGTTGTAAATGAAGTGTTGTTTTTTTAGGAAGCTTTGATAAGTTTTCCTGACATCTGATTTTTTTTCAATTGTTGTACAATTTTCATTCTGCGTTTTTTGTAATTTCCGAATGTTTTTCTTCCATTTTCGAGATGAAAACCATTCGCCAGATTTTAGATGTACCTATGGTTTTTTTTTCTCGCTTTGTAAAGGTAAATACTTTGTTGAAGGAATGAATGATAGACTTCATATTATATGTCTTTATATTGTAATAATATTTTAATTTGTAAGAGTTGAAAAATAATAATTTATGCGTATTTATGTAGCTCTCTAATCGGATTGCCATTTTGAAAAAATCTGCATAGCATTATACCTGTAGAATGATTAATCATGGATTTATTTTGTCAATATACATAGCACCTCACATTCTTGGTTTCAAAACTTCCTTAGGAATCCATCAACACTTATAATAACAATTAATCTATGGAATTACCACAGTTAAAGATAGTTTTTTTCTTAACAAAACTATGTAGTTTATTCATTTGATAGTAATATTAGATAGTAATAAATTTAACAGTTTAGAAATCGTTTTTATTTTAGTAAGTCTATTGGAGTCATGGCAATACAGAGTGATGCTAATCTATACTGATTTGATTAAAAAATAGCTTCACCATCACCTCTATAGTCAATTGCAGAGTTTCCACTCACCCCTATGAAGTATATTACTGTTCTTTCTTGGTTTTAGACAACACTGTTTAAATAAAAAGCATATGCATTGAATGGCACCATTTTAATTTGATATTCTCACATTGTACAGATGTAGAAAAATTCTTTGCACAATAATTAAGTAAAAGTATGTGAGGATTCTTGTTATATTGACATAAACACAATCTTGAACGATTATTCTCAAAACAATTTATTTCTGCATTTATTTTAATTTATTAATATTTTGTATTAAGACTAACATTTTTTTACCCTGTTTTATGTTATGGATATTCCCGATGCATGAGCAGTATTTATGTCACAAGAGCTATTATATATGTTGGTGTACAAGTTTAAGCATTCCTGATATTTGATATCTATTGAGAATTGAAGACTATTGTTAAATACGAAGATCGATGAAACAAAAGTCCATAGCTGTAGTAATAATACTATAAGGAATATGAAAAAAAACAGCTTTTGCACTCATATTTAAATGCAATTAATTATTTTTGTAAACAGATTACAATAACTGTTTTATTTAATGGAGAGTTTGATTTATTGAATTATGTTATGGCTATCTACGACGTTGATTCTGAAAAATAATGCGCATTTGTGATATCTGGGATTATATTATTTTCTAGAAGTTAACATGATTTGTTACAAATAGCAATACAATATATATTTTTTTTATATTATACTAATTTATTTTATTCATAGGCATTATAGAAGTTTGCAAAATTTATACCCTGCAAATATTTGTATTTTGCATAGACATTTTCTGCATGTGACATTTTTTTAAATTAAATTGAATTGTAATATTTATTTAGAGTATTGATGGCATATTCTTCAAAATCTGTCACACTCTTTGAATGCAAATAGAGAATAGGGATCTTTGATTTCGAGTAATGCGGACATCAACGGGTGAGCGCACTATTATCAGTGTATTATCTCAAATGTAAAACTGTTTCAAAATTTCTAACTGGTTAAACTTTGTGAATTTTAATTATTTATGGGAAGTCTTTTTTTCTTCAAATTTTAAAGCTGTATTTCTGACAATCCTGTACCTTCAGTAGATACTTTTTTTGTGATAATAACTTAAAAATAAACTTCTGTATATTACCATTGGTCATTGAAAAGGGCATTGCTAATTTTCCCGTACATAATGTGTTAATGATTTAAAATAATATTCTTTTCCTCACTGTTTGCAATATTTTTGATATTATTTTGAATGATGTGTGATATTATTATGTATATCTCAGCAAGACTTCATTTGTTGTATTATATAATAGTTTCAGAATCGACTGACGAACAACGCTTGCTATAAATGATTGTGTTGTGTTTGAGTATAAAGTAAAAACAGTAAAGGGTAATTTTGTTTAATAATGACTGATGTATTGATTAGCAATTTGTGGTAAAATGATACTGAAAATAAACTAATATGAGTGCAAAAGTTACTGGGATATTTCTTTTTAAAAATACTCAATTAATGTAAACTTTCCATTGAAGGTGCTGTTAAAATATCACATTAATAGCATAAGTAATGATTATGTATTGTAAATTGTTAATATATTGTCGAGTATATACATGTATTATTATAAATAGCAATGATAGTTTGGGGAAAGTTGAAAATTTAGTAGAGTTTTTCAATAGGTGTCATAATTAAATTAAAATTATTAACTATCCATACAACATAGACATGTCACAAAAAGTCAAATAGAATCTTCTGGTTCATTTGAAAGAAGGTTTTTTGATTCGAAATTATGGAAGTAGTTTTTAAGTTTTCATTTGTATAATAAATATATAAACATTTAATTTATTCTGTCTATAATCTGGGTGAACAATTTTTTGGTAATCCAATTAAAATATTTAAATACACAATATTTATTTCTTTTCTCACTTGTACGTATTATAAACATTACAATTTTGTAATTACGAATTATTCAAATTAGTGGTTACATTTTTTGTTTTTGTTGTATTATGTGTTAATTTCTGCTTTATGGATTTGAATTGTAGTTCAATTAATATTTCACAGTGGGATTGATGGTTCCAATATGGAAAACACTCAAACATATTTTTTTAAAACTAACTGAAGTCTTATGTAGTTTCATATGAATGTCTTGCCAGGATGGCTATTGTAATTGCAAATATAAACTAACTGTATTTCTTGTGCGATGTTCATTGCTTCACTATTTTTTCAAATCTATTTGTAGTTATGGAATATAGAAAAAAATTACAGCAATTGTTTTGTTTTTTTACAGAATATTCAAAATCAGTTGGTAATTGTCTTAACTGACAGATAGTAATGCCTTGGTCTCTCCATTAGCTGTTTTCTTTCATTAATTCTGTCGCAAAATATATATTTTTAAAATTCACTGTAAAAAATTGTACATTTAATATAGTTGTAATTTTCAAATAATATATAGATAATTTCAACTGTACATATTTACTTCATTGTATTTTTGCTTAAAAATATTGTTAAATATATTACAATCACATGTTTAAAACAAGAAATAGACCAATTCAACTATAAGTACTCGACAAGTAAATAATTTAACATTTGTGGTGATTCATTGGTTATTTATCAAACTAATAAAATTTTTGAGGTCTGATAGGCTTAATTTTGTTTAAGACTGTGTTTTTATCCAAAAGTAGTGGTGAAAATGCATTTTTTTTGTGAAAATAAACAGCACACTCAAAATGGCACACCCACTTTGGTACGTGGGTAAAAATTCTCAATCCCTTTCTGCTACTTGCAATATTGTTATTTTCACATGGCAGGTGAAATAAAAAGAATCTCTGTAAATGTTAATACAAAATTAATGTTTTTATAAATTTTTAATAAATGTTTTTATTTCTATATTATATTTTGGTGCACGAAATTGTTGGAGGAAAGTTTGGTATTAATTTATTAAAGCGTTATGTGTACAACTTTAGATTGAAATTAAAAAAAAAAAAATTTATCAGTCAATCAATTCAATTATTCTTCATAATTATAAATCAGTTTATTTTTTTAAAATAATACTAAATATAAACTTGAAGGTTTCATGGTATATATTTTTTTCTTCGTTATTAACTTAATATATTATTCTTCTTTATATAATTAGTACTTATATTTGTATTGGTCAATAAAATAATGTTATCAAATTGTTGTACACAATCTTTTAAGATTGAGTTTCTGTTAATGCCGCTACAAAGAAATTGTTAGTCTCCATTCCTATTGTTATTGAGTCTAAGTAATAATTAATCAGTTTAGGTTTTGAGTAGTAGCGCAATCTTGTATTAACATGTAACTAAACATTTGCCAGCAATATTCTATAGCGGCTTGTCTCAACCACCATTTCAACACACTGATGTTTTGAAAAAGCTTTACCACACATTTGCATCATTTTTTTAAATTCTGCAACTCTACATCTATATGTGCAAATAATTTTGTAAAAGTAGTGCCAAAACATACCATTAATTAAAAACAATAACTTAGAGTTGTTTTGGGCTATAAAAACTTTAATTTGCCTTACTATGGTGGCACCACTGGGTGATCCAAAGCAATCTCCATTTATATAGGAATATTATTCTTCTCAATGCTATATGCATTAAAATTAAAATTTCTGACAATCTCCATGTGTACTTCAGTATGTTATGTAACCGCCACTTTTATTTAAAACCATTTCTGTTCCCTATATGTAAATATAGAATCCCTGAGTAGTTCAGCATTATTCATTTTAACGAGTACTGGCTGCAAGAGAGTCATCGAATTTTTTTTAAAAAGAGTAAGGGTAGCAGATTGTGGTTGGAAGAATGGTAGTCTAGATCATTAGCATGATTTGTAGTGCTCAAATATAAGGTGATATTTATTATCGGTGAGGAATCTCACATAAAATTCTCGAAAATAGAGGTATCATCTATCAAGTGTGTTGCAGTGGATTAAATGTTGAGAATAGCTGTTCTGTATTCTAGTGTTAACATAAGAAAATCATTCTGTATGTATGTACATATTTAATATAATATTAGTAAGTTGCACATTATTGCCTATATTGATTAAATTTCTTAATAAATAATAATTATTATTCTTGCAGTTGACCTGCCCGTATGACATGCGTAAAATATCATAAAACAATATTCATCTTGCTAGTGAGAACAATTTTTGTACGATATGTTCCGTAATATTTACATTCATAGTTATAGTAATAGTCAAAATAATGACGAATTATTTTCATATGTTGGATATTAACTTTCAAAACCTAATTTTAACACAAGTATAGTTTCCTTGTATATTTTACGTGTGTGAATGGGACTTAGTCGTTGCTTGCATTGTTAAACTTCAAATGTCACCGTGTATTCATTTTTTTTTTATTTTGTCAAAGAAAGAAAGAAAACAATACTTATCTTAACTCAATATTACTGATTTCTTATTAATTATTATTGAGTTACTCCCAAGCTTTTGAAACTTTTTGTAATGATTACATATTATTATTTGCAATTCAATAAATTTCTTGTTTACTTACACACATTGAGATATTAAATTAGCGTCAGTATGTGATTTAATACTTTACAAGATTGGTAACAAACTTGATTGACCCTTTATAGACTGAATTATTTTTTTGTCATTTATTCATGTTTATTTCATTGCAATAGAATTTTTTGGGATCTGTGTATTTGATGAAAAGTTAAATATGTTTTACAACATGTTACTTTTTTTTACCTGATAATTTACTAAATGCTGCTAATAACAACACAGTTCTGTACTAAATTTAATTACGGATAAGAAAATAGTACCATCATTGCAAAGCATCAACAACAGATGATATTCTGTTACATTAATATTACACAAAAAAAAAATAGAATTCTTACATTTCACCACTTTTAGAAAGCTAAAGTCAGTCTGTTAAGACTAAGATTCAAAAAGTCAGCAATATTTTATTGAAAATTTTATTTTCATTACGCAATCAATGAATAAAATTTAAATTCGGATATTTATTGCTGTTAATACTTCAGATACTCCAGTGCTTGACACACTTTTGTTATTTTTGTGTTTAGTGTTACCAGCTATATGAAAAGAACTATTGTTTATGGATAGAAATGTAGGCTATAAAGATGGACTTCTCACAGCAGAAAATTTTTGTTTTGCATGTTTCATTAAAAAAATTCTCTGTGCTGGTTAACACAGAGAATTTTTCTGTATTTTATTTCCGGCAATGACTCTCAAACCAGTTTTTAATAATTACTTAATTGGTTTCAAAACCAAATTTCATGCCTTATAAGAAGCTATGTAAGAATATGCTTGAATTATAATAGTTGACATATGAATGTTGTATTATTTTAGGCTGTTTAGAATTGCAACAACATGACTCCCACAGTGGAATTTGTCATACTACGTAAATTGTGTATGATGCTTAAAGCTAATCAGTCGAATTATGTGTACTTTTTACAAATATTTATATTATTTTTACTTGCTTGCAAACAAAAGGTAAAATTTAAAGTTAGTAACAATATGTCTGTATGGTAATAACCCTCGAGTACAAATAGTCGATTTTAACACATAAAATTATTATACAATGAATAATTTAAGGAATAATCCTTGTTTTTACTTACACACATAACATCTTTAGATTGATACAATCTTCCCAAAATTTACACAGTAAAAACGGCACATCTTTCTAAGGGCACTGTTTTTTTGAAGGAATAGTTTCTTTCACAGTTACCTGTTTTTATCTATCACTGATAATTATTCTGGTTTAAAAACATTTTAAATGAAGAAAATTTTAATATTGTCGTTTCTATTGTAAAACTGTACATCTGCAAAATCAATAATTTTCATGGGAGCATAGAAACAGTTTAAAAAACAACTTTATCAAATTAAAACAAAAGTTAAAAACACAATTAATATATATTCCTACCCATAAATATTGTCAGTTGTGTTATTTTTTATACATATGCAGATATACAATTTTGCAATGGAAACGATGATATAACTTGTAGAAAGAATGAGAATATCACCAATAACATTTTTTTATTGTCTACCTCTGTAAAACTATGAATTTCATGAATACTAAGATAAAACCAAAAAACCATAACTTGCATGGGTGTGCTGTGTAAATGAATCTGGTTTTTTAAATGAGCATGTTATTATTGGTGTCCCAACATATCTCTCTATGATACAGCCTTTTGTAGAGATATAGTTAAATGAGTATCAAGATGATTTTTTTATGCCCCGAGTACACGGACATTAGTATTCAGCTGTTATACTGATTTAACGAGTGTGTTGTATTTCGTATGTGCATTAGTTTGTTTTATATTTCACTGAGTTTTCATAGCAATGATGTGATTAAAGGAAATCTCGAGTTTCAATTGATATTCTTAATTAGTTTTTCATTTATCAGAATCAATTTTTTATTATATTTTTTTTTTTAATTCGACACATTCGTAAAAAATAGTGCACAATTGCATTGGAAGCATACAGAAGTCAAATCCTTCCAAAATAGTTTTCATTGCTTTTCTAATTTTCATTCCTGAAATTCATCTGAAACTTAATATAATATAATCCCATGTTTATCTGACTTACTCAGCTGCAGAATAAGCAAATTCTTTATTCTATTATGTTTATAAAGCATTCCATTTATCTATTATTGTTAATCCCTCTTTTATAATATAATCATACTAAAATATATCTTTGTACAATATTTAAGAAACTTTATAATTCTGTGCTTTCTCTGTAAAAGGTTTGCCACAACAGTGTGGTTAAATTAAATTATTTAATTAATGTGTGAATGATATTATTTTATATTCAAAAGTATTTATGTTGACTTTTCTACTCCTGTATCAAAACATATTATGTTGAAAGATTTTGGATTGAATTTTGTGATGGCTGCAATAAATAAAAATATAGTTATTCATAACATACTTGTGATACTGTTATTTCCATCCTTATAAAATTGAATACTCATAAAGAAGTATTATTACCAAAATCTATAAAAATGAATGTTTGTTGGTTTGTCCTCTGTGCATTCCTTTACCATTGATCCGATTTCGATGACACTTTTTTGAGTTGTTGTGCGCACTCCCATGAAGATTTCTGAAGAAAAAAATTTAAAATCCAAACTCTAAAAAAAGAATTAAAAACGTACAAACAACGACATCTTGGAAAGACCTAATTTATTCGTGTACGTACCAGACGGGAAAAATATTGTGTATCCAAAATAGAGGTCTGCACGCGCCAGGCCTGGTAAGGTGGGTCGGGCAGTTAAGGAAAATTCAGATCCGGGCTTGGGCCGGGCCGGCAAGGAATTCAAATTTAAGAAAAATATTTCGTACTATGTTCGGGTCATCAGTCAGCCATAAGGCAATAGTATTCATAACTTAAATAATTTATTTCATATGTGCTATGAATATCGTTGAAAATATGGAAACAATAACATATATTGTGTGAAAATAATAAATGAATTACTATTTTAAAAAATATATCGGGCTTTTTTCTGGGTGATAAAAATAAATCTGGGCTTCGGGTAACATGTGTGATTTTGAGAGTCGGGTTCGGGCCAGGTAGTTTTATGAAATTTTGGCCCGTGCAGACCTCTAATACAAAAGCACTTCAATAAACAGAATTAAAACACAAACCCTTTCATTCTTTGAGTGGCATTGCAACGCATGTCGGGTATTCACTAGTTATATTATAAATCACAAGAGACAAATGTAAATGATTTTTATGTGAATCTTTCTTCCAACCAAATAAATCATTCTTGTATTCACTCTCAGCAAATATTTAGCAAACTACAGCGATCAAAGTTGATCTGAACTGAAATGAATTTATCATCAACAAATGATTTTTTTGACCGCTGTTATTTGTTAAGAAATCATACTCCTAATAACGAGTTATACCCTGATATCTTTGAAAAGCAAGATTTAGTAATTGACTGGACAGGATTAGTTTGCCTGACTTTTTACCTGACCTGAATATTTATATAATATTATATTATACCCTTCCTTCCCCACAATAGATTTATTCTAACAGGTGCTGTAATCATTATTCACCAGAAATGAAGAATTTTGCGTTTTCCGCTGCACATGCATGTGTATAATTAATTTAATGGTGAGAAGTATCACGCCAAAGATAATATATAATTAAAATTGATAGGCCTGCTATTCCACTGGTTGTGTTAGTAACTGTGACACGTGTTTCGCCTCATTGATAAGCGTCTTCAGATTAACTGTATCGTACATTTATGTATTTATAAGGATGCCAAATGTATGTTTTCATTTTTTCAAATACTCATAGAGATAACACAAATTTACAGTCATAGGATTGCTTCCTGTACAGTTTTGGGATGTCATTAAATGAGTAATTTTGGGTACTTTTTATCCCCTTTCCCCCAATATTAAGATTTCGTAAAAAAATCGTTTAACCTTCTCACTTAGGTGAAATATGTTATTCTCTTAAAGTTGAGTTTTTATTTTATGTTGGTTTGGTGGTATCTCATTTTCAGCAACCCCCCCCCATATTCGCTTTCTCATAAATAAATACATTATTTTAGACTCTCAAACTCCTTACGGTGTGACATCATAATATGGATTGCCCTTTTGGACTATCATTTAAGATAAATATTATATACTATATATGTATCTAATAATTACATATTTTGTCGTTTCAAAGTTACGACGTGCTTTTCCGTTACTCTTGGATAATTGAGTGATCCAAACACCATTTATTCCACTCTGAAATTGTTGAAAGCTAATGATGAACTTCTTCAAGTTAATAATTGTTTTCATTTTATAGCTATAATCTTTCGTCTACAATTAGTGCGACCAATAAATAATAATAAAAAAACAATGTCATAGTTCAATAAGTGGTATTTGAAACTAATGGCATTGTTTATGGCATTGTATAAAATATATATTATATTAAAAGTAGCGAAATAGCTTTTTATTAGTTTAGTAAATTTCTTTAACATTTTCACTCAATTAAATTATGATAAATAATGCAAAATAAAAATTAAGTAAACGGTTGCTGTGGAAAATATGAGTAATTTACCGATTTTACGACTTATTCTATAAAATATTTTTTTTATTACTGCAATGGTTAAAGCAGGCCCGGGTGCAGAATGTAAAAGAAGGCCCTCTGTAATCCTCATTAAATAAAAAAGTACGTTTTATTATCAAGGGCATTTAGTAAAGTTACGTCGTTCGACGTGGCAGAAGGCTTTCACAAAAAAATGTGCTAACAAGGCGACGATTAGAATTGGAGTGAAATTATATTGGGGTTAGATTTCCATTTGTCAAAAAATGGATTTGACTGGCGTTCAACCGCCTTTTATATTGTGTTCTTGTACTTGGTCATTCGTATTTTTGAACACACTGTACTCACGGAAAGGTGGTCATAGAATCAGGTAATGATGGCAAATGCTTCAGGCTTACATGATAATCTTGGGACATTGCTACGGTATTAGAGGGAATGGAATAATGGGTATTAAAATAATGACAAATTTTCAATGAAAAATTATATATTATACACTAATTTTAAAGGCACATTACATTTTGTCAAACGGATGGATGCCTATTATCAATAGTGAAAACGTTTTATTTTAAAATAATAATCAGGCAATCGCATTGTAGGAAATTAACAACTTAACTAAGTAGGAATATATTATTTTTTTAAACAGAACATCCACCGAGCAAAGGGCAATCGCTCAAATCACTCAACAGCATCAAAATAAAATAGAACAACGGTTGAACATACAGTTTTTTTTTGTTGCAAATATATCTAAACGGAGTATTCTATTTTGTTCGGCTTACATCGCCCGCGCTTATTTTTACGTCGCTCGCAAGCCCTACTTTATTCGCACATAGGTAATAATAACATAAACAATCAATAAATATTTTTAAAGAAACTTTCACTCGCAACAAATACTTTATATGAATACTTTGTACCAACAAATTTATTACCATTACGAGAGGCTAATTCTAAAACGTCAACTTATATATTAAATACTTATAAAATTTGAGCACAAAAATCACAGGATGTAGCAGAGGTCGCGACTGACAGAAACAAAGATTCGAACCATTCAGAAGGGGTTGGCGTCCCTGACGTGAGCGTGAGTGCGCATGTGGCGAGTGATCATGTCTCTGCGGCAGGCAGCGTACGGGCACTGAGGACACTTGTATGGTTTCTCGCCGGTGTGTGTCCTGTGGTGAGTGGAGAGATGGTCTGACCGCGAAAATACCTGTCCGCAGGTCGTGCAGGTGTAAGGCTTGGCGCCTGTGTGAAGGCGGACGTGACGCGTTAGCATATCGCTGCGAGCGAACGCCCTCAGGCACACGCGGCAGACGTAGGCCCGAGCGGCCCTCTCACCACCGGCACTCCTGTGCCGCGACGCCACATGCTTCGCTAGACGATCGTGGAGACTGAACATCTGTCCGCAGACAGGGCAGACGTAAGCCACGTCAGAGCCCGCGGGCATCTCCTCCACGACTGGAGACACTGCCAGATTATATCTGGAAGCAACCGACTCTTTGGTAGTCGGCGAAGCGACGTCCCCTTTGATTACGGGGACCGGATAATTCGTTTTGGAGTGGAAGAAACCCATTGGAAAAATGCGAAGCGGTGAAAAGGACTTTTCCAGCGAGCCTTTTACAGAGAGATCTAGAGGGACATCGTCATCCCGTTCGCTGTCGCTGGTGAGAGGAGCCGATTGGCTTCTTTTGAGGTCACCAAAAAGCGAAAGTGGTGGCAGGGATGCGCAGGAAGCACAGTCACAACCGACTCCCTCGCTCTCTGCTGACCTACTAGCCTCCGTCGATTCGCTGACTTTGATGTTGTTATTATCGAGATGGACATATTCTCTTCTGTGTTCTGTCAATTTGTCCACCACTTTGCTTAATCTTCTCCGCTTCTTTTTATTTTTAACTGCTCCCAATACGGTGGCCACACTATTCAGGGACAATGAATTTTCGCAGTCATATTTTTTAATCATTAGATTTTCCGAATCAATTACTGCTTCCGGTCCATCTTCAAGTTGAGCCATAATAACCGTATGCATTTGATGGCACAGAGGAATATCGTCTGTATTCTTTGTTTTAATATTACTACAATTGTATTTTAGTTTCTTTTGTTTTCGGGCTAAGATATTTGTATAGTCAGTTGCAGAGGATGATCTGAAACAAAAAAAAAAGACGGGAATTAATACCTTACTACGGATGAGTAAACTGGATTGTTTTATGGAGAATACTGGAAAACCCCGCAATATTCAGAAATTTTTAGAAAAAGTGTCCCATAGTCATCAAATTTATAACAATGTTTCATATAATATCTACGTATAGAGTGGTTTAATCTACTCTAAATAAAAATATTTTTCAAAGCACTTGTCCAGACGCTAATTCTTCCAAAGTTAATGATTGCGAATTTCTATAAAAATATATTTACCAGTACTAAAATTAATATATTAACTATACCTATAGAGGAAAATCTTTTTTGCGCGAGAAGGTGATCTAAATTGAGGTCACGCCACATGTAGTAAATAAGTGAAGATTTTATATCTAGCTCAAAATTATAATATCATATAATAATAATTGCATTCATTAACCCCCAGTGCCCCAGTGCCCAGTAAGCACTACAAATTTTATTTTATTAATATGTCTTTGTACCGAATTTGACAGTTTATTAAAGTGGTGATAAAAGGACTAGAATTTTAAAGCGACAGTGTTCACATTTACTTCACATTCTCTTTTTGCAGTCATTAGCGTTTCATATTAGGTAATAAGATTCACAGTTGAAGACAATTTTATTATATTTCCACCAGGTAACTAAGACTGCCAACCCTTGCGCTTCGTAACGAGAACATTGCAAAATTTTGATTTTTTCATTTACGACTCAAAAAGGCAACATGTCTATTTTAAACTTATTTCCTGACCGAGACAGCTAATTGCTGGTTTTTGTATGAAGCCGTTTGTGGGGTTATTTTATTGCATACAATTTTCATCGAAATCGGTTAAAATCGGAGAAAATCTCCACGATTGGTGCAGAGCTTTTTTTCTAGAATCTCGGATAGTATGAGCTTTACCATTCAGCCACAGCAATCGGCAAAGAGACAAGCGCTTTTTAACAATTTAGGCTTCGGATCAATTTATTAGACCGCCTGTAACCATGCTACAGGTGGTTTCGTGTATTGAACGATAATGCAACTTGAACAACATTAAAAAATGTTTAAACTTCATTTTATTCACCGTAGTATTATTTTTATGACTTGAAATAATTTTTATTTCTTCCTTTTCTCGCAGTAAAATCAGAAATAACTTCATGACTTGATTATAGGTTATGAAATGTTGTATTCTTAAAGTATACCACTTTATGTATATTTTCTGTGCGGAAATGATATTTTCAGTACCGATAAGTGGATGAAGCCAAGATAGATAAACATGAAGTGGTAGGTATCTCACAAATCGGTTCATTAAGTCCAAAATAAGCCCTAGATAGATATTATTCTTGCGACATTGCGTATAGAAAACGCGTTTCTGGGTGGCGTTTGTTTTCATTTTTCATACGAAAGTTGCAATCGCACCACACGAGTGACGACGGACGAAAACGAAAAGCACCGATTCACGTTCCTATTTAACATTTTTTTTAAATACAGTTTGTGTGATCTGTATATATTACTCATCTTAATTACTTTGAAGATATATTAGTGACGATGACATCGTAAAATTAATTTACCAATTTTCGTTGGCAGACTTCTTTGGCTGCGATAGTATTCATAGATTTTTTTGCGAGTTGTAAGTATGTAAGCAAGTAAATGATTACAAATTTGACTTCTTACAATTACAGTGGATTCTGCTTAATTGGTACACAGGTTAATTGGGACAAGCGGATATTTGAGACAAATCCCTGGGAACAGAAACTAATAGTAATTTACTTCAGTTATCTGGGACACAATTCCATTTAATTGGGACAAGAAAAGAAAATAAATATTACAATAGATAAGAATTTAGTATGGCAAGTAATTAAAGATTGTGTAGAAGCAATTTTTGAAGTCATCAGTAAACATTAAATCAATGCATTAAGCGTAGGCGACGACAGTGATGATGATTATACCCTTATTCATGTGACAAACCAGGAGGCAAAAAAATATAAAAACGTTATTTTATGCAAGAAGGCAATGACGAGAACTCAACAGTCACACTGAATAACTGTGCTGATTTGGTGCAATTTTAACCATAAGAAAACAAGAAAAAGACTTCACTTTTTTTGTTAAGAATTCATATTATAGAATATTATTATTTAATTAGATTGTTGAAACTTACTAATTACTAGTTGTTTTCCGAAATTAAATATTTTCCCAATAATTAAATACGTATATAATGTATAAAAGATTTTTTTTCTCCTTTAACTTCTCTTATTAAAGTCAACCACTTATTTAGGACAAACTGCTTGGGCCAGAGGTGTCCGAATTAAGCGGAATCGACTGTAGTTTCAAAATTGCCTGAGTGATTTTTACTATCAATGCTTAAATTAAAACTATCCATTAAGGACTGATTTTATTTTTTACGATTTATCTTCCAATTTCATTGCATAACTTTTAATTAAAAAATACGAAATCTGTAGAAGACCCAGTTAGAGATCAGAAGATAATAATTGGATCTGATATAAAAATCTCTGATGTTGAAATTAATCATTGATGATTAAAATTTTATATGTATTGTAATCAGTAATCTATTCTAGCACCCTATAATAGGAATTTCCAATTCATAGATTTTTAAATAGCATATTTACATTCGCTTCCATAAAATTTTAAGCTTTTGAATTGTGATATGACAAAATGAGTGTTTCTCCAACAGTCAACAGCATAATTTTATTCACATAAATAAGGAATATTAAATTTATTCCGGAATACATCGATCACCCGATAGTTTTCAATGACATTCTAGAATTCAATTAACACATTTTTTATTTAAGCGATTGAAGAAAAAAAAAATACCAATTTTTAAATTTCAAAATCAGTATATACAAAGTAATTATTGGTATTTATTCTACATTTAGCAAATAATATTGATTGTATTGGCATTTAATTGGTAGACCTCCATTATAATAGTATTTAAAAAAAGTATTTAGGCATCGGATTACGAAATAGCTATTAATTCTTACAAATACATTGATTGTTTGGTATTGTTGTTTTTCATAGTTAATCATTAGAATTTGAATATGTTCCGAGGTTATTTTGTAGACAAGGATACATTTATTGAAGTATTTTATAAAAGTGGATAAAATATACATATATTTAAATAAATACGAAATTAATATAATGAAATAGTTTCCATTGCTAGTTGGACAAGACAAAATGCTAAAAGAAAATTCTACAGCTCAAATACAAATTTTGTTTGGATGGTTTCTGAAATTTTGCGATGTTCGGCAATTGGATGATTCTTTATATTTTCGTACTATCGACGAAATCTATTTATTTAAATAAAAAGTTAATTTAAAGTTTTGAAGCTAATATTTTGACGTAAAAACAATATTTGACAATGCAGTTGTATTGAAAGTACAACACAGGTATTTAATTTATTTGGTAAATATGATTAACAACATGCTACTCTTTTCTACCTGAAAATTTACTAAATGCTACAAAATGTAATTCTCGTGGAAATTTAATTGCAAATAGGAAAAAAACTAAAAATCAAACTTTGGAATCAACGAAACCGATAATTTATGCGAATTATGAAATGGTAGTTCATGGTAGAAATTCCATGGATCGTTCCTCTACATTAGAAAAACGAGACATTTGAAATAATTATGGCGACTTTTTCATATCGCATTTAGCGTAAACTTTTTGGTTTCCCTGATTCTTATGTATGATAAATTGTCATTTTCCTTATTTGTAATAAAATTTCCTACATAACTGAATTGTTATTAGCGGTATTTAGTAATTTTTCGGGTAGAAAAAAGTAGCATGCCGTAAAATATATTTACTGTTTATTTACTTCGAACAAGATTACGAGAGATTACTTCACAAAATTATACCTCCTGAATTGCGATTTAGTCTAGCCGGGAGTCGAAGAAGAAACCGGATAGCCAAACTGATATTTTATCAGTACCGTCGCTATATTATTGTAATTCAAAATATAGGTCTTGCCAATTTTCATGACAAAACGGAAATGCTTTAACTATGCATGTTTTGTAATAATATTATTATGTTTCCAATTCAACCAACCGCTATAAATATTATATGTGTCGAATACTTACAGATTTAAAAAAATATAACATATAGACAAGGCTTTCTGTTATAAATGAACAACATACGTATATTTTGAATTGAATATTAATCCACTTGTCATATTATATAGAATTTGGAAAAGCAAAATGGTGTTGAAGCTGTTTTAAGTCGCCATTAAATCAAGTGTTATTTATAGATGAATTTATACATCGTATATAAAACCAAATTAAAGATTTTTTATTGAATGTTGAAACAGCTCAGAGCAATGTTTGAATGAAAACGGATAGTAAATAAAAATGAAATATAGTATACAGTGTCTCTCAGTATTCATATCTTTATCTTACGAAGGTTTGATGCTTAAAATTGAATTATGATATTTAATACGGGTATACTGTAAATTTTCAAAATAAACACATAGGTGTGTTATAAGATGTTTCTCAGCCGTCGTTATATCATGTGTGGCTACCTGTAGGTTTCTTTTCTAAGCAGGTCGTCTGCGTCGCATGCGAAGTGATGATCAGACAAAGTGAAGTCTCCGCAAGAGTTCACCCCGCAACAGTTTGTTGCGAATGCGCCCAACTGGTTGGACAACAACTTTCTCAAAAGAATCTGATGGGCAGGCATGCGAGGATCGATGAAATGCCCTCCGAAAAGCCCCAACCTCACTCCCATCGACTTTATTGATGTCTCACAATAATAAATAATTAAAAATCAATGACAACATATTTTGACGAATCTGTCAAAAACACCGCGCAACAGCAAACACTTAGTAAATAATAACTTAATCTTTATATTTATATTAAATCACTGAAGTATTATTATTTATTTATAGATAAACTATCAGTCAAATAAATTGTTTAAAAATTGCAAATCTACAGTTTTAAGTTTGGCACTAACTTATGTTAACACAGAAGGGACATTTAACGGTATCTAAACGTTGTGTTAAAATGAACAACACGCGACTTTTCCAATCTGACAGCACCTATTTATTTTGAAACCAAAGTTTTTTGAGAGATCAGCTGGCAATATTTCGCACAAATATACAACAATACTAATTAGTCAATTATTACACTTCAGATATGTTTGTACAAACGCATCGTTTTTTATAATTTCATTTATTAGTGTATGAGAGTCTTTTCATATTTTAATGTTATATAATCAGTTGTGTTTATAAAGTGAACGAAAATGATTTATTAATTCAGTATCTGATTAACAGTGATCGGTCTAGATTAATCGATAGTAGTTGTGCGAATCGTAAGTTTTACGCAAGCCGCTATCGTACGTCTGCATCCGCTTCAATGACACTCAGATGGGCCTCGGCAATTTCTCAAACGCACAGGTGAGCGCCAAAGGAGCATGTAAACACGTCCCCAGTAATTGCCAAAACGCACATGGATATCTGCGCACTCGTCTCGGGCTAACAGAGCCGTCGTTGCAGGACGGCTCCCAAGAAACGTCCATCGTCCTGGATATATTTACAAAGCCGCCCGTTATCACTAGTTATCATTCGGGTTTCGAGAACAGTGAGGTCGCAAATCGCGATCGAGCAATCTGCGGCTCAGCGTAACAACCTGTCGACGGTCACGCGGTCGCGGCAACTGCCGTCCGGCAAGCACCTGCACCTCGCCACTCGCTCACAAAAAATTAACTGTTCACTAAACTTCGACCAGTTTGTGTCGTGGGAGGTGCTTTTGCCTGCAGTGCAATGTGCCCGGTTTAGTTTATCTCGTACTTACCTCTCCTCTTGTCCTCCGCAGCTCATTCTTGCATCGGACTTAATACGTAGGTAAGCAGTGACAGCCAATCTTTCAATAGACGGGGATTGGCGACTTATCCAGCGATGTAACTGAAAGTCCCAAGTAGTAGCAGAAAGTAACACTTTAAGTTTGCCTTTTCATTCTTATCACATTTCAAAGTTTTTTGACAATTTCTCTTGGTCTTTTATTCGAAAGAGTGTAGAATTGGACAAACAAGTATTTTGCCATCTGGTTTTCATCTATCATCTATTTTAATTTAGCCGATCGTAAAATAAATAAATAGAACGCAGTACCATGACAAAATATAATAGTAACGAACAATAAGAAACCTAACGCTTTCTTGTTGGAAACCAATGAGTTTCCAATAAGGAATATAAGAAGGAAAATAATTTAGGTATCATTCTTTATTTACTATAGGCTTAGGCTAAAAATGGCATTTTAAAAATTTTAAATCAACCATTGTTGGTTTTCGGAAAAAGATTGGACCAAATAAACATGAATTTCTATGCTATAAATTAAGATGCTGTCTTTTGGAGTCACTTTTTAGAATACCTATACAATTTGTGTACTTAATGAATATCTTAAATTGGCAGATTACATTTACAGTAGCTTTCTATTTTTGAAAAGTTGATAGTGCATCAAAAACAAAAAGTAAAGTAGTATTTGAGTTTTTTTTTCCGACGATTTCTACGCCGCTCGGGTACAGGATTGACTAAATTACATTTTATTCAATTGATAGATAATTCCATTTTTCGTTATAATAAAAATCATAATTTTAATATAAAACTTTGTTCTTTTTTAATTTAATTCAAAACGTTGATTTTATTGATTTACTTTCTTTAATTTACTATACAAAAATACCTTCTACGCAAAACAATTCAGATTACTTTTATTGTTAAAATAATTTCTATTATGCTTCCTTATCAGTAAAATCAAATAAACAATAATGTATTATTTTAAGCCTAAAAGCACTTTTGAAATAAAATTGACTTTAATGTAAAAGCGTATGTCTCAATTTGCGCGATGTTTTCATTAACAAATTAATCATTCGAATCGAGGCGTCTGCTGTCATTCGCAGTGATGCATGGTTGCGCGCAACCCATCACACCGGTCTTAAATACATCGATAGGTAAGTAAGTGGCATGTACCCTCGAGTACTCGGACTTACGACGCGCTGTGAGACGATCAGTGTCTGCGAAATACATGCGACTTTATCGTCGGCTGTGACTGATCGACTTTCACTAGCTCAATGTCCAATCAAATTGTATCAGAGTATAATAAAGAAACAATAAATTAACACAATAAAGGCGAACAATATCGCTACATTTAACGTCATTTTTGACACTTTTATTTAACCAGCGTAAGTTTTCGTTATAATAGTGTAACGGGTGAATAAAATTTAGTTATTTTAACGCCATATTGGTTTTCAATGAGAGAATCATAATATGTGCAATTTAAAATTGCACATACAACCACATGGCATCTTTATTACTTCAAAAAAGTGTTTATTATGAACAAGATTCGTAATCACTCAATTTTAATTTCAATACATTATTAAAAATACTAACATAGACTCCTTTAATCGGGTGGTAAACGCTCTTAAACTATTCGACTGCGCGGCAAGTGTTTGAATCCCATTTTAATTGATATTTTGATCTTTTAATCGATTTATTTATTTTTATATGAAGATATGGAATGTCTGTTATATATTCATTTATCCCAACCCATCGCCATTTCGATCCTGATAATCGAGGCTTAGCAAGAGCGATTAGATAACCACAGACCTACTATAACCGAATAGTTCAATCATCCGTATATCCCACACTCGGAGGAAAAACCTAGAATTAAATGTAAGCTAGCTTAGAAAAGGCATCAGACGAATTTTTTATTTATTTTGAAACATATTTCAATCATTAATACATTTTTTATTTGTGAATGGGAACCCGGATAAGATTTCTCAATTTATTATCTAATTAATTTTATTCCAGACTGATTACTTTTACGCTCTACTGATTGTACAGCAAGTATCCAAAAAACAGCTTTTCTAGAGCTCTCAATAATATCTTACTGTATTAGAGGGAGGTAAAACGATTAGCAAGTAAGAAGTTGCCGTAAAAATAAACGCTTAAGATAAATGTCTCGCCAAGCAAGTAACACATATTGATATAATAATAACTGAAAATCTTCTGGCCAGGTGGCACAGTCTATATTATTGAGCCATATTCAGGGCATCAAACATATAAGTATCCTTTGAATTTCACTACATATCGGCGCCCAAACAAATATTAAGAAAATTGATACGATGGATATCTCAGTATATTATCGTATCTATATATATAAAAGAATGTCTCTTTGTCCTCTATGCATTCCTTTGCCATTAATTCGATTTCGATGAAATTTAGGTGAGTTGTTGTGTGAGTTTACACTCGAGAAGGTTTCTGTGGAAAAAATTTAAATCTGAAATAAGAATCGAATACGTACGAACAGTGACATCTCTGAAAAACCTTCTGATTTATTCGTGCAAGCATATTTCGTACTTTGTTCGAGTCATAAGTCAGAACTGCCAAATAAATATTTTATTTTATCTACTAAACTAAACATAGATAATCATGAAATAAGCCTCAACAATAACTAACAAAGGAAAAAGATGCATTGGCTGCCTTCATCGAGCACTGATTACGCGGTGAAAAAATTCCCACGCACCCTGGCACACCTGCGTATAAAATATATCAACAAATCTTAGCCCCTCTAATAAAATGCGTGCGTATACTAGGGGTTTCTTTTTCTTTTGTATTGTCCATACTAGTTTCAGCTAAAGCAGTTACCCTAAGCAATGAGTATTTTCTTTTGGTCATGAATTTTAAAGGGTAAGCCAAATAGCGTTAACATTATATAGATGTTTATATTTGGTCCACGACCCACGACACGAGGAAAAGTTCAATATGTTCGCATTTTTAATTGTTTTGAATACACTGCGTGAGAGCGTAAGTATAAGATTTATGATTATTAATTTTGGAGCTGCGGTTTTTCAAGTTGTGATGTGTTTATTTGACATATCGTAAATCGTTAATTATGTAATTTTTTATTTATTTATGATCTAAGAATAGTAAGTATTGTAGATAATATCGATGGTGTTTTGGCCTGTTGATGTAATCTTCAAAAAAATACGAAAATGAGTTTAATTGGATCTCATTTGAAAGACGACAGAGCAGGTCTCGGCCAAATGATGTAAATTAGAAAAAATAATTGACCACTTTTTGGAAGAGAAACATCATTTTACTTCGGCTTTTGGTTGAAAAATTCTGACCCGTCCACTTGACGTAATTCATTATTATATTGACACTCCCTGCGTAAAGGGAGCATTTACAGGAGTGCATTTCAAAGATTCATAACGAAACTCACCATATAATGTTTTTTTAATAAAAACAGTTTTTATTCTCTCCTGAACAATTTTGAAGGTTACATCAATTGGCCAAAACACCATCGATATATATTATACATACATGAACAGTAATATTGTTTATTGTATTCTACGTCGATTCTCCAAGTTGACACTGTCATAATGTTGATTTTAGAACGATTTACTGATTTTTATTTGATGAGATATACTTCAGTGATCACTTTCGAAAGGGATCGTAGATAGGGTAGTTGGCCAACTACTATGTCATTAAAAATCCCAACCTTGTTATCCTTACCCCTCTTTGAAAAGGGAGGTTGAGCGATTGAGAAATTCTGTCGAAATCCTCTTGTAGGGTTCCATATGCTCCACATCTGTGGGGGAAATAGTCCGTCTTAAAGAGTCAAAGTGATAATGCGCAACTAAAAACATCGCAGAGGCCTTTGGAATTTGTTGTTAATTTAACGAAATTTATTATTTACATATCTAAAAAATAAAAAAGGTTTGTTTTGTTATTTTTTTATAATGATCAGGACCGGTTTTGTTCATTGCAAACATTATCAACTGGTAAAATATAAATCTAAGAAGGTTTTTTATATGAAATTAAATGTAATTATAATTATCAGGTATATAATACAAACAATTGGTTTGAAAACTAGGTATGAATTTGCAGATTACAATTATATGTACATGAAATTAAATACGATTAAAATGTTAACGAGCTCTTACATATAAATAACTACTAGCAAGTAATCAAAAATTAAACCACTCGAAAAGTCAATTATGTAAGAAAAATAAAACGAGTTTAAAAATAATTAGAAATAAACAGAAATACTAAATGGGAACATTTTACAATAAAATCGCGAACCACTTAAATAATTGTAATAATTTCGCTACGAGCAAAACCGATATAATAATGATGATATAAAACAAAACAGATTGTGTTTTATTTTTTTTAAATATAATGATTTTCCACCAAGAATTGACAGCTGGCACAGTGATTTAAATATCTCGAAAAAAAACATGGTTCCCACTTTTGTAAAGCGATAAACGAAAGATATTCAAATTTGTACATTGTCTAACGCGTGACTCTCGACGATCACGTCGGCGAGGAATATGTTGATATCCAAGGTTATGTTTTTGAACGATTTCAAAGTTTTTGCCAGCGTTATCCCTAATGGCAGAATGGTTTTACAATTTTCAACATCATCAGTAACATAAAATTTTGAAAGTAACATTTTTTTTATAATAAAAAAGAATACTTATTTTGCAATACTTACCGATATTACCAAAATTTTATTGTGATCCCGGTATTTAGTCTGTTTTTTCAATACCGAAAAACCTGATATGAAAATGCAAAATATCGATTTTTTGGTTAAACAATATATATTATTACGGTAGAATTATTTAATGACTGTTTAATAAGCGTTGAATCTTAGAAGGCTTTTTATGCGGCCGAACTTATTCGCACGAAGATCTGGTCTAGATTTACAGATTCCAGATAGTTAGTTCGTTGGAGTCTACACTTTAACGTGATTCCCGGGCTAGACTCTATTTATCACTTCATCTGTGTGAGGAATTGGTGGGTCTGAACGGGGTGAAGTTTGCTTGAGGGTGGTGGCACAGATTGTTGATACAATAGCCTCGAGCTGTATCATTTTGAAGTGGGCTTAATATATCGTCGTTGTTCTGGAAGAAGACACTAAGCGACAAATACTAGTTTTGAGTAATTGAACTTTGAAGTTTGTCAAATGTTTGAAATCCTATGGCTTTTCCATTTTGCTTGTTTGTACAAAACTGTTTTTAAGTAAAAGCATAATTTATAAAAATATGTTTGGTCTTCCATACGGTAGAGTTTGAAATAAGGGACATTTTGGTATCACTAACTCAATATGTAATTTTTTCGATTTAGTGTTTTCCTCCAGAACAGCGACAATATATTTGTTTCGTTTTGTTTATCGTAGTAGAATTGTACAACGCCATATTTTCTTGTTCAGCATTGATGAATTAGCCTTTTAAAGGTCATATTTTAATTCAAAAAAATATATATTTATGAGAATGAACCTTTTATGATTATTTTTTGAAATATATCTATACCATGTAGATATATATACCTATTTAAATATATTTATTCTCTTTAATAATTCCCGAAAAGAGTACTACCAAACCAAATTTCTTTCACGAATATTATCTTTTCACTCTATTGAAGCACAAAGATCTTTTTCGATTCTAAAGCATTTTCCTCTTCTTCTTCGGGGACGAGTTTATAATCTTGAAATTCACAAGACTATTAACTAACATGCTTCCAATTTTTTTCTGTGGCCGAAATCATAACCAAGCAATTTTTACTCTCAATACTTTTTCTTCGCGTTGGTTATTTAGTCACCAGTTGCAAGAGCCATTCGGCTGATCAATGCATTGCCTAGAGAGTTGGATATTTTCAGCATGAAACTCTGGGTATTTATTGTTCGCTAAATATTTTTTCCTTGTATCTTAATAATGTCTTTTGCTCTTTCTATTTTATAATTTTAAAAATGTTTTTATTATTATTGTACTGCTATTATTATAGTGTCAGCTTTAATGACATGTATTTTATTTTTTTTTAAATTTACAAATAAATAAAATATTTTATTTTTGTAATAACGCTATTTATATTTGCAAACCGGTATTTTATAAGAAATATCGATATTGTTTTATTCGTTAGGTATTGCAGTCCCTAGTGTAAGTTAAACAATAATAAATCCCAATAAGGTGAAGTAATAAGAACATGCGAACGAATTTATAAAAATGTTAAGATGTTGCGCTAGATACGTGTGTTTATAAAAACATTGTCGCCAACGCAATGCGTTTCTTGGTTTGCTGATGAAGTCTAGAGTAGGCATTGTTCGTTCGGATCACAATGCGAAGAATTCCTCAGGACGGAGACGATCGGGATGGCGTTTTATTTGCATACCGCGAGTCTCATCGAAAACGCAACAAAAACGCAACAAGTCTCGTATTGGCTACCGTTTCCAAAATAGACAGATGCGGATTCCGTTCGCCACTCTCTTGTCTGAAGTTTAATATAGATCAGTCACTGACAACACGTGGAGCGCGAGACAACAGAGCTATGTCGTGGTATAAAGGAATACAATAACCTGACATGCTTCAACATAAATTCGATCATTTCACACTGTAAATAAAACATAGTGCGATAACAGTGTGGCTATTTTTTTTTCTAAACTAAATTAATATAACCATTGACAAACTTGCAATGTCTTATTAGTGTAAAATATATAACTATAACTCTTTGAGATTTGTATGAGTAAATTGTATGACGAGTGAGGGGTGGGGAACCTTTTTAATTCGGAATGCTGCATTAATTTATATCTGTAATCTAATAAGATTGCATTCAAGAATCTTGAATTAGGTATAGGCACTTAAAAATGCATGCACATTATTTGGTAAATTAAAGAAAACGGTGAAATGAGACATTCGGATTCAATAAAAAGGCTCTTCAGGACCCAGAAAACCGCCTGCTCCCCCCCTCTGTGTTCTAATATGATGGGTATTAAATTAAAAATACGGAATATGACCAAGCCAAGGATATAACTTCAAGCATGCGGGCTTCTTATCACCACTTAATTAATGGACGATGAAATAGGATACGGTGAAAGGTGATCAGAGTTTTGAAATATTTCAACCAGGATATGAGAAAAAATTTCTAGGCTAGGTGAAATAAGAAAAGTGACAAAACTTTACTCTTTTCGGAATCCTTATTGACCTTATTCTATCAACATTGCCGTATTGCTGTTGTTAAATTAATTATAAATAACAAAGAGATCCGAAGTCAGGGCTACCAAACGTCTCTATTTCAGCGGAAGGAGTATCCGGAGTTAAACAGAAAAATCCCGAGTCCCGCATCGCCTCTGAAAATCACGACTTAACAAATGTGTGTAAATATGTACAGAAATATACGTATATAGTTAAAGAGGCTCGTTTAATTTTTGTATACTACCGAGAGTATGATAAAATTACATGTTTTTTCTTAATTTCTTCCTTAATTCATTAGTTCGAAATACTGAATGTCCCGATCTGTGATTTGGGAAATCTGGCAACCCTGTTCGAGGCTCACTAATGTTTTTGATTTTTTCCGGTGTGATATATTTTATTCACGATTGTTCCGTTAACTTCTGAAATATCTTAAATTAAATCTATAATTAATACAAAAATGACAGAAATAATTATCGAAAATTAGATATCTAATTACGGATATACAAATATTCTAAAACATCAAATAATAAATTGATATGATATTGTAAGTTTTGTTTAAATATATTATGAATTGTAGACTCAAATAATTATTATTGTAAATTGAGATTATCGCTTAAAATTATACATATGCATTGCTATTTTCTATAAATTTATATTTAATATGCTTCAAGTTGTCGGGTACGTGTTGCGGTGGTCAACGTCGTTGGCTTCGGTTACGCATCACACGGGCTCAAATCCCGGTAAGGACAGATTCAAGAATTGATTTTTCAATTGATTATGGATGTTTGTAATCTCTAGAATTCCCTCCCACCCATCTTATCCCAAAAACACGAGGGCGATTAGCTAACCACTAGCCCTTCCTTCCTTCTATCGTTCTATCCCTATTCTCTTCGAAAAAGAGAGGTTGCGCATGTTCAGATACCTCCATTAGGAGTCCATATGCGCCACATAAAAAACGTTTTGTTTATGATATTTTTTTTGGTTTATTACTGAAGAAAAAAATGAAATACGGCCGAACTTTGAATAGCAACGATTTAGTAAATAAAAAATAGTGTTATCGAAAACTATTGACATCCCAGTAGCGTGGGCGTATGCAAATTCTTGCGACGTTGCTTATTTTTAAAAAGTAAATTTAAAGCTTTTAGCAGACTGGTATGCGAAATCAATAACATAATTCAATTTTAATATAAAAAACTAACTTTAATTAGAAAATATTTTATTTCTGCAAATAATTTCATAAAGTAAAATAATTATCGTATCTATATTTATATTTGGTGATAATTTTCTAATCGACAATATTTTTTAATTCCATGATGTGCCGCTGATCAATTGCTTACACCTCTACGATTTCGTAGAGGTGTAGCATCGTAGAGCTGTAAGAGCATACGTTAAATTTGTCTGATTGTTCATCACTCTTAAAAAGTCTGATTATATTTATGTCTACACAATCATTTTTACAAACAGTTACATTAAAACGTTATCTTATTATTTCAAGTCGCATAATATTTTATTATACACTACATATAATTCAACAATTGTTTATAATAAATAATACTATTGCGTTTATTTATTTTACTGTGAGAAAAGCAAAAGAAACGTCCGAGAGAGTAAATGAAATAAAAAACGAATAAACTTGAAAATATGTTTTTTGAAATATGTCTAGTATTATGCCTATTATTTCAAAATAGAAACAAATTATTTTATGACTTTGGCACAATAGTAGTAAAAACGTCATAATAAATTAATATAGTTTCACTTTTAAAAATAAAAAGTATCGAGTGCAATAGAAATAACAAGAAAAAATACATGTGTGGGAATTAATAGTTTTCCTTGTGTCGGAAAATAACGTCTATGATTTTTGAAATCGAGATGTGCGTTGTGAATATACTATGTATGTATTTGTAAACAGAAACTTAAAAAAATACTTTATTAAAGTTATTTTTAATAACTCTACCTAAGGTACATTTAACAAATAATATAATATGGATTAGCAAATTTCTCCGAAAGCATTAAAAATATTGCAAATGTCTCAAAGTGTAGGTTATATTTTTGCCGCCATTGATGGATGGATTTAAATCAAATATGAATTTAGAACATGTTAAAGAGTCAAAAGAAATAAAAAAAAACACTAACCTAATAATATGTACTTGATGGTCAGCCGTAGATATGAACTGATGATCACTTTGAAATGGATTGTTTTAAGAAAACTTTTATTTGAAGAACAGAAGAAGTTGGTTCAGACTAGCTTGGTGTCCCGACTAGCTGACCTGGTGTCTTACAATGAGGTGCTGTTCATCGAAGAACTTTATCGTAGGGGGTTCTGAAGTCGCCCCCCACCAGTAGTGTCGGCGACTCCCTTTTCTTCATTCTTTTCAACCCTCCTCGATTTGATTTCGTGCACAATAATAATAATCCACGAGTCCTCACAGTCCCCCCCCTCTGTCGGAATTCAGCGAAGTTCATTCTGTGCGAACGAGAAATCACGGAGTGGAGGTATTGTTGTGAGTAGGTTTCTACGTGTGCATATATTAAAGGGGAGATTCCACAATTAACCACGTATAGGTATAACCTAATGTCTGATACGTAATTTCAATGTCACAAGTACCACACACTTGCATATTCTTTTTTGCCGTTTTTATGGATGGGGTGGTAAAACTAGGTGTAGAGACATGCGAATTATTAATTATCATTAATACTCACAGTATATAATATACATTTATTTAAAAAAATAAAACACAATTCATTTGTACTACTTCCACATGTTTATAATGGTCAGGACCGGTTTCGCTCATCACGAGCATTATCAACTGATGCTCGTGATGAGCGAAACCGGTCCTGATCATTATAAATATGTGGAAGTAGTACAAATGAATTGTGTTTTATTTTTTAAAATATAATGTGTTTCCACCAAGAATTGACAGTTAACACCTTAAAAGTGATAATATACATTTGTCTTGATTTAACTGTATATCTGCAACGCAGCACACACACGCTCTCTCTTTCTCATATTATCTGTGTTGGCGCATCGTGTACATTGAGCTAATGTTGACAGATACCACCGCTACCTAATATTTATATTTCAAAATAATAGCTATAAAAACGAATAAACAAGCTTTCACTGAAAATTATCATTGTGTGTCATAAAATCTAACTTAATCATTGATCATATAATATACAATTTCAGTGACACAGTATTTTTGAAAAATGATTTGAAAGTTATTTTCTGACAATGGCATGATGTCAAAATAGCTATCCACTAAATATTTTCTATTTTCTTTATGATTCTATATGAATTTATCCTTAATACATTGTAAAAAATACTTTGCATTCTTTGTCAAATATAATATTCGATAATCTTGGTGATTACCTTAGACATCAACATTTGATTTAAATTCGCCAAAGGTTTATATCTGAGAAATTTCATTCCAAAATTGCGCCAAATATATTCTTGGATCAGAGAAATTGAATTGTCGATCTGCCACTTTTGATGGTACAATATATATCATAGTTTAAAAAATGTACGTATTAGCTGAATGGAAAGAAGGCCGTTAGCAAATCAGAGAACAATACTTATTTTCGAATTGGGATATAAATGAAATACAAAAATACTCTGTGATGACAATGACGTATTTATTATATGATGTATTGCATTAGCGTCATTTCTTTTAATTTAAACGAGATTTTTTCAAATTTTTGACAAGAGCCTCCTTCGCAAATTAACGTTGCTTTAAAATTTTCCTTTAGGCAACTAATTATTTGGTCAGTATCTCAAATCAATTAACAGTAAGTAAATATTAAAGAAACAGTCAGTAAAAAATGCATAAAATGGTCAAGAGAAAAATAAGAATGGTAAGTAAATATTAAATGAACGTTAGGTTAGGTTAGCTTAGGCTAGGTTAACTAAGTAAAAAAATATGAAATAAAAAATTAGGTTTCATTTAATAACTGACCATTTTATATATATTACTGACCGTTTATTTTATCAACTAACCACGTGTATACTGACCATTTATCGAATTAATTACTGGCCTTTTTGATTAATTACTGACCCAATAAATACAGGCCTGTATTAATTTTCTTCAGGATCTACAGAATTAAGACCATTCAATAAAAACTAAATGAATTATAAAATGATACGGCAATATTTAATTTTGATTTTTTTTGGATCATATTTTCGCGTGGGAAGTGGGAGGGGTGGTATGAATGGATACATACAAACAGTATAAACAATAAACATGATCTTTGGTAACCGGTTTGTATTTTAGGGGGACATTACTGGTACTGTGCAGTCTGCACAGGGGCACAGAGGCAATCTCAAGGTACCGTATATCTAATATTACATATTTTCAGCGAATCAGCTCATATTCGGTGAAAAATATAATCTGATAGTGTTTATTATAAATACCGAATAACTATTTATAAAAGGTTTGCTTTGGAATAAGCTTTCTTGAATGAATTTATGTGTTAGTCTTTGTAACCATTAAATTCTGGATTGTGTTGTAGAAAATATGACGCATGCAATATATTTACATGTAGTAATGTTAATATTTGATAAATGTATATATTTTATAAGAACACATACATACCAGCTAATTCAACGTTATGTTTTCGAACTCACTTGGTAGGATTATAATTTTTTTGTATACAAGTTAATATTTTTAAGTATTACGCCACGTTGAATAACTAATGAACTGAAAAATTTGGTAATGTGTTTTTTAAAGATAATATAATTGTGGTTAAGATACGACTACTAGTTAACCAATAGCTCTACGTTTTTGGGAGTCGGTGAAATCGGAATGGCTTAAAAATTTGAATATTACACGCAACCATGGAAAGAAATAAAAAATAATATAAGTTAATTTTAGTTCGTCCGATTCGAATATGTAAATAAATTTGGACTCTACAGATACGTACACAAACTTATTTTTTTGTCGTCGAAGAAATTAATTGTGATCGTCACTTTACGTCTTATTTATCAATAATATTCAAAGCAACCAAGGCGTAGACGAATCATTCATTATAATTCTTAAGCTGTTTAGCATTGTTGTCCAGTCATACTGGATAATATTACTCATTTTTCAATTACGAAAACAATTCTTTAATATGTATTTCTAATGATTTCAGTGTCTTCCACGCGTCATATACATGAAATGTAGTATTCTGAACTTATTTAACAATTTTCTTCTTACACACAACAGTTGGCGAGTCTATTGACGTCTTGTTTAAAATTTTAGTATACGAGATTTTAACAATTTTGTCTGTTTTCTTACTTTCTCTTCAATGATTTTGATGGTTATTTCGAAATTGGACCATGTTTTGGAATCAGTTCGTTGTTGAGTTGTTGAGAAACCTACCAACTAAAAATCTAAATTTACCTTATAGTCCTATGCAGATTTCAATGTAAATTATAATGTAATAACTCATTTCCAAAGTGTAACAAGTTAAAAATTTGCAGTTTTGAATTAAGTATGAGGAAATGCATAGAATACAGATATCTAAAATGTAACAAGTTGTAATCATTGGTTATTTTGGAATGGAAGGGTTTATTATTGCTTCAGATCCAAACTGTAACAACTTTGAAAATCCTGTGATAACCTCTGAAAACTACTATAATTAGAATTTGAAAAAAACAATATTATAAATATTATAAATATAAATTTATTTTTTAGCTAATCCTAGAATTTCATTAAAATCTAGAAAAAATAGATGTAATGTAGAATATCAAACCGGTCCAAAATCTTGTTTCTTTATTATCTATGAACTATGCTTTTTGAGTTGTTACACTATAAAAAGAAGTATCCTTCACGAAATTCCGCTGTCATATACATACATTTGTATTTTTATCACTGTCAGATAAGTAAGCTATTTCTTTTAAATATCTGTTCTGTTGCTACATAACATCGTCGCTTTTCTGGAAGAAATGCTAAATTGAACAAAAATATATTTGGTTAGTTATACCAAAATGTTGCTTATTTCGAACTATATCGTATGTAATAACGAACTTATTTTTATAAATTATACGTTTACTTAAAAACAGTTTTGTACAAACAAACAAAATGAAAAAGGTACGGCATTTCAAACATTTGACAAACTTCAAAGTCAAATTACTCAAAACTAGTATTTTTCAGTTAGTGTCTTCATCCAGAACAACGACAATTAATGATATATTTTAGTTGTCAATAAAATGATTTTATACTCCAATTCTGCCTAAAGTACCATTATACTACACGATTCTGACTCCATAGTACTGAAATAAATAATGATTGAAAACAAAAACCAATAAAGAAAATAACTTACGCTCTAGTCTATGGTAGGTACATAACTATTATCTATTAAACTGAGCATAAGTTGAGATAATACAATTGAAAATTATAATTATAACCTAACGGTTGCACACCTAATGGTTTCGTTATTGTATTCCTTCACACCAAAGATGGTAAACAATATCAGCATTATCTTTTTCGTTAAATCGGTGGTTGGGTGGCGACTCTACGGGTGGATGAAGAACCTATTATACCGCCTGTCCTGATCATCATGAGGGAAGCGTTCCCACGATGGTGAACACTTGGCTGGGCAGGTGATAGGAACATCAGTAGGGTGGCAAGATGGGGCGGCATTTTTAAGGTAGGGGGACGTATCAATAGGTAATATAAATAATACCTATCGTTTCTTTCTTACCTTTTCTTTTATTTTATCATTGTTGATCGGTATAGTTTTATTTAAGTCGACATATTTTGTTAAGTAAAATTTGTTTTGTTGAAAGTACGGAAATCTAGGATGATAATAGTAGTTTCTATTTTAGGTTCACATGCAGAAAATTGTCCAATTATTTATAGAATGCCTTGCCTATTTCTTCGGATCTGTTTTTACTGGATTGCTGGAAAAAAAGGGATGCATAAACTACTCATCATAAAGTACTTAAACATACGGTAAATTTTAAAAATAAAACGCAATTTGTCTGTACTACTTCTGCATGTTTATAATGATCAGGATCTGTTACGCTAATCACGCGTATTATCAACTGAACTTGAGCGAAACCGGTCATGATCATTATAAACATGTGGAAGTTGTACAAACAAAATCGCGTTTTATTTTTAAAATATAATGCCTTTCGACCAAGAATTGACAGTTAACACCTTAAAAGTGATAAGGATAATGTCAAGGAATGGTTTTTATTCAAATTTGAATCGTTCAAATTTGAATTTGAATCAAATTTGAAGTTTTGTCATTAACCACCCGGGTTCCGCCTTTCATCATCCTCAGGCATTCAAGTGCACGGATGAAATCAAATTGACAGTTAGTAATTAGTTAAATATAAGTCTATGACTTTTAAGGTGTTAACTGTCAATTCTTGGTGGAAAGACATTATATTTTAAAAAATAAAACACAATTAATTTGTACTACTTCCACATATTTATAATGATCAGGACCGGTTTCGCTCATCACGAGCATCAGTTGATAATGCTCGTAATGAGCGAAACCGGTCCTGATCATTATAAATATGTGGAAGTAGTACAAATGAATTGTGTTTTATTTTTTAAAATATAAGTCTATGAATTATATCAACTGTGGAAAGGAAAAAGGATGTAACCCACACACAAAAGATGTTGTGTATAGCCCAAACAAAATGTATATACATTATGATTATCGGAAAAAAAAGTATTTTTAAAAGACGGAGGGATAAGTCCTTTTGCCTTTCTACAGTCGATATATTATATATATTATATATGTGTTTATAACTATAGTGTATTAACACGTTTTGCGTGAGCTATATACTATATTTTTTGTGTGGTTTACGACTTTTTTCCTTTTCACAGTCGATATGGAATAAAACACTTTCTTTTATAAATTATACGTTGACTTAAAAACAGTTTTGTACAAGCAAACTAAATGAAAAAGGTAGAGAATTTTAAACAGCGACGATATAACATCTATCATAATTATTAAACTGTTTTTGTGTAGAAACAAAAAATAAATTATAAATAATTTTGAGTTCGAGGATTTTATATTTTAGGGGTATTCTAAGTAATGGAATCTATCTCTCATTTTTACATGTGCACCTTATCTTTTTTATACGGTTTTTTTACGTAGTAGTCCTTGGAACGAATCCTCCGCGTAGAAGTGAATCGGGTGTACATACATTTTCCATTTAAGGCTCCTGCGTCTAAGAAATTAGCATCTGGAATAGTCACAACATTACTGGTGAAAAGAGGGGTTTTAAATCCCATTAGAATAATTACCTACACAATTTCAATTAATGAGGTCTGTCAGGGAGACCATGGACCGATTTATTATTATGGAAAATTCATTATTTTGATTGTTAATTTATGTTTAATTTTGATTGTTAATTCATGTTTATTTTTTACGCATTTATCTCACGTAAAAGGTACAATAGAGGGGAAGATTCAGTTGTTCGTTCAAAATTGGTAAGGAATTCAACTGGACTTCTTGATAAAATAATTTGTGATCTCCCATGTTTTGATGCAACATTTTAACCACATCATTCGCATTGAAGGTATGCTTCTTCAATAATAAGCGATTTGCAAATGTTGATGTATCTTTTTTTAATCTAAAAGCAGTTATATGTTCTGATACTCTTATATCTAATGTACGTGTGGTTAACAATTCAAAGTATTATGAAACCATATATGAAGTATTATAAAATAATATTTTAAGAAATTGTAAATATATTAATTGATATAATTCGACAACAGTAAAGTGATTGAGCCTGTAATACTGCGCGAAAGAAAAATAATTTACCAGACATACGTAATAACTGTTAAAAAGAATAAATTGAGTTGTGAAATTGTTCTAATCTTCGCGAGAAAGGTTTTATATTTTGAAATTATTGGCAAATCATGAAAATTGAATATATAAAATAAAATGTTGATACACGGTTTTGAAATGTACATAAAGAAAATAAACGTTAATTCCAAAATTATGTAATCAATTAAGATTATATTATCTGCTTGCCGATAATCTTGGCAGAGGCTCTCAGGCTTCCATACCAATACTCTGCCGCAATCAAACGTTCTAATCCGCGAACGTAAATGATTTATTTATTATCAAATATTGAAAATAGAGAGCAATCAGATTACTAGTTCACTGCTTTTCTCACATTTTTAATCTAAGATTTTATGAAAAATAAGGTCGAGCCGCTGACTCACAGCTAGTGCTCGTAAGATATATACGGCTGAAGACATTACCACAGCCATGACTAAATAGAAGTAGGAGAGTATAATTGAAAATAAAATACTTCAAAGAATCTTTTAACATTGTATTAAAATATTTTTTTAATGTAGGGATTTGATCATCTTGCCAAAATATCTCGATAACGGATTCCATTGTAAGTCCATATGCTCCAAGTTGGGAGCGGACATATACAATATTATTCTTATAGTACGCTGAAACGATGAGATTCCATTATACCATTGCGACCGGTGTGAGTATGAACCTTGTTTATATAAAATTGAATGCACTTCAGTATTGAGAAGATAATAGTGCATTATTTAAATCATATGTTGTTGACATCAAGGTGTGCTTTACTGGCGATAATGACTTTTAATGTGGATAAAAAATCTGATGCATTGACGACCAACCCTACGTAACTGTAAAGTTTCCCACGGGGTGTTAAAAGTCTAAGGGGTGATTTCACATTATTTGTTTGAGGCCCGGTGTGCGTGGGCAAATCTTACCCCGCCGTTGAGTTACTACCTTCACCCTTGTTCCGCAGGTGTCGCAAACTGTTGTGCATTTAATAATCTTTAAAGTGAATTAGCAGTAAGGAGAAATTTTAAGATACAATACAATCAATTGGTCATGCTTACGCACTTAACCTGATAGCTTATAAATTGTAAAAAATGATTTATGTTATAATAATATAAACATGTTTTCAATATAATCTAAAATTATGACATTGTATACATACCAAAAACAAAAGTGTTACTCAAATGGTAGTCTATGTAATACCAATGTCCCTAAATTTCAATTAATTTAATTCAATACATATATCACCCATCCTGTATAAAACAACCATACATTGCAAATTCATAGTTTTGAGAAAATCACATTTGAAGTTTTTTATCCACTTAAAATTCTCTTTTCAGATCAAATATCTCAGGTATGAAGATATTTTTTATTTGTTTCCACAATAAAATAGTGTGTTTAAAATTGATTTCAACAAAAATATCTGAAAATGTCACGATATGTGTTATTTTTTAATTGTAAATATTTTAAATTTGTTAAATATACTAAGCATAAAAAATTTATAGGAGTGACTAGCAGTAGTGATGTTTTATAGTACAATTATGTGAAACCTACGGAAATTTTTGCATTTAAAACAGAAAATCACAATTTTAGCACTTATTATTGTTTCATACTAGATGGGCGATGTGTACTACCTTATTTTTATTTTGTTTACATAATGAAATCGGTCCCCAGGTAACACTGAAAGATATTTACTGGTCAGCACACCGAAAAAGTTTGAGTAGCACTGGTGTAGATGACGTATTCAAACTTTTTCTTATCCAATATAATATAAGATATTGGTTGCATGAAAAAATCTACCACTGTGGGTTGCTCATATATGCCGTAAACTTCGGTATAAAATATCGTAAAAATCAATATAATAATCTTCGTCATTAGATGAGGTTATCAGTGTATCTACGTCGGAGGCTAAGAGTTGGTCAGTTAAATGTTTGTTAAATATCCTTCTCCAAAAGTTGGCAATATGTGTCTATAATATAAACATACTTTTAGTAGACCTTAATTTTCGACATACATCTTAACTTTTCTCAAATAGTTTTTACATGTTGCCAACATTGAAATCTAATGTTGGCAATGAAATGACAGTTGATTTTCTAGAGATGTTCCACCAAATAATGTTGGGTACTCATACTATCGAGATTCAAAATCAATAATATAAAATGCCATATTGAAATGTTACTCTTTTGAAAGCATTAATCAGAAATCACAATTGAAGATTAGTATAAAGAATGCTGAAACACAAACGATCAGATAATTGTGCATGATTCAAACGTACGTTATGTAGTTATTAATCTACATATTTGTGGTTTCTAAAAATTTGGATGGTTTAATTTCTCACTATATTCGGAATGGGAACCTTGAAATAGTTCTTTTCGGTATTCAACCGTATATAACCTAAATCACTAATTAAAACGAATGATTATGACACAATTTAAATAAGTAGGAATGTATGTTTCTTATGCAATTTAAAAACAAGTATGGCATATAAATAAATGTCATAATAAAATGTGTTTTCTGAATTCTCACATAATATCATTACTCAGCTCAAAGCAACATAGCATTTTTGATAATGTTTACGCACTGTGAGAAATTCAGGTAATATGAAGACCTGAATTAGAAGAAATATTAAAAAACGATATATCAATTCATGGTTTCTGGAAAATTTAAAACATATGAATGATCATTGGATAATAACAACGTATGTAATTAAAGGGATGAGTGAATGAAGGTGTAATTTAACAATAAATTCCCGAAAAACCCTATTTTATGTGTGCATGATGGTGCTATATATCTTTCTTTGAAATATACGTATCAGATATGTTAAAATTTCAATGATTTGTCGTTGCTTCAATAGAAAGGTGCTATGTTACTTTTTTATTTGAAAATGGATAAGGGTGCTATGGGTTTTGAAGGCATTCATTCATAATAGTCACTGTGGTGTTAAGATGTACACCAAAAAAGCTTTGACTTTAATTTATTAAAAATTTTGATTCTGTTATATAACTTATTCATTCATTTTTTTCTTCAATACGATGAAAAGTTATTATTTTAGTGTAATAATTAATAAATTAAGATGAAAGCTTAGAAATAAAGAAGTTTTTTTTATAGTTCTATTATCCATAATTAGTGTGATTCATTTTATTTCATATTCAGTAATGAGAATGAGTGTTATTAGTACCGGATATCAAATTAGTGAGACTACAATACTTACACACAACACTAATCTTGTTTGTCACTTATAGTAAAACTATAGTAGTCTATGCATGGTCTATGCTTATAGTCTTGGTGTGTGAACGTTTAGTAATTTTATATTGATTAAGTTAATTAAATATATCAATAAAATGTTTGTCATCGGTCTTACCGGAGGACTAGCAACGGGAAAAAGCACAGTGCTGAAAATATTTAAAGAAAATGGAATCCCAGTTATTGATGCTGATCAGATAGCCAGAGAAAGTTAGTATTGGTTTACTTATAGTTCATTTTAATTGCTGAATTTCTATGGTGTTGTTGACAATTTGACTGAATTATTATAGTTGTCGAGCCAGAGAAAGAGTCTTGGAAGTTGATTCGGGCTGAATTCGGGGACCAAATATTATCAGAAGACGGAAAAATCAATCGCAATATTTTGGGTGCGTTAATATTCGCCGATCCTGAAAAAAGGCGAAAGCTCAACAATATAACACATCCTCGTATCCAAAGAATTCTAGCAAAAAAAGCATTATCAAGATTTATGCAAGGCCATGCCTTTATTGTGATGGAACTACCTCTACTTTTTGAAACAGGGCGAATGATGACATTCATGCACAAGATAATAACTGTTGTTTGGTAAATATTATATAATTTAAAACTAAATTATTTAAAACTAAATTATTAGTCTCACTGGCAATCCATAAGATGATTTCCTTTCTTTTGTATTAATACATTTATATTCTATTATTATGTTGAAATTGTTATACATATGTCTAGCCTATATCAAATCAATATTATTTTCAGTCCTCAATCAGACAAAGTTAAAATATTTATATATTCTTTTGAAGTGTGTAGATTAGTATTTTTAAAATCTGATATATTGATATGTTTTACAGAGAAATAATTATTATGAATCAGTTGTTTTTATTACCCAAATCTCTAAATATTATTAAATCTTATGGTAAATATTCGATTTAAAAATGCTATTTTTACAATGAAAAATACCTAAAATGATATGTTATAGAGTAGAATGATCTTTTATGAAGCTAAGCATATGAAAAATATTCATGAATAGCGAAAGGAAACATTATAATAATGGTTTAACCATGACATATCGCAAGCTGTCATGTCGGGCCGCCGTGAAATATTTCTATTGATGCATCTAGGTGGTAGTTAATCACGTAATCTTTAAAGTTTTGAAGATTTGTTTATAATGTTTGACTATCTTTTCAGTAATGATGACCAACAGCTTGAGCGTTTATGTCAAAGGAATGACTTTCCTCCTGATATTGCAAAGAAACGAATTGAAACGCAGATGCCTTTACATGAAAAGGTAGCCAACTCACAATTTGTAATAGACAACTCCGGGTCATTTGATGACACAAGAAAACAGGCTGAAAATATAATTAAGCTATTGAAAACGCTCAATTTCCATTGGTAAGATATTCTAACTAACTGTGTGTACTAGTGATATTGTTAATATCTAGTAAACAAACCATGAAATTTTGTCATTCCTCAATTTATTAATGGCGGAAAACAGTTATGTTTGCAAAATACTTTATGACCTCTTTTATACACGATTGTAGTTTTTATTGCTTGCATAAATGGCTATACATTATGTTCTTCTGCGCACTTGCGATTTGTTTACTGTTTGGCTATGGCTTATTGCTTTCTTTTCTTCTGTGACAAATGGACTGCAAACTACTTGAAATGACTTGAGATTTAAACGTTAAACCTTTTCATGCCAAATCAGTATGTCACTATTAAAATGGTAGATAATGAGTGGAACATTTATATAAAATCTACTGCTAAAGGTGTGAATAAGGCGATTGATTTATTTGCATATTGTAATTCAAAATTTGATATGATATTACAACAATGAGCTTTTTGACAGAACTTTGTCATAAAACGACAATATGCCAAATAAAATATAAATTATCCATATATTATTTACATGCAACTGTATTTAATGGTAAATTTCTCTCAGATTAGATAAGCTGAAAATCAAACTCTAAAAAATAATAGTTTACTGACTAGTCAATCGCAACTATAGTGTTCTAGTGGACATTTTAGAAACTGTTTGAAACCAACTCTTGGTTGGAAATATTTTTTTTTTATTAAGTTTAGTACATCGAATTTAATACCTGCATGTCAAAAAAATTATACTAGTCAATTTATCAATATTGCAATATTGACTTCCTAATCTTGCCAGTAATTTAATCAATATCGTTGTTTCCTTTACAAAATTGTATATCTGCATATGCGTTTTTGAGTTTTTGTATTATTAATTCTGCAAAAATCACCCGCATGAAAAATAACGCAACTGACATAAATTATGGCTAAGCATATATATTTAATACGTTTTTTTATTTTTGTCAGTTGCTTATTGTACTTTGTATTAAAATGGTAAAAAAATGTGCTATTAATTTGCTCTTGACCTCACTTAACCTTTTTAGTCCCAAATCACCAACCTATTGGCGCGCCGAGACTGTGCTAAAAGTCTTAATAAGTCTACATATTGCTTCAAACTTTTATGTTTCTGAAAATATAAAAAACAGTAACATAGATTAGTAATGTTCACTCTATAATTGACATTTAAATGATACATAAAAGTTTATACTGATAGATTGGTTTATAAAAGTTTCTGGTACAGTTTCAGTGCTCTGCAGTTAAAATGGTTTATATATCTATCCTATTTTAAAGTAATGTATTTAAATATTTTTATTGAATTACCTACATTCTTATAATAATAATTGAAGGGTAAAAAGGAAGAACATGTAATGTCACATTTTTTTAACTGTCAATGATCTACAAGATTACACCGCCAAGTAATTTTTTTTTGACATAACATGTTCTTCTCCTGTACCCTTCGCTTGTGGTGTTCACTAGTTTGAATTCCAGTAAGGACAATTTTATATATTGATTTATGGATTTGTGTTCAAAGGCATAAATGTCTGTGATGTATTCATTCTTTCCCACCCATCCAATCCATAAAACAAATGATTTTTATTGAGATGTTCAATTAGATGCTAGGAAGTGGACATAATTAAGAATACATAATATATATAACTTATAGGTTTTAGCGCAATGCAAATGCGATTTGCCTGTAAGGTGTGCACAAGACCATCGAATTTTTCATCTTTATCGTAAATACCATTGAGCTACTGTATTTTCAAATTATTTATGTGACACAACTTTCATGAGGCTGACTGATAATCGCAATTTGTTAGCGAGTTGATTTATCATATTATCTTTTCATAATATATCTGCAAATTTTTAGGGCTGCCATATAATATATTTCATTTATTGTAATTATATTATAATGCGTACTTCTGATGGTTTGTGGACTGTTGGACTATATTCATGTTACTTGTTTCCTGTTCTTTTAGGACAAACGAGTCTAAAATTTCTATAATCTATACACTATCGTATATATTATAGAAATTTTAACATAGGATGGATAAATAAAGAATTATATTTAATTATATATGTTATTCAATACTTGATATGCCATTATTATTGTTTTCATATACATGAGTTAGAAAAGTCAGCATTTCAACAGAACTTTATCAAAAAACGTCCATTTGGGAATAAATATAAAAATGCCTTTAAAAAATTTATATTGTTCATATATATTTACAAGCTACTACATTAAACAGCTAATTTTTCTCAGATTGTGTCAATCTGAAATATGATGTTGCAGTGAATATTTTTTCAAAGCCTTTGAAGCCAACATTTGACATTTTACATAGAAGAACAGACCATATAATAACGATACCCTGCCATTATTAAAAATACAGATGCTTTTTTATTGTTTGTTTGATGTTAATTAAAAAACTGTATTTCAGGTATCTTCGTGGATGTATTGCTGCACTAATATTTGGGCTGCCTTGTCTATTTGGATACGCATATTATATCTACAGTACAAAGTATCAAGTGAATTAAAGTATATGGCAATTTCAAAAGAGGCAATAATAAAATTTGGTATAAGATAGTGCCGTGGTGTGTATCTTTCCTTAAAATGCCGCTATACAATGTCTTATTATCGTCATCTGTTTTTTTTTATTCTAATACATTTTTAAACATATTTAGTTTAAGCAACAAATAATTTAAAAAAATTGTTAATTCTTCATAATATTTTTATTATTATTGACATTATTTTAGAGGTTTAGAGTCTATATTATTTGATAAATCTGTGTTTTTTTATAGTTCAACACTTATGATGCTGAACCTCTGATTTCTCATGTTTTTTTCTGTTTAAATTTATTTACCATATGCATTTTGAAGTTTTCTTATATGATTCATTATATTTGTACCTTCTAAGGCAGGTGTTGGGGATGCTTCCACCAAACACCAAAAATGACACTAAATTAAAATTATTTGTTGGATGTGCGAAGTATCTAACTGAATTGTTATCTAATTTATCCCCCCCTTGTATAATACTCGTTGAATAATTAGGTCATTGAATGAAGTTATCATTCCTATTTCTTCTTTTTTATTCATATCTCTTTTTGGCTATACAGACTCTGAGCTGCAGGATCTTGTCATCAGCCAATTTCTTCTCTTTGCTATCCTGTAATTTTAAATTTTACTATCTCTGAGTCAAATTCAATTCTCGAGGAAAGGCATTAGTTTTATAAAATAAAACATATTCTTTGTACTAATTTCATGATTTTATCAAAAGATCTGGACCTGTTTTTTTCATTGCGAGCATTTTTAATTGATCGAATTAGCTGTAAATAATCTCATTGAAAAAAGGCCGCCTAATATTCGAGTACATATCAATAGTCAACGAAATGTTTTATACGATTGACTGTTTAAGATTTCATATTTATAATTTTACAGATTTATGTACATAATAATTCTTTCTTGAATTACTTTTCATTGCTGTTTTAGATTCTAGGATTTTAAGAATTTCAATTAATGCAGATAACCAAAAAGAAATTTCATTATGAATCAAATGAATCTGTGGACCATTAAAAGACTCCTGCAAGGCATCATCAACCTTAGATATTAATTTTTAATTAATTAAATTACTGCTCTGCATGACAAATATGAACCTGAAACGTCATCAATCAGATCTAAAAAATAAAACACCAATTTATTTGTCAAAGTTGCATATATTCTTTATTTTGACACTCAAAATCATAAATATTTTTTTTACGCTTTCTATAATGTTTTTTCTGTGAGGCTTAATCCCTTTTGCCTAAACAAGCTGGATATGAGTTGAAAATCATGGATTCAGTTGCCATTTCATGGCTTGGTGGTTGGTTTATACACAGTATTATTTTTCAACTTTTATTAGCCTAGCACACTTGGCGCTTGCCTCCTATAGCCACCACAGCAACTGTTTTTACTAAATATATCAGGAGCCCGTGAATTTTTTGGTCCAAGCAAAACACTGACCTCAAAGTCAGACAGGAGAAGTATTAGTACTGACATGTACTAACATATTGTATATTTTCTGAACCATATCACTGAGTTTTCTCATATTGTAGAGTTTTTTAAATGCGAGAGTTTTCATGCATCCATCCCATTACTTTTTCAGTATTACAGATTATTACATATCTGCTTATGTTAAATTTTTTACACCAGTATGAAAACTTTTACTAAAGAACAAGTGTAATTGTAATTAATCTTTAGTGTGCTGAAAAAAATATGCTACGTCATGCACACTAAGGTATAATATTTATTTTTAAATATAGCTATTTCGCTGAATACTATGAGAATATTATTTTAATAATGTTCAATTCAATTAGCTATATGCCAAAGCACATGTTGACTTTTCTCTAGATATGCCATGTAGATAAATTATTGCAACGTTAAACAATTTGATATTTGGATATTGACGTGTCTAAATCATTTACATGCATTTAATATTTAGGAAAATTGTGTTTTGCCATTAATAAATAATTTAAATGATTCATTCAATGGCAATTATTCAAACAATTTGCGATTTGATGGCGACAGATCCAGATGATCATCTAAGACAAATATAAGAACTTGCGGAAGCAAGCAACAAAGTATGACTAGATAAATTCTTCTAAAACTAATGTAACCATTTACATTTTTGCTGGCCACAAATATATCTGATTTAACAAAATTCAGATAGACTGGGTCAACAAATACGTATGTCATGGAAAAAAAACACTGACAATATTTATGACACAACCCCTCTATGAACAAAGCTGGGGGAATTTATCACCTTAAGTATTGTTTTTAACATCGATTTATCATTGTGTCGATCATTCAAGTATGACATAAAAAGACCAAAATTGAATCCAATGGCTTACAGAATAAAGAAAATTGGCAGACATGCCAAGAAATCGAAATGAATGATGCATGGAACATGTAGCTTGCATGGATGATTATTGTTGGACATTTTTTTTGTGATCCAGTGATGTTCAAGAGATGTCTTTGGACCACAGGGCCAGCCTAGAATTCACGGAATCATTTTTTACTTTATTGGTAAAGTATATTGGTTTACTGGTTACAGATAAATGGTATTATGGATTTAACAAACTCGAAGAGCAGTCAATTAATATTTTTACAACAGCTGATTGTGCTTCAATGAATTGTTTACTTTAGTGTCAAATTAAATATTATTCCCTGAAGGAAATTGATTTGCTATAAATACATTATTTTAAATAGTTGCCTGATTCTTAAGAGTAATAGTCATATAGGTTTTTGGTAAAGTCTATTGTTTCAAAAGAAGTTTTTATAACATTTATAATGAATTGTTTGTTCATGATGAATTAAGTCAAAAAATGTTGTATGGGTATTTTGGTTGGTGTTCGTTGTCAAAGAATAAATGTGGACCATTTAACAATTTATTATTATTTTTAATTATGATATTCAATTTATTTAATACTTTTAAGTATATAATTGTTATTTTTTTAATTTGTTAATAATGAAATATGATTTAAGTAAATGAAATGTTTTCTAATTGAAACAATAAAATTTGACTTATTGAGATTTTATACACTTCTATGTATTTTGTCACTAACGACCCGAGTTTCGCCTTTCGGCATCTTCTGAATGAACTCGAACTGACGGAAGTGTACAAAATCTCAATAACTCAAATTTTATATTGAAATTCCATCAAGCACCCTCAGTCGATGTCTTAAATTATAAATGAAACAATAAAAGTTTGAATAAGCCTTATATCTTTTTTTTCTAAGAATCTTTTCATCATATTATGATGATGATATATGAGATATTACTTAAATATATTCATCAATGTTTATGTTGAAGTTGAAACTATCACAAACAAATTCCGCTAGCTTACCTTATTGATGGTTTCGATAAAAAACAAGAAATTTCAGTAATAATATAAAATCAGTCAATGATTTTCCCAATTAATTTTAACAATATCAAATCAATAGCAGAAATTCAAAAACAAAAATGCTGATGTTTTTTCTGCTCCACAAATATCTCGGAAAAGTAGAACTTTTTGAAAAATACACCATCGTTTTGTTGTTGGAGATTGTCAAAAATTTAAAATAATCATTTATACAAATCAACTGTACTTGTATAAAGTGTTGTATTAACACATGCAGTTCTCGTAGGTGCTATATATAGTATAAAATAATATATAGCTGGGCCTTGTAGCTGAGTGGCTGACGTCATGGTCTTTTAAGTGGTAAGTTCTTGACAATATGTGGTAAGCATGGTTATTTAGCTGCACTTTGTACGTATGCCTATTTTATTTTCATCTATTCTTTCTATTACAGAAATTGCTCTATTTTAAGTTTTATTTGACTTATGTGATTTTTCGACTTACACAAAAACCTTTGGAATGAATTAATAATGTAAGTCGAGAACTTAGTAAAGAAACTTTCGTAACTTGATTTTTCAATTGATTTATGGAATTGTCTTCAAAGGAATAGATATCTATGATGTCTAAAATTACATCCAACCTATCTGATCCTAAAAATCCTCCTCGAGTGAATAGCTTACTATTATTAGCAAAATACTTTTTTCCTTACCGTCACCAAAAAAGATGTTAAGTGACCGAAAAAGAGTTTTTGTTGAAATGTCTCTATTAGAAGTTCATGTAACCCACATCAGGGGTGGACATGGCAAAAGTTAGAATATTGAATTAAAAAAAACAGTTTTCACATTATATTTATTTAAAAATTTATTTAAAAATTAATTTATAGATATGAAAAATTGTTTATATAAAAATACGCATAACAGTTATGTTATTTTTTTCAGTTACACTTCGCTTAAATTCTATTCTGTTGGTATATGTTTTTTTTTGTTGATTTTATGCACTCAGTGGCATTTATAGTTTCAAATAATCCATTGTAATGTTTGATTATTTTCATAGCAAATTGTACCATTGCCTATAATAATAGTTATAAAGCTAACACAAAATTAACACTGTAGTGAACAAAGTTAGGTTTGTGATTATATTTGTTCAGATGCAATTGATTATGAATGTAGTAATGGAAGATCACAATCCTAAAATAAAATAAATATTTGGAAGTAGTCACTTCATCCACTCTTTATAAGCCAACGAGGAGAATGTCTACATTGTGCTTGGTTCCGTGTCTCAGATTTCTTGGCATCATGATCTGGAAACATGAAATGGAGAATTTTAATTGAGAACCATTGCTACGCTTTGTACTCGCATCTTAAACACTAAATTAATACATATTTAAATTATTTGAATAAAGTTTTAGTAAACCTTAGTTCAGAGTCCTTAACATTATTATAAAGTAAATATGAAGAATATGAGTGAATAGTTAAAATTGCACCTATTACTTTATTTTTTATTTGCACATCTCATACTAACAAAAGTGAGTAGGTTTGATAATTTTTGTTACCTTTCGATTTTTCAAATCATTTAAGTTGAAACATCAATAGAAGTCAAATTATTTCTGGTGACTTAGACATTTGAGATTACATTAGACCTTAAGTAAATGCACAAAAATCAATGTTGTATTTTAGGGGTACACTTATATATTTAAATCGTCACGCCTTAAGCATGTGGGAATCTACTATAATGTAACATTTGTGACGCACGGATGGATGTAGAACATTATGTGATGTTGGCAAAACCAACAAATTTTAAACTTATTTTTGAGAATAAAACATTTCACTATTTTTTACTGCTAAGTTGATTGTATTATTCAATATTACTAGTAAAATAACGGGTCTTACAGAATCAGTGAAATGCATCACACCATTTTCCGACACATAATCACAATCCGATATTTTGACACCACCAATGCTGTTGTTGTCGATTACAAGGTTATTTCCACTAAATGCGCGAACAGTGGATGTAAATGGCCAAGATCCTACCAATCCAGTACAGCACACAACGCCTACAATAACAACGTAGAAAAGAATGAGATACATTTTATATTCATAAAATAATAACTTATTAATTTATTAGCGTCAAAGACAAGTTGTGAACAACAATTTTCAAAGTCTTCCAATTACCATTGCTTGGAAGACTGCATTATTTTTACTTTACTTTTTAAATTGGTACTTTAACGATGGGTCACAGAGTGTTACAAAAGAGTACATTTAAAATATTTTGTAAAATCTCACATAAAAAATGATAATTACATGTTTTTTTTTTAAATCCATGTTCGCTCCCAACGTGGAGCATATGGCATCCTAATGGAGATATCTCAACAGAATTTTTCTATGAGAACTGCTTGTTACTCAGTTGCTCAACCTCTCTTTTTTTTGAAGTAGGGATAGAAGGATAAAGCTAGGACAGGAGTAGTGGTTAGCTAATCGCTCTCGCACCGTGAGGATTGGGTGGGTGGGAAGGAATTTTTTAAACATCACAAACGCTCAGACTACGAACAGAAATTCATAAATCGATTGAAAGATCAATTTATGAAAATCATCCGCACTGGGATTTGAACCCGAGACATCCGTAACCGTAGTCAACAACACTACCAACTGAGCCAAGGACGCCGACTTATTTATTGGGTGGTTGTAATTTCATTAAAAGCAAATACCAATAATTTCTCAATGAGATTCAATTATAGATTGATTGATGACGGATCATTGCATCGAACAATAACGTCTACCATCTTGGGATATGACAAGATAACATGTTGTTATCCACACTAAGCTGTTAGGTTTGGCTTAATAATAAATAAACTTCAACTAATACAGATCAAACTGGAACAGCCAGATATTTAGTTTTATTTAAAAAAAAACCCACAAGATACTTTTATAATTCATTAAAGAATCTGTTGAATCATATCTTTTGTGTGATTATCTTAAAATATTCTTATTAACAGACTTGCCATCGATAATGTGTTGTTTCAATAATTTTTCTGTAAATTCCTTGTCTGACAAGAGCATGTCGTAATCATCTTTTGTGAATTTATCAAACGCCTCATTTGTAGGTGCTACAAATGTCAAGTCTTTACGGGTTTTGAGAATATTCTCAATTTCTGTATTACTTATAACCTGAAAAAGATAAAAGGTTTTGTCAAAATTTGTCATAAAAAATTAAATAAAACGTCAATGAAAGCATTCAGGATAAAATAAAATGTATGTATGACTTATCTATTTGTAGTGCAGTTTAATTTCAAACATGTAATATAATTAGTAGCTTATTCAATATGACGGATATATTTATCAAATATGACTATATAGTCTTAGGACCACATCTTTCAAATTAGAACCTATGATTGTACTCCTAATTCTAAATAAAGTATGTAGTGAAAACTGTCATTTTTGGGTTAATAATTTCCTGTTCATATCATTATTAGAAAAAATATTAACAAGGTTAAACACACCTTTTTGAGCATGGAGAGTTCTGGTTTCTCTCTTATATTGTCCATAATGGAGCCTTCGGTGTCAACTAGTGGTCGATCAATCTGATGCAGTATGTTGTCGCATTGCTGGCCGTCAAAGTGCAAAAGTCTTGCACAGTCAACAGTGGCACGGTTGTAAGTATTAACAAATGGTGGAAGCTGAAAATTATATTTATTGTATTATCGGTAAGATTAATTATTAAGCTTAAATAATTGATATAAATATTTTACAACTCATACAGCATTACCGTGTGGAATTGTAGAGGTATATTATTTAAACCGCAAGCAAAAATTGGACAACACCATAAAAATTAAGTCCGAAAAAAAACCAATAAATATATAACATAAGCCAATAAATTAAGCCCATAAGAAGACACGAAACGGTGTTGCGATTAATGGTAATCACACAAATTGTAATCATATAATGAGAAAATTAAACATCAGGTGGATACCAACAAGTATAACAGTGTTTTACTAAAATAGCTATTTTATGAGTCAATGGTTTGGAATAGGCAATATTTTATGATAATTTTTATCTGGAACCTTCTAACATTCAAATACACTGTTTACCCAACCAACCATAAAATTGTGATATTTATTTTGTGTGGTAAATTCTGTAAAATTTACCTAAATGAAATTCAATTGAATTTTATTTTTATTTAACATAAAACAAATAGGTAGTTTAACATATAGCTGAAAAAATATTCATTCATAAATTTCATATTTACCGTTGAATACAGATTTATTCTGACAGTGCTTTCATCATCCTTTGTGATTTTAATTCCATTGTCAGTCATTTCACAGCTTTTCAGTGCTCCTTCTGTAATGTGATGGCGTACGAACGAGCGCAGACTTTCTTGAGCAATGTCTATAAATTTCAAAAATAATTAAATCGCATTGCATATTTTGTATTTTATTAGTAGGAGTTGCTGTATGATCAAACATTTATTATGAACTGCACAAATATATTCTTATTTTGTAGAATCACTTTTCCCTTATAACTAAATGTTGGATGAAACTAAGCTCCTTCCGCTATTGAGACACTTTAGAGCAGTGTTTCTCAACCAGTAGTATCCGAAACATATTGTTTGGTATATAGTCAAATATAGATACCACTGGAAGAAGAATATTCATCTCTAATTGACAAAGCCATTAAATTATCGTCCGCATTTTTGTCAATATATTCATATGACTAGACTTTTTCAACCATGTTAGTATTTAATCGAAATAGAGAAACCTCTGAAACCATGGTTATCAACTATTCAAGAAAAGAAGCAGTAGCAAATATTGTTTTCTCTAAATTCCAAAAGTTCTATTATTGAAAATTAATACTGATTGATTTTTGATTATTACAATTAATTATAGAAATTGTTGGTTATATTTTTTTGTATTTGTTTGTTCTATCTATCTGTTTTTATATTTATGAATATTGTTTTATATTAAAATATTAAAAAAACTAATAAACAGAAACTACTTTGAATTTGAAAGTTAACTAAATGTCTTTCAATATTTAACTTTTATTCATTCGAGCAAAGCTGAGCAATCCAGCTCTTACTAAGTAAAGAATATTTTTTGTTCCGGTGTTCCTGTATGGGTTAAGAAACATTTCTTTAATGGATTTCAAAGATTCAGTTGCTAATAAGTTTGCTTATAAAATAGGGATTTTCTCTAGGGAAGTATGAGTTTGATAAAGGATGAAAAAGCTTCTGGATGGTGCCATCCCACAGCAATATAATTATCATATCATTACAGTTACAATTGCCAGGGATTTTTTAAAATAAATATGTGGTATAGTTGGACGCAATAGTGTGATTTTAAGTACTGAGTAACTCTTTCATTAAATGACACATTACTATTGAAAGTATGTAATAATCATCTTCAATTTCGTATACATTAGAATATTCAAATAATAAAAAAAATAAAAGTATTTTACCATCGACATCTGACAAATCCACAATCTTCTTTATATCCGGTACCTTTTCACCAGATAAGTAATTGTCCAATGCTTTGTCAGTTGGTACAAAGAATGTGACATTTGAGAGTTTTTCGACTTCCTCGAGCATGCCAGCCTTGACAATAGCATCGTAGAATTTTGTAAGGTTATGTTTCACCAAAAGTGATGTGATTGGCATTGCTGTAAGAAAATTTATTATTAGTTTAAAAGAAGAGATTCTAAAGCTGACTTCATTAAAGAATTAAACATAAAATCCAACCATTATTTGGGATTTTGATTTCATCAATAATGTGAATAACGCCATTCGTGGCCGTAATATCTGCTTCCGAAATAATTGCTCCATTCATTAGAAACTCTGCATCCTCAATCTGAAATATTAAATGAATTATTAACCTTTGCGAGTAAATGAATTAGTTTTAGACTTTCTGTGGGGAATGAGGTTTTTTACATTTAAATTGTATTATTTTTTTTCATAACTATATCGTGAGTCGTGATAGCAAAAACGATTTAAAAATATTAAAAAAAAAACTTACGATTTAATGACTTTATCGTAAAAACTGTTCAGTTAATCCAGGAGTTACAAATCATTGGCTGTCACGAAAACATACGAAAAATTTATTTAAAACCTATGTTTTCACAGCACCTTTTTTAACACCAGATTTAAATTTTTTTCTTTTGGACAAAAAGTTTAATAATCCCTGATCTAATCCTATCAGTTAATTTAAGCCTGCCTGTTTTCAACAGATAAATCAACCAAATATCAACAAATCAAGTTATACAACAAAAGACTTATTACCATTGAATCAACATTGTTGTTATTGGCCATCAATGTGGGTATGGTCAAATCCAAAAGTTCACCCATTATGTTTTTGATTACTAGACGACTATTAGCATGGACATTTGTGGAGCAGAGAGCATTCGAAAGTATGTGATGCTTCATTATATCTGAAACAAAACCAATTAAATGAGTAAAAATGGTTAAAGATTCATTATTTTTATAATGCAAAATATCTCAATATCAAATTTAATGTTGGGTGAGGTAAGATACTATATTCTCTACGGCCACTTTCTCTGATGAATAGTTTTCGTCATCATTTATAAAATAGCTTTCAAATATATTATATAATTCTTGAGGATCTTTTGTTATTTTCGAACAGGTGGATACCAAAACCGAGGACCATGACTTAGACCACTTAGCTATAGGTCTGCAATATCATAAATACAGAAATATACTATAATATTTAATTGTACATATACATACTAATAGCACAGGTATCTCCATTCAAAAGTTTCTCTTGCATCATGGGACTGAGTTTTTCAAATGCAGCATTAGTCGGTGCAAATATTGTCCAGATTTCAGATTCATCGAAACTTTTCGCCATACCAGTCTTTTTAAGAACTGAAAAAAGAATTTGAGTAAGTTTTATTATAACACAAAGTTTGCAGCACGTCTTATCAGCACTGAAAAGTCAATAACAGCTGTTCACTGATGAAATATTTCGATGGTGGGTATTTTAATATAACAGCTGTAGGTGACTGACTGATATCAATCTATTGTACCAAACGTAGGCAACCTGTAGCTTGCGGGAAATCCAAATTATGTACTTGATTATGACAGATTAGCTAATGATCTGCAATGTTTAGTTTAATTTAATGTTGATTAAACATTGACGCATAATAATTTGAGATCTTAAATTTGAAAATACAAGTGCAAGATATGCATTTTCATATTTTTTTTCAACTTGTTTCGATTTAATAAATGTGTTTTGATTTTAACTTAAGCTTCTTTCTCCTTCATAAAGCAAATTAAAGATATAGAGCCCATTCTTTTTGGCGATAACTTAATTAAAATTCATTTTTAATATAAACTTAAAATTGATAACTATGTTATTTCACTGGTTGTGTTACTAATTGAGACACGTGATTCGCCTCTTTATGAAGCATCTTCAGACTAATAATACAATTAGTCTGAAGAAGTAACACAACCAGCGGAATAATAAAAAAGATATCTATTTTACTTACGGTTATATAACGTTGATAGTTTTGGTGTTTCGCTTATTATTTGGGCAATGGTTCTTGTCACTGGCATCTGAAAATTGCAATATCGCATTGTGAATATCAAATGCATATTAAATCCGAATACAGATTTTTTCTTTACTGCATCTGTAGCAGACCAGAAAGGTGCATTTCTACTAATGTACTACTTGGTCACTCATATTGAATGAAATAGATGTGTCTAAATAAGACCAAAAATGGTCCTAATGAATAATAAAAGATCATAATTCTTCCAATTTTTTAACGGTATGCTAAAATCAGTAGCTGTAATAAAGGCAACCAGGAGTAGTCTTTTAGGTTAGGTAATGTTTTTGATGTTCCCATAATAACTATTGTCACTTTTTTTCAGCATGTTTTGACAGATAACAATTATGTCTTGGGTGATTTCTTGTGAGACATTTCTGGAAATTGCTTTACACTGCTGTATTAAAGCATACACCCAGTAAAATAAATGATATCATTAGTATTGTAAATACTAGATGGCAGTGTCACTAGTCAACATTCCCTCAATGTGCACGGTGCACCAACAGAGAGAGCGAGCATGTCTGTCTATCTCTCTCTGTGCGTTAATAGAATATACAGATGGACAAATATATATTGTAATATCTTTGTGTATTTTGCATGTTTGAGATATCTTACTCTTAGTCAGTGATTTTTAAGTTGTATTCAAAGAAATTACTGTAAATAAGTAATAGAATCTTTTATAAATGAGTTTTCTCTGTTTGTGTGTGTATTTTTTTCAAATTGATACTTACCAAGACTCTGTCAACTGTGTGTACAATTGCAGCTGTAGCATAGTTATTGGTACTTGTTATTCTGGCGCAGTTTACCAAGAACTGCGGCTCTTCAGCGTGGATGACATTATTAATCTGAAGTGTTGAGTTGTTCAATAAACTGCAAATATTACAGAAGATTTTAATGTATTACAAATAACAGGACATTAAAACTTAAACCAATTGAGAACAAAGCGTGAATGTGGCAATGTATGATATCATATTTTTTTTGTTGGAATTTGTTATTTGCTGATGAACATTGAACAAAAATATTTCGTTGTAGTAGGTTGCTTCTTAGATTGATTTTTATTTTTGGCACTGTTGTCCTGTTTCATCATGGGTTTTTTTTTTGTATTGACTACTTGAACAGACAATGATAGGCTTGCTTATATTCAGTAGGTTGATTATTAGATAGTCAAAAATGTGAATAGCCTTCAAAGTATTCACGGCACTCTATGAAGAAGGAGTGAATATCACCTCATTAAAGCTCTTCGGTTATCCGAGTCCTATTTTACTCTCTGCACCCAAAGTTTTAAGGTACTTGTACTGGGACATACCTGATATACCATACATTTTAAATAATAATATCTTTACACTGTGGAATACGCCCCGTAAGAAATTCGAGCAGGGACTTACATTATATACTAGAATACTTACTGTCTATTCAGTATAATATGTGGTAAAGTGACAGTTAAGTTTAACTTCAAATTAAACTCATTGAAGACTATTTTTTGATTAAAGAATAATGGTAATTAAAGCTGACATCACACACACCCAGTATCTTCACAGTTACAATATCTTGAGCAAATTTTTAATTGTGTAGTTAGTCTGCCAACAATGAGTATTGCCAGCATTCTCTGCAGGTATATTTGCAAAGTTCACTTGTAAATACCGATGTAAAACATTCAATACCATTGATTTACTTGTAAATATAATAATGCAATGGTTTAGTTTCCTGTAATATTATTTTTGTTTTGTTTTTGAATAATCTTACATTCTAAGTATGAAATGTTAAAAATGTTACCTATAATATACATCACCGGGTGAAATATCTGTAAATCCTTTTGACATATGAGCCTGAATCAATTGTGAGGTAGAAATACCATCGATATTGCGCCGTCTGCGAGCTATCGGTACTGTCAACTCAATCTGGTTCTGTTTTAATGGAAACACAAATATTAATTGATTGAATATTTTCAAAGCAATGACAGACTAGATCTGTTTTAGATTTATAATAACTTGATATTGATTTTTAACAGATTTGATTGCAGCTGACATTTTCGTTACAAATTAACATCATGTCATGTTTCCTAACTATCATTATAAAGTGGAGAAATTAGATGTGACACTAGAATATACATATTGGCACCTATGCCCTGAATGCATAGAAAAGAAATATTATCATGTTGTTAATTCAATTATGATTTGAATCCAGTGCTATAAGGTGCCATCCAGTTTAAAATATTGTGATGATTTGTAACTACTAAATCTATAGAGGGTGGGGGAGTGATCAATGGGATTATTTCTGAGAATAAAATTGAACACATTATAAAAAAATGTGTCAGTTATAAATATATATATATATATATATATATATCAGGTGGGTGCCCTATTTTTCTCTCTTTCTTGTTCAATCACATGTAAAGTGAAGGGTGGGAGCAAGATACAAGGCTCTTGCTCATACCCAAGTGAGGTTTTGCGATAGAGATAGAGATAAGTCCATCGCATGCCGCTAAATACCCCTTACTATATTAATATACATGATTTTTAGATTATGTATTAAGTAAGGAATAAGTTTAATTTACAAAGATTCAGAAAAACTAAAATGAGGATATAAAGCAGAGCCCATTCTGTCAGAAAACCTGCTTCTTAACTAGAAATACAAATCTGCCCCAAATGCTTATGTATTCTGTATTTATTTCCCTAGATATTGACTTATGGTTGCCTTTCTTTATTATTTTTGACGAGAATGTTGACTATAATTAACTAAGGCTTACTTTCAATGAAAGTGTTACATATTTTATTATAATTATAAGCTTATGAGTTCTGTTCATACCGTCTCAAGCATCTTGTTTGCAAATTCTTTGAATGCTTCATCAGATGGAAGGAAAACTGTGATATTCTCATTTTTTAATACATCTTCTAATCCATTGGAGAGCTTCAAAAATTCTGATCCGTTTAATTTCTTTATTGTATCAATCAGTGAAAAAAGCTCTATCTGAAAGGGAAAATACATAAAATTAAAATACTATTCTTTACTGGTATACCCCAGTGGAAACACATTATTATCATGTACTTCATGGGCGTACACAGGGAGGCTGTCCAGTAGATCCGGATGGCCTCTAGGATTTGAAAATATTTTTAATTTTTATTATTTCTTCATTTCACCTCCTCTTTGAAAGCTTGCAATTAAATTTTTTTTTGGCAAAAGTAGATGTTATTATATCACTTTCAACTATTTGTTGTAAAAGTAATTTGTTTGCTCTAACTTTTTGTCGATATATTTACTGACAGTTTATAAAGATGCCAGGGGACATAGTTAAAAAAATATTTCAGCTATAATAGAATTTTCAACTAAAGTTGAGTTGAGAATTAACTAATTAACTACACTGAGCAGCTGAATAACAATGGCATTGTTGTTTAAATAAAATGTGAAGCATTTTTCTATGTTGTAGAAAAAAAACTAGACTATAGTGAAAGGGGACTGATAGAATCGGGAGTATATGTATCACCAAATAACAATACCTTTTGACAGTTCTTATCATCTTTCCTTTGGAAACCATGGCAGCATTGGTGACGGATGGTATATGACTTAGTCATGCCATTTTTTACTTCCCTGAAAGAATAATATACAAATTTGATGAATGAAATCTGTATTTCAATGATTGCTGTCCTAAGTTGTTTGAGATCAGTTATTTTGTATTAATTATAATTTTATGTTATGTTCTTCTATGCACTTATGACATTTTTTTATACGATTACTTCACTAATTTATTTCTTGCACACGAATGTTGGAAATATCAAAGTGGACCGTACCTCATGTAACACCCACAGAATTAAGTTAATTAATAATAATGTTGAATATTGAAAATAGCACAGTTGACCTAGAAATGGCAAATTTCGTATTGGTGTAAGTAACATTTTGTAGTCCAGAAATCATATATAGACACGTAGAATTATTGAAAGTAAACTAATATCATAGTACTATCAACAGATAGCGGCACATGTTTGATGAACAAATTGTCAGTCGACAGTGGTTGGTGGCAAAAAAAAAACATAATTATGTAAGTTTTATTCTAATGCGACGTCTATGGGAAGAATACACATGTCGTTGTTGATACTGTAAAAGGTCATATGTCAATAAACCCCAAGTTTTCAGGAAGTGAGTAAAGTAAAGCCATTTATTTACTATTAAAATACATTCTCGAGATTGTTAATGATGTTTTGGTGTGTTTACACCACTTGCTGACATGTTGTGAAGATATGTATTTTGACCATTATTACAGTTATTTTTAAAATACAAGATATCGCATGATCCAGTCAATACAGGTCTCCAGGTTATATTCAAAACTTTAACACAATGAATTTATTTCAGCTTGTTGTTTCTCAAATTGAGCAAAATTAGCCGCCTCATATGTATAAGTGAAATTGTTAGTGCAATGAATAGTTTTCGTTCAGCCACTATATATAATAAGTTTATCTGTAGCACAGCATACGGAGAGTGCATATCATTTCAATATGATTGGTCAATTATTATCAACAAGTGAACAGTTACAAAACATTCAACGTATGTGCAATGTCAAATCCGTTAAGGAATTAATTCACAATACTTTTGTGAATAAAACTGAACAATAAAAGTGGTTAATTTACATATAAAACAAAAATATATATGGGACTTACATACTGATACTGATTTAAACTGCCAAGAGAAATTAATTCGTTGAATTTATATGTGATGATAACCAAAAAATAGCACAACATAACAGTCGCGCATTACTGTGGTACCAGCTGGGTATCCAATGTAAGGCGACCGAATAAGCCCTGTGGATGGCTGGAAGTTCTCGAGTGTACTTTACATACTATAGGACTCAATGCCCTGAGAATAATATGTAATTTATAATTGTACTATTATTGTTATGAATCTGGACGGTGCATTTGCGGATTTTGAAATATAGGTAAATATAATTATCTAGTGTTATGTATCAATCGCTAAAAAATAGGGTTCAAAGACTGTTATTAAAATCTTCTGGATTTGATAACAATATACAAAACGGTAATGGCTCCTTTTGGCTTTCTTAATATTGCCGCTCCAGAATGATAAATTTGCTTACTTGTGGATGCACTCATATTTGCTGGTTGTTTGCCGACAAGTTTGAATATTGACTGAAAACTTCTTTTCGGATGAATCTTCCACTCCTAGCTCATCTGAGTCTCCATCGGAATCATCGGTCTCTTGCCTCTCGACACAAACATTTTGTCTGAAAAGATATAGTTATGTATATAGAATACATTTCATAATATTATCATTTACATTAATTTGTTGATTAAGTAAGAAATATTATATTTTCAATTTATTTGGTGGTAACTTCGTGTGGAAATTCATTTTTAATATAAGGGACTGGTAATTGGCCAATTGTTTTCTCCACAGCCTGTTTTGTAGGATTGGATGGGTGGGAGGGCATTTCACACATCACAGATATTCATGCCTTCGAACACAAATCCATAAATTGATTGAAAATAATTTATGGAAGTATCAGTATTACGATTTGAACCTGTTGACACTGCAATGAAATCCTACAAAGCATTGACCACTCGACTATAAGCTCTACAGGCCTGAATTTGTAATGCGGTAATTATCATCTACACTCAATTGTAATAACCAAAAAGTGAGTTATTATATTTTAATCTAAATAATGTTTAACTTTTTCAGCTATACATATAAATAATTTTAAAAATCGAAAAGTTTTAATATTATAGGCTTCATCCATTTCATGAAGATAAAAGTGATTAAAGCTCTGAGGTATTGTTTTATGTGGACTAGTTACTTTCTACACCCAGCTGAAATTCACATATCTAGTCAATATAATATATTAGATAATAGGGGGAAATTAAATTAGAATATTTGTTGATTGAATGAAATAGTTTTAAATATGTTTGAGCTTTGGTGATTAGTATTGCACCGCTCCCCTCATATGTGAAATAATATATTTTCCCCCTGTGATAAAAGCAGGGATTATCTAAGCAGAACAAATTATTCAATTTATATCACTACAGTTAAGGACTCGATCGTTCAAATGGTGTCACTCTGCTTTAAGATACATATAAATGGCTGCATGTTCACAATCACAAATATATATATGTGAATGTTTTTATCACATATATATTTTGTGATTGCACACAGGACTTGAAACCTTCTACTGCAAATAAATTCTTCAGTAACAAATCATTTTTATACTATTTAATTATAAGTAAAATAAAAACTAATTAAACAAGCTTGTGGTTGCTAAATATACCCAGTTAGTACGGTTATGAGTGTCACTTTCAGTGATTTCAGTGGATGTAGGTTAAGCGTAATGTTGATTTTGGGAAAACACTCACGAAAAAATCTTAAATATATCATATCGAGTTGTGTTTCAGCATCATCAGGCATTCAATTGCATGGATGAAATTGAACCGACTCAAACGAACGAGTGTAGCCAAGTGGTAAGCGTCGTCATGGGTATGTGTGATGTTATATCTTCCCTACTACCTATCTGATCCTAAAAAATGAAACATAGCGAGAGCTAGTAGCTAACTACTGATCCAGTCCTAGCTCTATCCTTCTATCCCTACTCTCTGCGAAAAAAAGACGTTGAGGAACTTCTGCTGAGATAAGCTTCCATGTACACATGTTGTACATGGAGAGTGGACATGGTAAAAAAAAAATTAATAGTTTCAAATAATATGCAATGGTAATAAGCTTACCCTTTCCACCATGGTTGTGCTCCAGTTACTGCATTGAAAATTTTTAAAAGGCCACCCAAGTCATCGGTGTCAATGTTGGATGAGAAACCAGGCAATATATTAACAATTTCACTGGTTTCCCCGGATTTATCATCATTATTCTCCATTGATTCAATATTATCAACCCTGTGTTAAATAATAGAAAAGGTTATTGAAGACATTATACTATTTAGCTTTGTATAAAACGGAAACTAAACATTCTATCTTGCATCAATAAGTCAAAAATACACTTCCCACTGTGATAAAAAGTTATCTTCTAATGCTAAATGTAATGGAAACTTATTTTCCTTTTCAATAAACTACTTTCCTCTCACTCAAATAATTATTCAATTAAAATGGTATAATTTTATTCAGAAAATACTATTCAATACAGTCTGAAATGTAATAAGCCATTTTTCATTAATATTCATAGTTGTCTTAGAAATAAAGTGTGGTGTTTTAGTTGAGAAGAGGAAATTTGTTGAAAAATAATAATAAAACTAACAATTTGTGGAATAGTATTACATGTGTAAATTTTAGCCGATAGGATTAATAATTAAATTACTAATTGTTCTCATCAATATATGTCTCTGTTGTAGAAGATCTTGCCTTTCTCTTTCCTATAAGAATACAAGAATAAATAATGGGTGGCACTTTGGCGTGCGGTCTACCTTTATATCTGCGGTCGAAAGTCATTTGTTTTAATCGCATAGCAACAGACTGTTTTCTTCCAACTATTATTATCATTTATTTTTTCTGCTTCCCATATTTATAATGTTGATAAAACATTTTTATCAAAGTATCATCAGCGCAGAAGAAAAAACAGTAGAATATTTACGTAAAAATCTTCTTGGTGCTACAGACAAAGCAATGCCTATCGATGTGGCAGTGATGTGATTAGAAAAAAGAAAGCGTGATAAAGGTGGGCTAGATTAGGAGGCCCTCAGTCTGGATTACAAAGGCAAACCACATGTTAAAGTAGAAACGTCACAGTAGACCACATATGTAATGGTAGACCACACGTTAAAGTGGTACTGAATAACGATTAAATTACAAAGTAACTTACGCAGCTGGGTGTGAATATGCTGTCGGCTTATAAAAAGGGAAAATGGGCATTTTTGAAATAAAGCTCGAGACAGACTGCTGTGGCATGATGCTGGGCCATGCTGCTCTGGAAGGAGGGTTGACATTGAGGTTGAAGTAAGGGGTTAGCAAATAGCTTCCATCTAATGACTCCTGTTGTAGAAAATCATCCACCTCACTGAAGACAAATAAATTTTATTAAGTCAAAGCACCAGTAGTTGACACTACAAAGAAAATGCACAATGAATATTTAATTGCTATACTCAAAATAGTATATTAGCTAGTGCTATAGCTTTGTGGTAGTGACATCTATTGATGAGAATAATAAGTTATTGAAATTGGAATTAATATTAATCTAATTGATATAAATCAGCTCACAAGAGTGTTGTGCAACATCTCAGTTGAGCCACATATTACTTATAATACTATTTCTCCATCCATATTCTGTGTAAGGAGTATATTGTGATAATGGAGCACAAGAACGTATTATTAGACTAATTATTCTTTTCAACAAATTACTTCTTTGAAAAGCCTTAATTTTACAGTTAAAGAAACAGTGTTATAAGTAGTACCCAATAGAACTTAGACTTTTTCAACATTCTAGAGAGCTAGATTTTATCAATTACACTAATATTAATAGATGTTACACCACAGTAGGTTACATGTTATTGTCACATTTAACAAAATACAATTTCTATTACGGCAAAGAAGAAACAATTACACAATATTTCATTTAATGTTTTTATATAATTGACGAGGGATGAACGTATTAAATTCAATGCAGACAAAAATTAAAAAGTATACTTTTTGAATTAAATTTCCAGTGTTATAGCAAAGTATTATATTTTCAAGTTTATAAAAACTTTATGAACATGTTAAAATTATATCACATAGCAACTTCAAATCCAATTCATGTCAGAACCCACTACTCAATTCATCAAAATATATATTTTCAAAGAACAATTAAAATAAAACTAAACAGAAAGTATAATGATTTTGAAACTATTAACATTTTGAAAAAATTAACCCCCCGACGTTTCAAACTAAGCTCAATTTAGAGAGAAATAATACAAGTCCAACGCACAATAAAAGTGACGGCCATCCATCTGCATCAAGATATAATATTTAAAGATAATTTATATTGTATAAGGATATAAAATTAAGTTTTATTTTAGGTATTTATTTATTTATAAGTTCAGCGCACATCTGCGAAAGAAAATTGTGCAGCGCAGTAAGCATCTTAATAATATGAGAGACGAGAAGCAATGCGCAAACGTGGTTACATCAAAAGACAGTGAATATACAGTGATTTTTAAAAAGTAGTAATACATACAAGCTACAAATGAATTGATAAAACAGTGAAATACGAAGTGGGTCTAGATTTCATCGCACGCTCATCTTTTTTCTTTTTTTCGACAAAAAAAGACGGCCCGTGAAGTTTGTCTTTTTGAGACTGGCAAGTACCTCAAGTCGGTTGGCGCCTTGTCCATATCCTACAAGCGTTGGCCGACGATGCCAATCTCTGTGATGTACGAATATCGAAATGAAATTCCGTACTGCGTTACGTGACGCTATTATTATGGATTATTCGCCACCGGATGACTGATATTGAGAGGCTTTCGGCATATTCTTGTCTGACAATAACGAGGTCATGTCAAAGTAAATAAATAAAATCTGTTTAGACTATTTATAGTGATAAATCAATTTATGATAATGTAAGTGATAAATTTTGTAAAGGCAGTTGACCCTACCTTGACCCTAATTTTACGTGAGGTGGTGATAAAATTTTTTAGGAATTAGATGGAATTTAGAAGAACTGAAGTAAAACAACATGTGTTTTCTATAACATTATAACAGTTATTTGGAAAGTAAGCATTTTTGTTTGTTTTCAGAAACCACATATTTTTTTTGTTCTGTGGTACAGTTTTATTTGAAGTTTTAATTAACATTCATTTGTTTGATTTTATGCTGACCAAGTGGTAAACAGTGGACAAACAATCATACAGCCCACACCGTATTATAAAGCTCAGGTCAGACACGACAAGTAATCGCAGTATTCCCGTATTAAAGCGTAAAATAGCATATGAATTTCATGTAGGTATTCAGAATATTAAAAAAACTATAAAGTGGCACTGACGCTACCCCCGCCATTTTTTATTGGCAAAAGCAATATAATTGGCAATTTCTGAAATGAATTTTCCTGTTTTACATTTTGCTTAAAATTACGATTGTTCCTGAAATTCTATGTACATTAGAATCGTCGAAATTGTGTAAACTCCCATAAGTTTTGTCACTAACGAACCGGGCTTTGTTTTTCGGAATCTTTAGGTTATCAAGTGCCCGGAATTCAAATTTGATATTGAAGTTCCATCAAGCACCCTCAGTCGATATCAAGTGTAATTTCATAAAGTATTTGCTATTAGTGGTAGGTGCGTATGTATTTGGGAGTTGTCGTGCATTATATATTATTTTTACTAGGGTTATAAATAATTGCACTTTGTGTTAGATAGTATTTACTTGGTACACTTGAACTTTTATTTCGATTGTTTGCACTTTGGATTAGATAGTATTAACTTAGTAAACTCAAACTTTGATTTTAATAGTTTCTACTTAGTCACGGATTCTTTTAACAAAGTGAGTTAAGTTGTAGTAGGTTATGTTAGGGTTGGTTTGGTTTGTGTAATGTATTTTAATGCGTGGAGCAAACACAATATAGGCGGCCTAATATAGGGTAGAGTTGCAACAAGTATTTTTATTTCATTACAGCTTCGTGCAACTATTGATTTCAAAGTGTGAGTATTTATAGTGAGTGAAAAGTATTTTATCTATGTGAAAATATTTTTTCGAAAGTGAAATATATTTCTTCAATGTTATAATATATTTTTTTATGAGGAATCACTTTATTTTTAGTGAAAAAATTTGTTTATTGTGGAATGTATTTGTAAGTGAAAACTATTTTTATGAAAGTGAATATGACCTAAACAAAAGTGCATTTAATTTTAAGTCTTTTTATTATCAAGCTTTAGAGAAATAGTAGAAATGAAATTAAGTGGTTTTTCTTGTGCTTTCCCCAAACAAGTTTTTCAACTGATCGACTCTTTTAAAAAGCTGGACTTCATGCTGGGAATGTAAATAAAAGCTTTGACTGTATCCACTCTAACAACTAAAGTAGTCAGAAAACTAGGAGACCATTTGGGGAACTCTGCTCTATTTTCAGTAGGATATTAATCGACGAAGAAAACCCAAATTTATAGTCCGGTAAATTGAGACGGAATACAATTTACAGTCGTTACAAAATAGTAATTTATTCACAGTTGATGCACCGTATTCACACGTCCTACGTGAAATAAACCAACTGCTATTTTGATGACTTCTATTTGACTATGTAACGTAACTATTGCAGAATATGGATATGAAAACATCAACAAAAAAGGTGTCATGCCGTTATTTATGATGTAAATTATAAAAATAAATTGACCACTTTTTGGAAGAGAAACATCATTTATCGTTGGTTTTAAGTTTAAAAATTCTGACCCTGCCACTTGATGTAAGCCACTATTATGTCGACACTCCGTACGTATAATGCCATATCTGCAAACATAAGAATTTACAGAAGTGCATTTCAAAGATTCATAGCGCAACTCAGTATATTATAATGTTAGATCAATTGGCCAAAACGCCGTCGATGTCTACTCGTTATTATTATCATAATTGAACGAGTTCAAAATTTCTAAGACGTAGGTTTATCTAAAGACATCTTATTCTGACTTGTAACTTATTACAATGCAGCAAATTGATCTGTAAAAAGATACATCTTTTAACATAATTACAAATAACACGTTAGTGTTTGACTGGCGAACCTGACATGTACTTGGCAATCCGTATATGTAATGTAACATGTATTTCTTTACCTTGGTCTTGACGAGTTTCGACACCAGCGGTGACTAACCTTTTTGGGGAACACGCTTACTAATAGTATTGTTGTTCTTGAATGTCATCCAACTTTACATATTGAAATTCAAGTCATTATTCATGAACACAGAGACAATAGCAATAACAATGAAGTATATTTTAGACTTAATTATATAAAAATAATCTGATAGTGTTGTTCCACAAGCTACTTATTTATTAAACTTGCCGTCTTATGTGGTGAATCAATTGGTAAACTTTCCCGTATATATTAAAGTCCCAGACAGTGCTTCCCAAACTCATGGGTCGTCTCTCCTCCCTAGGGAAATATGTCATTCATACAGAAGACGTGAAATAAAAAAATCACCTAGTTATGAATATGTCAGCGTCATACGCAATAACAAATGTTAGTAAACATTTTACTGTTTATATTTTTTTCACAATGAAAAAATGTATGAACATAAATTGAGCACAGTGCTTTAATTAAGGATTCCAACTATTCGTCATTATCAACTATTTGGATATCGAAGAATAAAACTGAATTCGAATAGTTTCTGATATATGAAAATAGTATTGAAAAATCGATTTGAATAATTAGTAATTTTACATTATATTAAAATAATAATTAAATAGTACATTAAAATTTGTAAGAAAACGATATAATTTTTAGTAAAAATCACATTTATTCAAATTTTAAATCATTGACATACATATAATATTTTCTTAATAATGATTAAAAATTAATTAATGTGTTAACACAAATTACTTCTACGCGACGACATGCTAGTTTTCGAAGACTGTATCAAAAATTAAAAGTTAACCACTTCTTGCGAATGATAACACTAATATTAATGTAAATTTCGGTAAACATTTTGTCAGCAAATATAAGTAATGCGATCATTTCTCATTTAAACACAACTGATTCTCCTTTTGGTCACATTCGCAATAACGCTGTCTAAGGAAACCGAATAAACATATTTTAATAACTGATTGTTTGACTTTAAAAGGGTTACAATAAATATTAGTAAAATGATTATTATGTCTTTCTATGAGAAAGCTGAATAAATCAATTCTTTGTAATTCATTTGATTGTAATGAAAAAAACGTGTAATTTTACTAGGTCATTTTCACGAATACAATTTATAAAAATATTATTATATCGAGATAAATAAAAACAAAAATACTTTTGTTTTTATTTACCTATAATTACTGTAATTTTTTTAATGTTATTGAACATCTCTCTCATTATGGACCTTATTTACACGATAGCTTATATGATGAGTTGCGTTGTGAATCTTTGAAATGCATCCCTATCCTAAAACTAATGTTAAATGATGTTTCCCTTTCAAAAGTTATCAATTTATTTTTCTACTTTACATCATTTGGCCGAAACCTGCTCTGCCGTCTTTAAAATGGGAAATTATCATTTTCGTATTTTTTGAGGGTTACATCAATTGGCCAAAACGCAGTCGGTATTAAAATTTCACATTCGCTATGCCGGCTATGCGAAACTGATCATGATATTCAGAATTGCATTGTACTCGTGATATCTTATAATGATATCCCAAAAAGGATTAACAATAGGCAATGTTAAATGTATATGATTATTTATTATTCACAGTAAAATGTTTTACCATGAATTTATAGAATACATTTCACCATGTATTCTATAAATTAAAAATATCAGATTTAAATGGTGGTTACGGGCGCATATACAATTCATATTATATATATGCTAATCATTATCCCATCCTAAGACATTGTGTCAAATCTAATTTACATATAATTTGTACAGTGAAAACCAGTTATATTACCAAAAAAGCTTGCAACATTGGACCCTAGTGAGGATTTCAAATTTACGTCATTTTAGCAAATACGTACACCACATTTCATTTAGACTGCCCCAGGTTGTTGAGGCGAACGGATAAATAAAAAAATATGTGTGCTTTGAAAATTATTGATCATTCACAGTAATATTTTAAGCACCTTATGGAATACTACGTCACAAAAAATGATAATCTTACATTTTATGTGTCGAAGACATATTTTCAAAAGAGGAATATATACATTAAATGAGCATTATTATGAGCACTTCAGGAAAAAACAAAATCAATTAATTTCATGCAATAGGACATTGAATCGTCAGAACAATGTAATGTATAAATTTGCTAACATTGGCATATCATGCTATGAAGTTTCTTTGTTTATTTACACTCAGTGTTGCAGTGGAGGGTATACGCTGTATACCCTCTGCTATATCCGTCAAAATAGCGTTTACCTTCTAGTTAAATCAAAGTATTCCACCATGACAGAAATAAATAATGCTCTTTCGGGAAATAATACTGTAAAAATTTACATTTTTGTTTCGGCAAAGATAAACAGGTTATTCGCAATGCTGTAGTTGAGGGTATAAGCCGTATATCCTCTGCTATATTCGTGGAAATACTATATACCTTCTGGTGAAATTAAAATATTAAACGGCAAAGAGCAATACTGGAATATGTATTAGGGTATAAATAATGTGGGTGTAATATGGGGTATGCTATGTCGCACAAGCAATGGGTTACCGTATACCTTCTGCGAACTTAACGACTACAGCTCTAATTTTACTCAAAGCGTGGCGGTGAATTAGGGAAATCATTTCTATGATTATTTTAACTATTGAATGGGTAGTAGTCAAATACCCGACTACTCGTTACACACGTTTTGAAGTACCCTTTTCGAAAATATCGAATTTGTCTACAGCAACAGCCATCTCTTGTCTTTATCGACAAAACAACTGCTAAATGAGTGTGTACAATTTCTTCGAGCACTCAACCTACGCAATAAATTAATAAACATAACGGAACAACGGACTCGCCAATAAACATATAAAGTACATCTAAATACGTAGATAATAATGATATTAAATATACTATATACGCCGGTCTGACCCCAGACCGTTATTAATTTTGTTTTTATTTTTAATATCACCACGATAAGAACATTTCTTAGAATCCGTAAGAACTAAAATATTATTATTTAATGCTTCTGGCCTCGATACATTGCATTAATTTTGTGATTAGTACTGTCGTAGTATATATTCTTGCGAATTTTGTGGATATTTCAATTTAGATAAACAAATCTCGTTATTTATTTAACAGTTCAATAATATATTTTCAAAAAATTAATCGGTATAATTTATGACACTTTATAATGATAATTCGTTTAAGTGTTTTTATTAAAATAAAAAATGACTCTCATTTCAATCAAATTACATTTATTAAAAAATAGTACCTATCACACAAAATAAGCATTAACTGAATATTTTTTATTAATAACTGTAATTGAACAACAATTATTCATTTATTATGTGATATCTTCAGAGCCAGATAGTTATAACTGTTTATTCAATTGCAAAATATCGTATTTAAGAAAACAAAAAATCAGCACTATCGCGAAGAAAATGCAAATAAGATCGAAGAATGCTTTGAAGAATCGATATTAATTTTCACTATAAATAAATGTTATTTAATAACCAGTGATATCTGGGCCTTAGTAGACAAGGTAATGCATATGGGCGAAAAAATCAGGGGAGTTGCAGATAGGCGAGAAAACATATTTTTGAAACAAGCATAAGAAAAAATTAAATTGTTTTTTGAATAATTTCAGCTTTTTTTTATAAAGATCTAGACTGGTTTCGCTCAATGCAGGCATTATCAGCCGAAGCCGGTCCCGATCTTTATAAAAATGTGGATTTAGTAAAAAAAAAATACTGTAAAATAATATTTTTATTTAAATACGCATTTCCACCAAGAATTGACACGTTCAAAGTAAAGGGTAAAACATTTTATTTTTGATAGCCATCGCTTAAAATAATTAGATAGAAGTTATATTTTCTATTGAATTTACATTGTTAAAATATATGTTTGATGTCCCAATAGTGACATTTTGACCCTTGCAAGGGCGACAAGTTGCAAGATTTTAAAAATAATAAATTATGACAGATAATAATAATTTTAGTTTTGCAATACACAATAACATCGCATTAATATCACAATATTACGTGAAAATGAAATCACTCACTAAAAAAAACAGGAAAACAGCAAAAAGAAAACGACCAAAAATGTAGAATCTTTATATAATTATGTAAACAGCATATCATTTCTGTTTTGAATCAAACTGGTATATGTTTAAGTCAAGCTATTTGCATACAATTTGTTTATTTCATTTCGTAGAATCAAAACACAAACATATATATATATATAAAGGCAATATTCTACATATTATGTACATAGCCGGATCGGTTTCGCTTAGCGGGTAAACATTTTCAACTGATGACTTCTTACTCGCTCAGCAAATCCGGTTTTATTATGATGCCATTTCCTATCAGTAAACAATGTTGTTAAAATGTATTTCATACAATTGAAAATAATATTATATTATTGTTTGAATTAGACACACAAAAACGCGCCAAAAAACAAATGAACTGTCGATTTGGAATTAGAAAATCAACCAATTTGAATATTTTTACAAAAATTTAACATCCTCCCATTTCTGGAAAAAAACGTCGTCTTTTGAGTTATCTGTTGAGCCGCCGGCTATTTGATGAAATTTGAATACTTAAACACGGAAAAGATAATAATATATTTAAAGTGAAATAAAAAGAACTTTATATGTGAATCCTATGAATAGAATCGCATTCCTTGCTTGTTGTTATTTTTACGATATTTGAAGGACATATTCTCGAATTGTAAGTGATTGAGCACCAAGTATTCATCAGCATAGTACTGCAGTATTTCCTTTTTAATGTTCTTTCGCCAGATCTAAAGCTATGTTATATACGTTCTATAAGCTTAGAAGTTCATATGCCTAGTAATAATATTACATTAACAAAATATGGTATAGTGCAAAAGCTGGCAACGAACTTTCATGTTATAATAGGGGCACATCTGTATTGGGTTATTGAAGCTCTATGGTAGTTAACTAATATTTTTATTAGATAAGTATGAAGTGATTGATCCTGGTGACCGTGATTGTTTAATGGCTTCTGAATTGAAGGTAAGGTTGGACAGTGACATAATAATTTTAAATCGACAGTGGAAATTTAAATTGCTGTAACTTTTATTATTTTTAACATGCGACATAAAACACAGGACAACGACTATCATAAGCAGCACTTGGAACAGTTTTTATTATTAATATATCTAAATTAATTACTGTTGCTATGTCCAGCATAAAATAAATAACTTCAAATAACGCTAATCGTATTTAATTGTGTTATTTTGACAATAAAATAAGGTAGATGTTACTTATACAGAATAAATTAATCTACATCGCATAGTATCAATTGTGGATATGTATTGTATTTTAAAAAATATAATGTCTTTCCACCAAGAATTGACAGTTAACACCTTAAAAGTGATATGTATTGTATTAAAATTACGGTATTCAAATGATTCCACCTTGTCTAAAGCGATCATGTTGCTTATAATAAATATCTACCATTCCAAAGTAATGCTTAGTGCTTTTATGACAGTGGTGAAATGTCTGTTGCATTAAATTTGTGCTCAAAAAAAAATATGCTTTAATATATTTCAATTGGGAATATTACCAAGCTTTCAGCTACCCAAAAAATACTAGTAACGTGACTGCGAACTTAACTCTGTTATAGACGGTTTTTAGACAGTTTCGAAATGCGCAAAATAAAAATGTCCTTAAACTATATTATCGGGATAAATTAAAAATATATTGATTTATCGATATTTTATATGGAAACCTTTATACCTAAGTCACCTTATACGTGTTTTTAAACCTATTTGTATAATTTAAGCAATTAAAAAAAATGCAATACAATTATTAATGAGGTAGGAAACAAAATTGTATAGTATGGTCTTTAATAACGCAATTTAAATACGAATAGACAATAAAGCAGTTTCGCATTGAGTGTAAGTTGAATCGTAGTTGTAAATAATACAGTCAAATGTGAATAAGTACCTAGAATCAGTCAGCACCGATGAGACGAAGAAAAAGCTGACGAACACTGTCAGCAGTGCAGTCTTCATTTCGATTTTTTTCCAAGACGTTTATTTTACAGTAATATTTCACTTGCGATGCGACCTGGACTATAGTTCGCGAACGACTGGCTGTTGCCTGATCAGCGGGCGAGCAGATCAAAGCTGGTTCTATGGTTAGCGGTGAGGTGTAGTAGATATGACAAATTACTTATGTTTATATAGCGTGGACCTAAATGACCTGTAGCATATCAAGTCACCGCCGCTTCTTCCAGAGAAATAAATATTCAGGGATTCAAATAAAGCGGCATGCGTATCGTTGGGAATGCCTAGGTGAAGATTAAAACAGAATCGATTTTGACATATATATATATATATATATATGTGTCACTTAGAATAGTAATGGTGTAACTCCAAAATTACGAAAAATGAGTTTATACCTCAAACACGTTCAAAAGATGTGATTCTATTAGTTTAATAATAGTGCACCTCCATATATATATACTCCTAATTGATCTAAAAAAATGTTTTTTGTTTTTTCTTTTGATATTCCCATATTTAACGATATTTTTCAGAATAATAGTGAAGTACCTGCAATATCAGAATAAGAGTGAAGTGTCCGGACAGACTTCACTACTACACTAACGTTCAAGTTCTTCAGTCGATTGACAAACAGTTATCAATGCTTGTTATTTAATCCGAAGAACATTTGAGAAAACCTTGATTTTCTCAAAACTTCAAAACTGGAGTTACACCATTACTATTCTAAGTGACACACATATATAAACGGGTTCGAATCCCACAATGGAAACTATCATAATATCGTCGTTGTTCTGGAAGAAGACACTAACTGAAAAATACTAGTTTTGAGTAATAGGAAGTTTGTCAAATGTTTCTTTTTCATTTTGTTTGTTTGTACAAAACTGTTTTTAACTAAAAGTGTAATTTATAAAAATAAGTGTGTTTTTCCATTCAGTAGAGTTTGAAATAAGGAACATTTTGGTTTAATTAACATAATATGTCATTTTTTCGATTTAGGGTTTTCTTCCAGAATAACGACGATATATTATATTCATTTTTCAATTGATTTATAGATCTGTGTATAAATATTTTTTTCATACCGAAGGTTTTCAAAACGGGGCCATATAGCCACCGTCTAGTCCTTTCATAGCTCCAGAGTTTATGGAACTGAGTTACAACCAGTTTTCGTAAACAGTTCCTGTTCAGATGCTCCATTCGATTTGAGTTCATATCCTTCACATTGAGAGAGTTCGAAAAAAACCTTGTTAAATAATTACCAAATATTAGCTCTAGCGATGGTGTGATACTGAAGTATCACACCGTCGCTAGAACTCTTACTAAACGGACCTTTGTGTGTTACAAGATAATACTAAATTGTCGAAATTATACCTAGCTATTTCGAGAATTTTACAATATCTGATAATTATTGAAAAAAATAAATAAGCTGCTATTTTCTTAGATTTAAATACTAACATTAATATCTGTCATATCGAATCATTTAAAAGTAATTAAGAGAGAGAAGTATTTTAGTTCTTTGAATATGAACTAATTTCACTATACATTGTATATTTCTGATGAATCATCTTTGAAGTATTTATCGACATATTTTAAAAATTTCTTCCGATTTTTTCTACCTATATTTATCTACTGTTTTTTTACGTCTAGGGTGGGTACAGTCTAAGACTTCATAACCCTCTCCTACGTGTGTGGGAAATAGTAGTTTTTAATTGGTTGGTGATGAATATTTTTTAATTTGATAAAACAATTTTTTGTTTAAATATTGACGGTGTATTGACCAATTGAAGTAACCCTCAAAATTGAAATTGTTCAGGAGAGAGTAAAAACTGTTTTTAACGAAAACATTATAATATGGTGAGTTGCGCTATGAAACTTTGAAACGCACCTGTAAATTATCATGTTTGCTGATACGGTATTATACGTAGGGAGTGTCGATATACACTAAGGCTTACATCAAGTGGCCGGGTCAGAATTTTTAAACCTAAATCTGATTTAAAATGTTTTTTCTCTTCAAAAAAGTTGTGAATTTATTTTTCTAATTTACATCATTTTGCCCAGATCTACTCTATCGTCTTTAAAATGAGATACAATCATAATGTAATTTTTTTCACTTTAAATGTTTTGGAGAGGGTTTTATGAAAAGTGTTCAAATTTTATCACTGATGTTACCGGGATTTCGCTTCACAGTATCTTCAGGCATTCAAGTGTGAAAGTGTACACAATTTTAATGATTCAAATTTGATATTGAAATTCCATCAAGCATCGATGTCGATATTTTAAATTAACATTCCACGTTTAAAAATTATTGTAGGTTTCATTTTTCTGTAGGTAATTATATAGGTTTCAAGGGTGGTAATAAAATAATGAAAAACAAAGGTTTTGAAACATTGTGTGATTTCAACTGGCAACCAACTTATACCTCTGCATCTCTTTAAGATTATTGTTTAAGGAAAATACTGATTTTATTATACACTTATATTTAAATTTCAAACAAAATAATTCTTGTTTATCAGTCACAGTATTTTTCCTTGAGTGAGGGATGAAGTCATAGTCAAATTGTTTACAAAACAACAACATTATAAAACAGTGCGATATGAATTTTCGATGGAAGTATATAGTGCCTGAAAGGTAACTGATGTAATAAATGTGTTTAACCATTTAATCGACAACTGGTTGCAAGTTAGTTGCTCAACCTCTCTCGGTAGAAACGGTAAGGAAAGAAGAATAAAGATAGAGAAATTTTGAAAAATATCAGACACACGTATTTCCATTAAAATTCATGAATATTTTTATGTGGAAGCGACGGTGAATTTTTATGAATTCATAACATTAAATTAAAATAATAACATTATTATTCCGCTGGTTGTGTAACAAAGTGTTCGCCTTTTTGAAAATTTCAAGTTCTTGAAAAAAAGAGAAGAACGAAGAAGTGAAAAACCTTCTCATACAACCAATGGAACAACAAAGTTATCATTTTGTATTCAATACATATTCGATATATGAAGTTAACCATCCGGGTATTCGAGCTCATCATCGCGCAACCGAGTGAGACGATAGACCAAGAACACACATTACCTGCAGCTAGTAATAAATCGATATAAAAAAATTAAAGTACTCTTTAAATCACTTACTGCACGGAATGATTGTTATCGTAATTTAAATTAAAAACTGCGAAATAAGAATAAAAAAAACGAAATGTTGTTTAAAGGATGACATCACTACAAAAAAAGAAGCCGACGAATTCTTGTATAACAATTGACGCCTTCGCACGTTTTTTTTTAGATTCAATTCTTAATTGCTGTATTCAAAAAATGTTTTATTTGATTTCCCAGCGTAAAAACAAAATGCTAAATTATGCAATGTTATTTTTCCTAAAAAAACGATAACATCTATAATTGCTTCCGGAAGGGATGAGTATTTAATTATTCCGTGAAGGATATATCATAATTACTTTAATTTTAACAGCCTGCCAAGGAATTTTCTGCCATGAGATGTTTAAAGTTATTGTATTTTTAATACGTTATTGACAAGTGCAATGAATCTGTCAAAACGTATTTCGTTTGTATGTGCACACACTGCCAAGAGACAACATTGAAAATATGTCGCATCTATTCGCACTAGTTTTTTATTATTTGTGTTAGTAATTAATTATTAAATCTTGAATGGTTATTATTTCTTGTTACATTAGTAAGATTCAGCAAGATAAACAAACTTTACCCAAAGATTTTTTTTGATCGCATATTATTAATTAGTGCAACATATCTAAATACAACAGAAGTGTTCCAAAATCCTTTTCTATTGTACTTTTTTTCTGAGACATAGTACTATCTTTCATGTTTTTCTTTTTCATGTAGGTATTAGAAACGAGGAAAGAGATAATATCTAAATGTTTTCCGTAATATTTTCGCATGTTTTTTTTGAGGTGACTCATCCTAAATATACCTTCACCATATCATGTAGGTATATATTATACAATTTTGATAGTTTGATTGATATTGAAAACAATATAAAATTTTGAGCTTGCTTAACTAAATGCTTGCCAAAAAGGTACTTGTGATATAATATGAAAATTTTATTCCTAATAAGACGGATCTCTAGCCGAGAGGTAAATTTCATCCTATTCAGTTGCGGTATGAACGGGTTCGAATTCCTGTCTATTCGAATAAATCATGAGGAATTAATCAATAATGTATGGGTTCTCACATTCCCTCACATCCACCCGACCCTAAAAATAGGGCGTAACTAGAGCGATTAGCTAACTACTAATTATTTCGTAAGCTTATCGTACTTGTCCTTATCCCTCTCCGAAAAAAGAGTAATAATCAGTAACAACAATCCCGCTTTTATGATTTTTGATTTTGATTGTAGTCATTTTAAAAATCCATACATTAAAAATAATGCGTTGCTAAAATAATCTTTATGTTTGCATAAAAATTGGTAATAAAAAAAGTGTGATTATAAACATTTAAATTACAATCTAACGGAGAGCGATATATGATTTTTTTACAAAAGGAATACCATCCATTTTTTTCACTGTTTCTTAAAAGATCGTAGTTATCATTGTATCGAGTTTATTTTGTTTGGTTCATATCAATAAAGCACACAGAATATGTACATGTACAGCAGCGGTCGCCGATTGTGGACTACAGGTATCTCGTAGGAGCGTTTTCAGTAGTTCGTGAATTTTTTTATCAAAAAATGTTCACAGCAATAAATATGGTAAAGTGGGGAAAACGTAAACCGTAGTTTTTTTCATTTAACTCTTCTGTAATTTTACGACCCTAGAGAATGTCGAACAGTCTTGATATTGCAATATATATCTTTATTTATCTGCCTGTATGTAGCGCATTCATATTTTTAATATAAAATAAATTATTAGAGTCTTTTTTATGGATATAGTGTAATAATTCTTAGTTAGTTTGTTTATATTTCTGAGTGTACAATTGAGAGTCATTTAAGCACATACATATCGATGGTATTTTGGCCAATTGATGTAACCCTCAACACTAAAATTGTTCAGGAGAGAGTAAAAACTGTTTTTATCGAAAGCATTATACGGTGAGATGCGTTATAAATCTTTGAAATGCACTCTTGTAAATTCTGATGTTTGCAGATACGAGATTATACGTAGCGAGTGTCGATATAATAGTGGTTTACATCAAGTGGATGGGTTAGAATTTTTAATCCTAAAATCAATGTATAATAATGTTTCCCTTTCAAAAAGTGATCAATTTATTTTTATAATTTACATCATCTGGCCGAGACCTGCTCTGTTGTCTTTAAAATAAACCCAATTATTAACTCATTTTCGTATTTTGTGAGGGTTACATCAATTGCTCAAAACACCATCGATTATTATAAACGAGATAGCAGTAGCAGAAATTTTTTAATTTATTTGCCGTTTATGTTTATATAAATAATAATTAAGTAATGAACATAAAAGATACATGTTTATAATTGAGTTTAAATGTATTTTAATCAAAATAATTTATATTTCAGAATTAAGTCACGTCATATCTAAAAATATCGTCAGGTAGCATCACTGCCAGTTGGTAATTTCTAGTAATACAATATAAATCTAATATTTTTTTTTCTGAAGTAAATATGCCCATTTGAGTAAGCATAATTCAAGATACTGATGTTCAAAAAATGTTGAGGCGTATTTCCCAGTCGTAGTATATACATTTGACCTTTCTTCGTAATGATCTATTTACTTATGAAAACACGTAAAACCACTTCTATGTTTCAACAACAAAAATACATTAATCTGTTATTATTTCTGGTCAGTACTTTTTTTACAACACCTACTACTTTTGTTATATATGTTAAATCAAATGTCTAAGACAGTGGTTTCCAACCGGGGAGGCACGTACTATCGCGCCAGCAGAAGCGCCAATGTTTTTTGATTAAAAAATAATTTTCACAGCATAATATCTACAAATAAATAAAATTTCATATCGTAACATAACAGTAAAAAACCAGTGAATGAATGTTTATTTTACTCAATGACATACAAAATATTAAATCATTTTCGGAGGAAAAATTGTGACGATAACCCTAGTTACGCCATTGCATGTACGTATATGTTATAGCAAAATCTTGTTAATATTCTGTTAATTATAGTTATTAGTTTTTTGTAATAAAGTTTTTATTATTTAATTACTACATCGATTAAATAAATAAAAGGTAGGGAGGAGTGGATTTTTTTAGGTGAGGCGTTGTAGCTTAAAGGTTGGGAGCCGCCGGTCTAAGGAATTGAGTGGTTTAATAATCATTATAAGAAGTTATCGCTTGCATTCATTTCAATCAGTGGCGTAGTTAAGTTTTAGACATCTATGCTAAAATCAAGTTTTAGTAATATAAATGTAATGCTATAAATCATTTATATTATTCTAGATTTACTACTTAACGATGCACTTATGCTACATTTTAATAACAGTAAATTTAAAAATAAATAATATCACATTAAAGCAGCGTTTCTTAACTGTAATCCAAATTAGGGTAATAGTTGTGGTTTCGGTTTGGTTAACCCAAGTTAATATGAATAAAATTGTGCATGCAAACAAAAAATTTTTTTTTAAAGATAAAACACCATTTGTTTGTACTACTTTCACATGTTTACAATGATCAAGACCGGTTTCGCTCATCATGAAGCATTATCAACTCATAAAAATACAATCATAGCAGGTCTATTTATATACAAGTGAATCTTAAGAATTACAAGGTATATAAAACATTAAAATTAATCTTTTTATGTAGAGTTTCAGAGAATATTTCTAGAAAGATAGAAAAAAAGCTTTACGATGCTTCCTTACCAAAACTTAAGTAGCATGTAAGTAAATATTAAAGATAAAGTCAGTATTTTCAACCAAAGTGGTATCTATATATTAAATTGTAATTCCTGTGAAGGTAGATATATTGGACAAGCAGGAAGATCTTTTATTATTAGAATTAAAGAAAATCTAGCTTATGCTAAAAAAGGCGATGAATTGTCTACATTTGGAAACCATTTGTTTCTAAATAAACGCAAGTTTGATATAACAAAAATTTAAAATCCTGCACTTAAATAATAAATCTTTAAAATTAGACAAACATGAGGTATTGGATATAAATTTTTGACCAATTTAAATTTATTGAATGAGCAAACTGTCTTCGCTTCTTCCCCACCTTTATATCCTATAATTTGTATTACATCAACACTTTTCTTTTTAAATTTAATTTGTAAGAGTTGATTCGAGACTCTTTAATTTTAATATAAAATTGATAACTTAGTTATTCCACTTGGTTTATCACTAACGTGACGGGTTTCGCCTCTTTAAGGAGCATCTTCAGACTAATCGTATCGCAAGGTTATTTATTTCTAAGGTAAACGATGATTCCAATTCTCAAAAGGGTGGGGGTGGGTTTTATTACATTCTACTGAACGTGTGGAGGGGGGTAAGGTATAAACACTGTTACACTATTTACAAATCAATTACTAGTATTTGGTTGTGAAAAACCCAAGGGAATTCATTTTAATACCTTTTTTATTTACTCGATGGAGAATTTCTACGTTATTATTTTTATTGATAATATGATCATTTTCAATTTCATGATTCGCAAACTCTGAAAAATGAAATAACTAAGTTATCAATATGAATTTTTTATTAAAAACTAGTGAGTACCCGGCATGCGTTGCAATGCCACTCAAAGAAAGAAAGGGTTTGTGTTTTAATTCTGTTTATTGAACTGCTTTTGGATTAGAGGTCTGCACAGGACGAAATTTCATAGACTTACCCGGTTCGAGCCCATCATCTTCAGGTCTGGCCCGACCCAAACCCGAGTTTCAATATCACACTTGTTATAACACAATATTTTTGTTTTTCGTCTGGTGCGTACACGAATAAATCAGAAGGTTTTTCCTAGATGTCGCTGTATGTACGTATTTGATTCTTTTTTTCAATTTTAGATTTTCATTTTTTTTTCTTCAGAACCCTTCACGGGTGTGTGCACAACAACTCGTATTCATTGAAATCGTATGAATGGTAAAAGAACGCGTAAAGGACAAACAAACGTTTATTTTATATAATATTTCCCGGCATGATCACAATAAGTCCTTCCTGAAAGTTTCGTCGCGATCGGTTGAGTAGTTTAGGAACCTATAACATCCGGTCAAACCAACAAACAGACATTCATTTTTATATATATATATATAGATGAAATTCCACAAAGTTACCGCCGAATCCATAGAAACTCTTTAATTGTGTTTATCAGATATTTCTTTTGGATGATTTTGGTGGATCTTCGTTCTCCATTTTCCATGGCTGTTTAGTGTTAATGATATTTGCGTATTTAATATTTCATTGTTTTTAAATGGTTCACTAATTTCTTTTTAAAATTTCCCAATCTCCTAATACTGTTAATGAAAATTTACGCATTAGTTAAAGCATTAAACATTTTGCTCAGTTAATGGACTTTTAATGTGGCTTTATTTTTGATTTCAGATTAGTATTTATTGATTTCTAAGAGGTCCTTAACATTTGAAATGTAGACTATTTAATTTCATTTATATATAATCTGTTTGATGATCTGTAAATTCTTGTCTTAGTTCTTGAACCAACTGTTTTATATACCTTGTAATTATTAACATTCAATTTTATATAAATGGCCCTGTTATGATTGTATTTTTATCAGTCGATAATGGTCGTGATGAGGGAAATCGGTCTTTAAACATGTGGAAGTAGTACAAAAAATTGTGTTTTATTTTTAAAATATAATACCTTTCCACCAAGAATTGACAGTTAACACATTAAAAAAGTTTTTAATAGTACAGAACGCATTATTTGTAGCATTGCAGAATTGGTAGATGATATTAAGCTTTAAATTTTTAACTTAAACTTGTTATAAGTTTTGATTGCTTAGCAAATCTAGTATACGCTGCAGGTAGTATATTCTACCCTACTTTCGGATCTCTCAATTTGTTACATGTTAAATAAAATATAATCAGTATGTTATTGTGTCAAGAATATTTCGCGACCCAATAAATATGCACAACCGACCCAATGTTGGGTCGCGACCTATAGGTGAAGAACTACGGCATTAAAGTATACGTGTTCTGTTGGAAATCTTAAGCAGACGAAATAAATTCTGGAATTATTTTTTCTGGAAACATAGAAAAAAATGTTATCGCTTTCTGTATGATCTACCCGAATCTTGATTATCATCACCGCAAGGCCAATTTGGATGTGTTTTGAAAATGATGTAATTCAATTGTGTTAAGCGGAAAACTGTCCAGTTTTAAATCGAAAAGTTTAATAATCATAAGAGAACCAGTTTGCATTCTGAATCTTAAATATTTAAAATCTAAGAATACATGATAGATAATTTTTCCTTCAAGAGACATTAATATAGTGGATTACCAAATATATTTTTGTTTAGATGTATTCATTTTTTAAATTACGAAATTAATTGAGAGCCGAAATATTTTTGACAATTAACCTTGTTTGATTACTTCTAAATTAGTTGTATTAGAAATGACAAATGCTAGACCGACTTTTCAATTCCATTCATATCTTCAAAGTTCAAGACGATACCTCATGTAAGACATGTCAGTGAGGAATGATGATATATTCAATTTATAGTTAATTTGGTTCATTTACGGAGAGGAATCGGATATATATATATATAATATTGTTTGTTTTATTCTGAAATGTTATGCGTCTCTGATATGGCTTAATAATCTAATATATCTAATAATTTGACTTAACAGAACCGTATTTAGAATATGACTGTAATTGAGATAGCTCGTTATCAGATTTTTTAAAGTTTATGAATCTTTGAGTATGACAAAATAAAACATTCCCCGTCCATTATATATTTAGAGCATACTTCGTAGTTATTATTTATGTAGGGTAAAAAATAGCAATGTATTTAGTTTTAAGGATTTCTACCAAGAAAATGAAAATTCAATCAATTATTTATGTTCATATATATGTATATTGATGAACAGTGTTTGCAATCCCGGTATTATAAGTGACTTCAGAAATTTATTGAAAAAGGATTGAATATATATTTGTAATATTGATAGTTAGTTTGATGATTAGTTAAGGCTAACATTGAATTCTTGCCAAGAAAAAAAGTTAAATTTGTAGAAATTAGAAACTGTATTTTTTTCAAACTAATTTTAATTCTACACATCAAAACTATTTTAGCGACCATTTATACCCATTAAGTATAAGGAATTTAATTTATAATGAGTTAATTAAGGAATGCGTCGTCAGCACTGGCAGTTATTGAAATGCTTTTAGTCTTGCGTGGGATCGCAGAACATGCAATATATCAACAGATTATTCCACCCAAGACAGAACTCTCATAATGTTATTCAGATTTATAAGAACACATTAGATTTTCGATCTTATTAGTAGGTCATAATTATAGCATAAAATATATTCTCTAAAATCTTGTAATGGCAAAGTTTATGCACAATTACATTTTTAGTTTGACAAATTTCAGCGTCTTAATCAGTGTTTTTTAGCCACATTACCATGATAAAAATACTCAACGCCTATTCCTCCTTGAAAAAACGAAATTTAAAAATTACACTTATAAGCGCCAATTTATATTAATTAAACTGATTTTAATACATAAAGACCCTGATACATTGACGTAAAGAATGGCAGCGCGATCTGCAGATGAATAATTTATTGCACAATGAAATAACGTAATTGTAAAGATATTAATAATGATTTGTTGGCGTCAGTGGCGAAGTTGGTAGCGTCGTTGGCTACGGTTACGGATGTCTCAGGTTCAATTCACGGAGCGAACGGTTTTCATAAATTCATCTTTCAATCGATTTCTGTTCGTAGTCTGAGTGTTTGTGATGTCTAAAACTCTCTCCCACCCATCAGATCCTCACGGTGCGTAGCGAGAGTGATTATCGAACCACTAGTCCTGTCCTAGCTCTATCCTTCTATCTCTACTCTCTTTAAAAAAAAGAGGGGTTGAGCAACTGAGTAACAGGCAGTTCTCATAGAAAAATTCTAAGATACCTCCATTAGGAGACCATATGCTCTACGTTGGGAGCGGACATGAAAAAAAAAGATATTAAAGTGCCCCACCACATTTTTAGATCACCCCCGTAAAGAAGCACAGGTTTAGGCTCTATGTCGTGATTATAGCTATTCGGTCCAGCTCACAAGTTACTAATTTGACTTTAGTAATTTATACATGAAGTGGGTTAAGTAACGTCCTAATACATACACAAAAGTTACGTTCGTACCTTAACTTCTAAATATCTAAAAATTGAAACATATCAGATGGAGAATTAGTAATCACTGAAAATTGCAAAATTCTCTAAAGCGAATGCATATTCTGTTTTAAAAATTGGTCCCTGAATCCATATTGATTCTGTCTGGTGGGTTTCAATCCCAGAGTATGTTCAGTTCTAACAATTGTTACGAGGGTCACAGGATGGTAAGATGGTGGGGTCAGGAGTTGTACGACTACCAGATTTCCATCCCATTATTAAAGTCAAAGAATGTACCATGTTTTATTTGGCCACAGGGAAGACACCTGATCTGAAAAAGTGTTTTTTCAATAGTCTGGACCTGGGATCTGCTTGCAATTGCATTTGAGGATAAATTGTTATAAAAATAAAATTTCATTATTTTGATTTATATTCACAGATGACTTAATCATAGCTTTGTTATGAAATGATTAATTTTTCTTCGCAACAGTAATATTTGAACATTAAATTTATGTATATTAATTTTCTTAGAAACTTCAGTGTGAGCTGGTTGGTATTGAATCATACTTGCGAATTTCTTTATCAGTTAAATGTAACAATTATTGTTCGTTTATCTATGTATTATAAACACAAGTTATTCTTACTCATTATGACAGCGGTTCTTAAACATGAAACGGGTGAAAAATGATTTATATGCTGCACATCTGCTACCAATATGGCACATAATTCGTAATTATACTTACGAAAGTCGGTAGGTAACAAATTGATAGTTTTGGATAGACAGCAAATGAAAATTTGAAATTTTAGATTAAGCCTCTATCCACAATATATTATGCTACATAGATAATTATAATATCAAAATATAGATGGATTCATGCCGATTTGACATATTACAAAAAAAATAGTGTTTAATAGACAAGGATAAACTGACTATAAATCTGCATTAATGAACTTACGGATACAATAAATTTCTGTTGTTTTGTCAAACCAGTATAATAAATCAACCTAGAGTTATTTTAACATAGAATTGGTATCTAAGCATCTCTTGTGCACTTATCTCATTTTTGTCATTTTAAATTATGTCGATTGCTTTTAGACTTATTATTGTTGACTAACCATGTGATGTTGGCAACTGAAATATCCGCACCGTTTTCAGAAACTAATAATATGGGCAAATTTGAATTATTGAGATTTTGTGCATTTCCATGTATTTAGTCACTAACGACCCGGGATTCGCCTTTCGGCATCTTCAGGTATTCGAGCACACGAGTGAACTCAAACAGACAGTTTATAACGACTGTATAGTTCAGTACTAAATCTCAATAATTCAAATTTGATATTGAAATTCCATCAAGTTGATGTCTTAGCTTATAATAATATGGGCACTTAAAGCATACCACAATCGAGTAGGTGTTTCCAAATTTGTTTTGGCCAGTTTATTGGATTTGCCTAAAGATTAGATAACATAACTGGTAGCACATCAGTGTGCAAAATGAATTTATTTAATAGTTGAGATAGCAGTGAGGTGTATAAATTATGAGTGGCGTGAGACCTTCTATCGAATTTTGTACACTCATTGATCATTATCTTATCAATTGGTCAGCATTTTATGCTGAGCCATAAGAAAGTTACTATGGAGCTTTACAGAGAAAATGAGAGACCCTTGACAACCGAATTTTTTGAAGCCCTGCAAGTTTTTTTAAATTGAAATAAATGTTTTTAACATTTATTTTTATTTTTATGCAAAATATATATGAAGCATTATAAATATATTATTCCGGTTGATACGATACATGTAAATTGAATATATTTTTTACACCATGTTCGCTTTCAATGCGGAAGATATGGACTCCTAATGGAAGATATTGACAGAAAGTAGTAGTAACACAAGAACTGGTTGTGATTCAATTGCTCAACCTCCTTTTTGGAATTGGTAAGGATAGGACCGCTCTCCCGATGTCCCATTTTTAGGATCGGATGTGTAAGGGAAATTAAATATCACAGGTATCTATGCCATTTTACATGGAATTGATTGAAAAATTAACACATCGACGGTGTTTTGGCGAATTGATGTGACCCTCAAAATTGAAATTGTTCAGGAGAGTAAAATCTGTTTTAATCGAAATCATTATAATAGTGAGTTGCGTTATGAGTCTTTGAAATGCACTTCTGTAAATTCTCACGTTTGCAGATACAGGATTATACATAGGGAGTGTCGATATAATAGTGGCTTACATCAAGTGGCGGGGTCAAAATTTTTGAATCTAAAACCAATGTAAAACTATGTTTCCCTTCCAAAAAGTATATTTTTCTAATTTTTGTCATTTGACTGAGACATGCTCTGTCGTTTTTAAAATGAGATCCAATCATCAACGCATTTTCGTATTTTTTCAGGGTTACATCAATTAGCCAAAGCACCATCGAATGAACCCATCAGTTTGGGTATTTGAATTTGGCAGGAACACACAAAAGCGTTGACTTCTCTGCTACAGGACAGGTGAAATATTATGTTAAGAAATTTTAAATTTGTATTAGTTGTTTCGTTGACAATTACACTCCCCAAGTAAAACTACCAAAGACGGACTGTAAAAAATGAAGGGTCAGTGGAAACGAATATTGCTGTGAAAGTAACATTAGAGGTTTTCATCCAGAAGTAAATTAGCAACCTGTGATTAATTTCTAAAACAATATCAAGAGAAAACCAAGTATTGGATGGTAAATTATTTAATATCTCTCGTTTATCAATATAAATAGATTCCCAAACATAATACTTATACACTAATAATATCCGAATTAGGTGATTATAGTAAAAATAAATTAATTCTAAGCAATAAATAAAATGGTTTACAAGAATTGATTATCATATAGCAACACTCATCAGAACACAACTTCAACGGGTAGTTTTAGTTTCATCGTTAAAAAAATGAAAATGTTTTGTATAATATCAGTTATCAAAAGCAGAAAGATTGAGTACATATTTTAATATGTATAACAGATGACTAATTCAAAGAATTTACATGTTATTATGGTCATAAAACGATTAGGTCATTATTGATACAGGTTGTATATTTATTTCAGTAATTATTAGCACCATGAAGAATATAAGTATGATTTTAAGGAAGAAATTGTTTTGTCTTACTACGGGAAAAAATACATGGAGATTCTTAGATTATTACTCTGTATTCCTGTATAAAAAAGTCAAAATATAAACTGATGAATCAGTTTTAGATGTCAGTTTGCAATAGGAAGTTGTTAAAAAAATTGAATTCAGTATTAAATAACATGAGTCAGATATTACTTATAGATTTTCTATCTATTTTGAAAAAATGCATAAAAACAATATGAAACTGTTTCCTTATCAGTTAATTTTTAAATTTATTGTTCTCATTGAGCATAAACAGCGTCAAATTGCTGGGTCTGTAAAATTTTTAATTCTCAGAAAAAATGATTCTCCTTTTTCTCTCAAGCCATGGGCGTTTAGGCAGAAATCAGTAACTCTCAAAACACTGTTTTAAGCAGCGACCCGAACCGGAACTAAACAGAAAACTGGAAAAACCGGTAATTTTTCCGGTTTTTTTCGATTTACAGTAGGAGTTATTAATTTTTTTTATTTATAATATACCATTTTCTTCTACCCATTTTTATTTAATCAAATTGTTGATAATACAAATGTAGCAAAAAATCAAATATTATATTTACTTTTATCACTGGGCATATTTGGTTGGTCGTGCAAATAGAAATCACTTACTCCTAGTACTTTATCTATTTCAGAAGTAAATTGAGTCTTATTTAAAAGTTGTAAAATCATAATCATGGTTTTGTTTTTTCATAAAAATATTTAGAATGACTCTAATATTAACAATTAGGTACCTCCTAATTGTGAATAAATATAGATACGTTATTTATTTTGATGAATTTATTAATAATAATAGAAACATGACAAAAAAATCAATCCTGATTGTCACTTTCATCACTGAGTCCAGGATTTCTGTGATGCATTATTGCATTGGTATTAGGTAAAGATCTAAGTAAGTCCTATTATAGATCTGCACGAGTCCGTTCTTGGCCTGTGGACTGGTTTTAGGTGGGTAACGACATATGAGATTCGAGCCCAGGTATGTAATTTATTTTTAAGAATATTTCAGGTCATAAGAGAGCCATGGGATAATCATTCATTATTAATAAATAAAATTGATCCGTTAAAAATAAGTTTCAACAATTTATATAATTACCATTATTTTTTTTGTATATTAAAGAAAATTGGACCCTTTTCTGGCTGCGAAAATTAAACTTGGGTTAGGGTCGGGTTCAGGTGACAAGTGTGACATTAAGACAAGGGCCAGGCTTGAAAGAGCCGATTATATCAAATTTCAGCCCGTACAGATGTGCAAAACGTGAAAAACAACTGGCTTCAGAATCAATATTCTAACTAAATAGTGACCAACAACGATTCATGATTGCTGCACCTTTGCCATAATCATTATCGCGTTAATGACTTTTGCTTGACAAAGACTTGAAAGAATGGGAACTAACAATAACATAAAATCACAGATATTTTAAAAACAGTACATAAATGAAGCTTAGGGATTTTTGATAACCAAGCAGGCTTATTTTTTCTATTTAATGATATTCAAATTTCAATTTAAGGAAAATACGAGTTAGTACTTCTGCTTGAAGAAGTACGAAATGTAAATTGAGGTTCAAAAAATGTTAATGTATTTCAATAAATATTACCATTTTCTTTTAGTTGAAACTGACCGAATATTATGGTATAAGGTATGGTATAAGATAAAAATAGCTAAGCATTTTCAATGTTTTAGTGGAGTTCTGCAAAGTTAATAACAATTGCAGTTGTATCTCTGTATAATTGTTTAATATTTAAAAATCCTTTAGGATTGTCATTACAATGTCAATTACTACAACTAATCAAATCAAATCTTTTTTAATTTATGACCGTTGAAAAGGGGGTTTATAGAAATATTGTACAATTATGTAATTTGTATTTCAATAACACCCCCCCCCCATATATACAGCCACGATATAACATTTATTTTCTAAATTAGTTCTGCACCTCGATTTAGTTTATTTAGCAATATGATATATTTTTACACTGGAGGCGGTGTCTGTGTTATATCATAAACATATTTCTTGACATCATACAGGGGACATATTTTTTCATTCAACTCATTTTTACACATACAATAAATTAGTTGATTAATAAAAAGTAATATAGGTTACACCAATATACCAAAAAAATATTTTATAAGATATCAAGTTAGTTATGAAATAAATTGATACATGTAAAACATTAAATATTTTAATTTTCATATAATTAAACAGATAAAGCTTGCACAATGAGACTGTTAGTCAAAAAGACTCGTGACCGATTTATACAGACGTCAAAGTAATATACAGTGTAAATATTTCTTTCCTGCTTTGTTAAATTGAACACAGGTGTCAGGCTAATATCACATCAAACCAAACTCAACGCGGAGTAATAAATATTATGTATAAATAAATATATATAAAACTATTATTCCCTATTTGTAGGAAATCTCTTAAAACTAACATTCAAATAATCTGTATAAATAATGTAATGGGATAAAGTATTTTCAATGCACATTTGATTTCCATTATATATACACAGGTCCATAAAATATGGTTATTTCACCACAAACATTGTCATATTTTTGTGCAAATTAGCATTTAAAATGGAAGCTTAATATATTTGATTGAAGAAATACATTGGTGGACATATTGTGAATGCCATAATTGTCACTTATTTTAATTAATAAATATATACCGATCTTTTATATTATTATAACAGCTTACGGTCATACACATGTCGAAACAAAGGTAAATTTACCATCTGAATCTGTTTGAAGGAATAAAAGTTAATTTTAAATGTTAAAATGTTATTAGAGACAGTCAATCCAAAAAACAATAGATTCCAATATAATTAAATATCAAGAACAATACGCATTGGGGCAAACATACTATAATAAATTTTACTGATATAAATGTAAATATTGATTATGTGAACATCAATCATATTGGATAGAAATGATTGCTTAAAAAGAAATAGGCATCAGTATTACATTGGTCCAACTTAAATTGTAAATAAAGATTATTGTCAAATCACTTAACTGTATTTAGCAGTTGGCTTTGGTTTCTATTTTAAAAATTTATCAAAATATTTTTACAATTCACAAATTTAGAAATAAACATAGTTTTCTTTATATGGTAACGAGTTATCGCAATTTATCATTATTATGCTATATAATTTATATAATAATAAATCTGATATATTATATATTTATCAGGCATAGTATTGAACCTTGTGGGTCTCCAATCAATGTTGCCATTACATGTTACGTATAAGTTTAATTGCAGATGAAGTTCTGCAATTTTTATTAGTTTGATATTTCAAGACCAAACGACGATGGATATTACACATAAAAGATATTAAAGTTATAAAGAAACGCCTTTCTAAAAACACGGTTATAGAAGAATCAATCAGACGGTATTAAATCATTTACAATTATCACAACATTAGTCGTTCAGCTATACAGCGATGAGATAGCACAATTTGACACACGAAATTTTGAAACAACGACTATTGTGAAGAAACATGGAAATATAAAAATAAATAAATTCTACAAATACGCCAAGATAGCAAAACAAAGCAGTCAACAAATTCCCGGATATTAATAGTATGGCAGTCTAAGCATTTCAGTCAGTATTTAAAATAAAAGTGATGACCCAAATATAGGAAACAAATATCAAAATTCTAATATATACAAACATTTAAACCTTGTTCACAAAACGGATCCTTGTTGAATTGTATGATAAACCAAAATTGCAGAATAAATTTCCCATAGTATTTGTCTGAAAATTAAAGGTATTAAATGAAAAAGAAATGTTGTTTAAGCTTAATAATTGAAATTGCAGAAACAGCTTAAGTGACTGTGGTTGTTTTTTTTTTTTTAATGTGTAATTACAACATTTATTCAATGTTAACGATTTTTAAGAAGTGTGGTCGTTTTCTACAAAAAAGCAAGTCTTTGTAAACCAACATGCTAGATTGTGTTAAGCACAACTAGTTTTTCAATTGATAGTTAAGCCAACAAGGTTTGTCTCCCTCTTTTAGTACCTTCTTCTATTGAAGGCTACTCGTTGTGTAAACGTAAAATACAAAGTATGGAGTTGAAGACATTTTTCTCATCTTATATTCAGGTCAACGCAGTGGTGTCAAAATAACAAAAATAATTTGATGATGTCAATATAAAATATTCAAATGTTATATAAAAATAAATTCGAGTACAGGCAACTCATATACAAAAAGTATACTTGCTAATATAACTAATATTATATTAAAAGAAATAAACGAAATGGAATGTTTTCTAACTAGAAAATGTTACAATCAACCGATTGAAGTCAGTAAAGCGCTCAACCACAACCAAAATCTTTACGATAAGCAATAAGCACCATATCAGAATAAAACAATTTCATCTTTCCACATTTAGTTTTAGAGAAGAGCCGAATCAGTCAATAGCTCGAAACAAAATAATGTTTATACAAGCAAAGCGCCAAATAGTTCATATTGTATTGTAAAATGGCCAAGCAGATCTATGCCGGACTCTCGCCTGTATCCTAAAAACTCACAACACGGCATAACAAATTCAGAATGTGTTATATATTATCACCATGGCGGTTCAAGTACTACACAGGTCTTTTCACTTCAGGCAATAAAATTAACAATAATTGAATAGAGGTGAACAGTTCTAAGCTGCATGGATCTTTTCACAAACATATTGAGTGTGTTAGATCCTTTGGCAATAATAAAAAAACCATTTTACAATAAAAAATATCACCTATTTCATTTCAACACCATAAAATTTAGTGCTTTAAAAATAGTTTGATCAAATAACGTTTTTTACAATTCCGTGAAATAGGGCAGTTCACAACCAAGGTGACGATATATTAATAATTTGAAGTTGCGACAAACAACTTCACTTGATAAAATCAATTATCACTATTGGTAGATTTTGGAGTGAAAATATTACCTTTATTGTGAATTGAGTTTTAAATAAAATAGCACGTCATTCAGTAATTATTGGAATAAAACAACTTTAACCATTCGAAAAGTGCCAAAAACTTAAGTTTGTTAATTCAAGAACCATGGATTAGAATACTTATTTTAGAACATATGTTTACTTAACGCATTCACTGCGGGCCACACAAATGCGTGTCATATTAACATACAAAATGATTCAGTCAGCAGTCGTTGTGATCAACAATGCTAATAATTAGTTCATCTTAAGAATGAATTTTAAATGTAGTAATTTTTCATAAATAAAAATAAACAGGATTTTACAAACGATTTCTGTATTTAAATTGCGGAATTTAATTTTCAATATAAAATTAAAAATGATAAAATCATTATTCCACCGAATTACTAAGCGTAAGTGTATGTTTGACTTTTACCATCAATAATGGTCATATAGTTGAATACATGTTTAAATTAGTGATTGCAATTGCAATGTGAACGAATGGTTCACCTTTATATGCGCAGAGTAAATGTCGATTGAATTTATATATTCCAGTCTTCTCTAAGAGAAAATATCTGTCGTATAAGATCAAAGAATTTTATCCTAATACAAAATAGTGTATGTAAACTTAAAAATACAATAACAATCAAACATATGATTTTAATACATTTATACTTAAAACGTAATAAAAATTGAGATTATCATTTTATTATAGTGTGGAAAACAGAGTAAACAGCGCATAGTAAGCATTAATTATTACCAATGCAGATATCAATATGTATAATTACATTTAACCTTATAGATAGTTAACAGATATCAGTTGATATTTATACATTAATATTAAATATGGTAAATAGAGAGAATAGCAGGCCATTACATCAGTTCTACCAATGTAGATTGTTTTACTACCTATCGTAAGGCTTTTCTTAAAAATCTTATTCAAACTCCATTTCATTCCAGAATATGCGTGACCCACTATACTACAAAAATAAACCTTAAATGTTATGATATAGAAATACTACAACGTTACATTTGAGTTGATATAATTAATTACACACTGACAAGAAGTTTTAAAATTAATTAAAGTTTTAATAAATATTAAAAATCCTGTAACACTTAACATGATAAAATTTGTGTTGATTCACATACTTATAAATATTATTGTCAAAGTTTTGTACGTTTCAGATCTAAAAACAGGAGAGATTCATTTACTATTTGATTTAAAATTCATTCTCTACTGGAAACAGTAAACACTATAATCAACTATAAGGATGCACACTGCGTTGTATGACTTGTGAATTCTTTCCTCCAAATGAAATTAAATTATTTCTTCTTCAGTAGCAAGATAATATAAAGTCATTATATCTTTCAACATTTGATTCCCGAATTGATTACTTGTTTAATTCCAACACATAGTATTAAATAAATTAATAGAAAATACAGTAGACCCCCGCTTACAAATATTATAAATAAATTTTAATACCTAAAAAAAATGAATGTCAAAATATTAAGAAGACACAGTCATGCATGTTACCGGTTGGTTGTGGAAAATTCATATTAATCTATGAACCACATAAAATGCTTCTGAATAACAGAAGAATATGGAATATCAAAAAAGTTAAGATAATAACTTGTTATTTAACTGCAGGAAAGACCATTTTTGGGCCAAATAAGTTTCAAAATGATTTCTGGTCATCTATACCGTCTTACTCTCATACATCGCCTGATTTTTTGCGAATCCAAACACTGTGAGTTTCGTATATGTGTCTTGTATACTCTTTGAGAAAGACTAAAATGTGAAATATCCCTTAGAAATTCTAGTACTTAGCGAGATGAGCTTGAAAAGATCCAGAAAGAAAAAATTATAAACCATTTGAAATATTTATATTTTGCTGTCTATTCCCGGGGCTTAATGATTAATGCAACCATAAAGCATTGCATAGAAGGAAAAAAGAACACTTGCTTGATGTAAATTAGAGTACTATAGTCACACTGCATTCCAGATATATAGCTCTTTTGAAAAGTGATGGCCTACTGCAGTAAATACAGTCAAAATTTTCTCTTTAAGTACATATTTTAATATAGTGATAGCATTTATCTATTATTTAACAGTTTTAGAATCAATATTATAATGTTAATTAAAGTTAAATTTAGTATAGATTTATATACTTGAAGTGACATAATCAATCCTGTTCACTTCGCTGTAGACTTGCGATTTAAAATGAGCGATATAAATAAAAGAATATATGGCTATAAATATAAAACCCATCGCTGTTGCAACGCCGATAATTATAAATATGATTGTCAAAATCTCTTTTACATCCGCACATTTTAAATCTATGAAGTGGAAAGAGTTGAATGTATACTCATACGATGGTAATATAGCACCATTTTCGTCTTGGAGTTCGGTGTCGGTGCAGACACAGGACGTGTTGGGAATAGTAATTGGTGCACAGCTCAACTTGGAGAAATTTATGATATGTATTACGATAAGAATGAATGCGACAAAACACAAAATTCCTGAAAGTATCGTTGAGATGATGCTAATAACCTGAAAATATAAGAAAAAACAATGTTAAAACTAGGCAACTAGTAAAAAAATTAAGGTTCTTGTATTTTTACATACTGTAAGAAAGTGAATATTTTATGGGTATACTATTGAAAGCGAAAATGTTGAATACACAATGGAATATAGTCACCACACTAACCTAACTAACATAAAACCAAGTTGTTTAACCCCAAATTAAAAAAAAATTAAAAGTATTATTGTACAATATCACAGTAGATTATAAAAGTGATAAAAAAACTATTTCATATTGCAATTGAATTACGCCTGGATTTTTACTAAACCATGTTGTTTTCAGATGGTACTATTTCAGGCATAAGTTCAAATGGAGTGTTGACTTTTAGGCATAAAATTAAATGACTTTTCACCTAAGTTTTTATATTCTTCCTTCACTAAAACCAAATAATTTATCAATCTGTCGTTAAAAATCACTTTTAGTTTTTGAAGAAATAGTAATAATTTACGCAGACGCTATCATGGATCCATAGATAACAGACGCACATATGTGATCATACAGCATAAAGGATTAATATGAAAAGTAAAGAGTATGATTACATTAATGACAAAAGTTTAATAAACCAAAAATAATTGTAAAATTCCGAAAAATTCAGTAACAGTCCACCTGTGTAGACTTTTTAGTCTGCCATATAAATAGATAACATTTCAGTATATTTGCAATTAATATGTGAATTTAAAATATTTTTTACCAAGTAATTGATTATTCAAAATACATGTTAAGAAATATTTATGCATATTATATTTGGTAATTAACATTTTGAATAACCATCTGTTTACATAAAGTAACTATAATAATTAATACTTATGAATAGAAATACATTTTCAAATGCAGCAACGCTGGCGCAATATTTAATGGTTTAGTAATAAAATGCTGATTTTAAAAAGTGGAAAACTTATGATGATAATGCGACATAACTTTCAAAATAAAAATGATAATTATTTATTACAGAAGCACAAAAATCACTTACTTCAACGTAATTAACAGGGCAACACTTGGAATTTCTTATTTTCATCTTTCGTAAACAGCACACAACAATCAATCCAAATATACCAGACGCCAGCAACTAAAAACAACAACTGGGCATGAATAATATAGATAGTAATACCGTAAACATTGGCCATAGTAAGCAATGCTTGTTTTCGATATTAAATAATATTTTTTCGAAGTCAGACATTATGATGATTATCTATTATGGCTAGGCCAGACAAATAACAAAGGAAATTAAATTGCTAATGGGCATTCTTATTATAAAATACGTCTACAGCATAGACGGCAAAAAAAAGTTGTAATGCTAAATGAAATCACAAAAAGTGAAGAAGAAAGTCATTTGCCAAGTGACTAGAGCAATGTGAGTCTAGGTCCCCCAGTTAAAAATATATCTATTGTTTGTAAAATAATAATAATTTAGTATATTTTATCCCACTGAGTATTATATTTTTAGATTTATAATAAATATTCTATTTTGCAATATCCACATTCCATTTTAACAAAAAGTAAACGATTAGAAAAAAAGCATATGCTAATGGTTTAAATTAAAAAATTTCTCCAATTTTCACATCACCAATGGAGTGAAATACTAAACTTTGAAATAAGAGTAGGTTCACACGCAATTTCTATCAGCAAGTATTACCATTAAGAAAAAACTGCACACTTCTGCACTATCTACATTGAAATATTAGTAGGCGTGTGCTCAGAAATGTGCAATATTTTGGCAAAACAAAATTATTTCCTTGAGAGTTCCAGGGGGTGAAACACATAAGAACATAAGGAGACTTTTTCATATAGCAAGGGTTCTGATTTTTTTTTTGTTAGTATACATTATCGTAATATATATGGATAAGGGACCCTAACCTTCTAGTGTACAACATCAACAGTAATTATTGTCATAACACAAAATTTGCAACAAGTTGAGACAGCACTTTCCATTTTGGAGAGAGCAACCGAGTTGTTCAATCAGCACTTTATTGACTCATTTCCCATTCGAACACAAACAATTGATGTTTACTTACTGGTATCCCGCACCAATATGGATTTTCTCTTGTTTTAAAACTTGGAGCCCATAGCAACAACCAGACTGTGATGGCTGTTAGAATTAGTCCGATGGACGCCTTCAGAACTTCAAAGAATATTGAAAATTTGAAGAGTTCGGTTATAGGATGAGTGTTCACTGAAAAAAGAAATGCGACATTTCAAACTGTGGATAAAACAGCTAATAATAGTAATACATTAATAAATTAAAACTGTATTAGTATATTTATATTAGGTTGGCTTATAATGAGATGTGCAGTGTTTTATCAAGATAATAGGATAGAAAGTGGATTCCCAATATATAATAATTGATATGGAGTATTTACCTTGTCCAGTTCGATTCATAACAACCATTCGGCTGTGACGAAGACTTCTGGTTGTCGGAGTGTGTCGTTTAGACAGTTTTTCAGCAGATATATTTTGGGGTACAGTTGTGTTAGTTAAAAATGTTATTGTTCGTTCGTCGTCCTTATTTACCAATCGATAGTCGAATTTATCTGGCAGCAGCTTGGCATTAGCGCCGACATCATCACGAAGGTTTCTGTGTGAATGTCTAATTTTGGATTGTCCATTAATTGTTGTATTGTCTTGAATGTTATCGTACATACTGGATGGTCGGTTGATCAGTTCTGAATTTTCAACAACGTCATTCGTCAGCTCTATACTCTCCATATCTACTTAAATCATCAAAATTAATAAATAATCTTAATATGGGTAAAGAATACGCAACCAATCTTCTACTGTCACAATTCACAAATATGAAATGTTATGAAAATAGAAAAATGTAAACGATGCACTATTAGAGTTTTAAAGTAAATGGCCGTAAACACGTTAATATACTAACTGTAAGTATATTAACTGAATTTGAACGATTTCTCACTATTCGCATAAAAAATAATAATAGTGCAGCGTGCACAGAACCTGCCAGTCGAAGAAATATATGAATATAATTCAATATGGCGTTTGGCGGCCTAAGAAATGCTACCAGTAATAAATAATTACATATTGAACCATTTTTATTTTTTCATTTTGTCATGTATGTAACTAATCTGGTCTAATTGCTTAGTTTCCCACCTATCAAAAAATCATTTATATGTCTTAAAACATATTAAAAACTGTAATACAATGCAAATTGTAAAAAAAGCAAGCTAATCATTATTTTATATGAAAGATGGGATATGTCATAAAGTAACGTAGTCGTATGGTAGTCGTAAAGTCTTATTAAGGATTCTAATAGTGTTATAAAACTTATTGACTTTCAAACATAACAACGTAGCGGTAAAAAACTGCTGACAGCGCTACGTTTGAATTCGATACTAGAGAGATTGTTTGCTATATGTGGTAACACCAGCATACACACTTTGCTTAAATATTCCGAGTGTATGGGTGTGTTCGTTGCTAATCTAGTGTAAATTTAATTTTATATCGACAAAAACAAAATATTTTTGATGCTAGTTTGTAGTGAATTAAGTGGTTTCATGACTTCGAGGATTACTTGGAGTTTGTCCATTACGGTAAGTTCAATCTTTTATTAGGTTATACTGTCTGTTGTGACTACGATTATGCCAAATATATACATAATTATTTCTATTCCGTTATCTGCAAATTACCTTCTTGCCGTAATTACTTGGAATAAACTGTCTCGCATTAATTTCATGATTTTATTTCAAATCATTGAATGTAACTTGAGAACACTCGTTGTGTAAATTTGTAACTCTTGTTTCTCGTAATTCGTAATATTATGCAGATAAAACGTCACCACCTTTGTTATCCAGCAAAGAATAAGGTACACATATCATATGTTGTATGTGTATAAAACGTATTTATGAGGAAGTTAATAAGATAATATTTTTGACAGGTCTTTATTCTCTAGGTTCATGTTCTTAAATACCTACTTGCACACAGTACTATATAATCTATTGGATGTGTTTTGTATCGTTTTTCAAATGTCAGCACTGATTGCCAGTCCCCTAAATAAACACCTATTTCTGGATAGCATGAGTTCAGTAAATTCGTTTTTATTTAAATCTAATCGAAATCACAGCTGATATAAGTGCTGAGTACAAAAGATTATGTAGTTTAAAATATCGATTGAAACAATTAACTAATATCCATCATAATAAATAATAATAACAATCTTACGCAAGTACTGGCTTTCAAGAGTTTGCTGTCAGATTATGTAGGAAATGTCGATATATTTTTGTAATTTTACGTGAATGGTAAGTTTTTTGACAATATTTTGACATCGTGGTTCTTTTTGTACGCTACGTCAGTATACATTTTCTTAAGTTATGAAGTCATGTTTATTTTCATTACAAATATTCTAAATTTAAAAATGACATTTTAAATAAGTTACATACATACCATAAATAATATCTCCTTTAATGGCCATCGATATTAATTGAAAAGCTATTAATGAGTTTTTTTTTTAAATTTCAATCAAAATTATTAAAGTGACTTTTGATTGCTACCTGCTCAGGAAGGCAGGCGATTTGTGGACCCTTTTTATGTATTACCTGAGTTTTCATTTGCCAAATTCAGTCATGCCCTTCCCAAAAACATTATTTTGTAAAACTAAGATAATATTTTATATTATGAATAATTAGGTGTATAGTTACAATTTAGGACAGAAATATAATAAATAAAATTGAATGGTGCGATATAACATCGAAGATGATGGCTATTCATTTCACGAAAATCATTCAATCAACTATTCGGAGCTAGGTAAGAAGTCAGAACGCAATGATTATTGAATTTACCGGTCAGTTAACTTATAATATAGATAAGTAGTAGAGTAGTTCATACCTTCTAAAAAATAATCTAAAATCAATAAGCGGATAAAAATGTAAAGGCCTTCTATATAGGTTCGTATAAATATTTGTTTTTTTTTTTATCAATGTTGCTGACTTTGTTTTATATAACCCTATCATTTTCAGAATGAAGATAACAGTTAATCACGTTAATTCTGTCTCAACACTGATTGATGGATCAATGATATTTTTGGATTGTCTATATTTACCAAATTTGCTTGTGGGAGCAAAATGATCTTATTTTGAAAAATAAAACAATTCATTTGTACCTACTTCCACATGTTTATAATGATGATGTTTGTATTGATTAGTTGATAATGCTCGTGATGAGCGAAACCGGTCCTGATCATTATAAACATGTGGAAGTAGTACAAATGAATTGTGTTTTATTTTTTTTAAATATAATGCCTTTCCACCAAGAATTGACAGTTGACATCTTAAAAGTGAAAATGATCTTACTTAGTCAATGAGATGTAATTTATTATATCAGATTCGTAATGTGCAGTATTCCTTATAAGAAAGCTAAAGCTCTACTAGGTAAAATCATATAAGCTATTTTATATGCTAAAATAATTTTTGAATGTTACATGGACGTGAAAAATTCTGTTATACGATTAGATTACGATAAATAAGTCATATATACATAAGTATATTGAACGTTTTTTTTACAATAAGGGCAAATTCTTGAATGTGTATATGGAGTAAACGACAAATACATAATAACCTCATGGAATAACTCTAAAAAGTCAGTTTTTCAGGAGACAAAAAAATGTGTAGCAAAATCCTTTTAATGTATGCAAATATTATTTTACACATTTATATTACGAAGCAAATAATCAACATTCTCGTGGCAACAATTTAGGAAATAATCTAAATGTGTTCTTCCATGTTATATTTCTTTACATACTAAAATTGAATATTACATTTACATTTGGTGCCATTTTTCTTGTTACGTTTCTGTACTTAGCGTGTTTTTCCATGTATGTATTTTTTGTATGAAAAAATACCAGTCCACACCAACTGGTATGGTGGCATATTTGGTGTCGTGTAGATCAGTGCTATTCAGACTTTTTCGGTGTACGGACCGGTAAATCTTTTTTAGTGTTACCTGGGGAACGGCTTCAATATGTAAATAAAATAAAAATAAGGTGGTAATATATTTTGACTGAATGCAACGAATTGAAATTCAGGGACATTGATATTACGCGAGACTCGCGTCGATATTTTATTTTTCATTTTTAACTATATATTTACTTTGTTGAGCGCGGACCAGTACTCGTCAACTATTTGGGTAGTACTGGTGTAGATAAACAATGTGATACCGACTGCACATGGATTTTTATTACATACTATTGTAAATATATATTTTTGTATTCAAAATAACTCTAGTTTTTTTAACTAGTGGTGTGAGGTGTGATGATAAATCGAAAAATTCGGGATCGTTGATTCATTTTAAAATTATCAATGACTTAATTATTAAAGATTATTAAAGATGAAATATGTAAAATACACATGTGCTTTCTTTGAAAGTGTTGTCGGCAAGCTTCGTAAATATTGTATTTTTCTGATGAAATGATCTTTGGAAAGTTCCCTCGGGTTTGCTTCGGAAGAATTTTTCGATTTTAAAATAGTATCGTGAAAGTTTTGAAACTCTTTCCTGGTTTGTGTATAGTATTTCTTTGCTAGTATTAATTTTATCTTCTTGCGTAAGCCAGAGTCGCTTTTCCACCGTCTCCTGTGTTGGCCAGCCAAACGGGAAATGCCTATTAACGCGTAGGCCGGCTGCATAATGCCCACTACGAATAATCCAGATTAATTTAGTTACATAGCCAAAGTATTAAATTAGTATAGTTACGTGGCACACAGCATCATTGCACCCTTCTCTTTAACAGCTGCGGAAAATCAACACGTAAAAAAGCATGTTAGAATAAGCCAAAATCAATTCGTCATTATGTAAAGTAAAGAATTGCCCGCTATCGAATATCTTCCTTCAATCCTATTCAGATTATTTTTTAGCCAAAAATATCGAGCACTTCCCTCTTGGTAAATTGCTGTACGGTTTTATTGTGCCTGCTTGGGGTAAAGCGCTTTCTATCAATATTATTGTCCGGCAATCGTAATCAATCGAACATTTTTTTCAAGTGTGAATTTATGATTTTATATACAAAAAATCTAACACACTTTCTCTGGGAAATGCAACGTAAATTGTGAATTTCAACTATAGCATTTTTCACGAAATTGTATTGAATGTTTACGATATCATTATTGATCGAAGTAATCATTAAAGTTTTGTGTAACATAACGTAGGCCAGGCTATGTTTGATTGCTCAAGATATGTGTTTTCCTATAGCTATCTTTTTGTTTCGATGTTTCAATGTATTTAATTAACGCCGAGATATTTATAAAATTCTCGTTAAATTGAAGAAATTTATTTTTACTTAATTGTATGGGGTAATACCGATTCAATTAATGCTTAGCTTGGTATATGGGATATAATTTTTTTATTCCAACTAGAGGTATATTCTACGACTTTTCACTTGTAATCTAACGTTCATGTATCTATTTGCGTTGTTTTTCAATGTCAAGTTTGAACGCATTTAATTTCTCTTGCGATTTACTTTATTTCAAATACCAAGTGTCAGCGAAGAAGCGTGTATGTATATATTCTGCTCATTTGTGATATCTATCTATATATTCGAATATTTGTTTCAACGGATATTTGGAACCTCTAAACATGAACAATCACTTTTAATTGAGCATCAATGTTATTTATAATACTTACTTCATACAATAATCACAATCGCGAGTCGTAATGAATAACTTATCTTTTTTTTATCACATAAACTCATAATGATAAAAAATGAAGCACCAATACTATTCAAGAGATTTATAGAGATATGGCGCACTTATTTTATATTTATTATAGCATTAATTTTCCGATGAATCATCAGTGGCCAGCTGGCCACTGAGGTCGTCATGTATTATTTATTATGTATTTCTTAGTTATTATTTTTAGAATATATGTAGCGAATTTGCTTGTTTATTAATTTTTTTAATATTTTTTTTTAGTAATTTATTACTTAATTTGACTGTACAAATAGCTATTCAAAGCAAGCGTGGGCAATGTGTTACAGAATTTAAAAAATAAGGTTTTCAACACATAAAAATGTCAGTCATAATCACTAGCTAAATGATTGGACTAAGTAGTATACAAATTAAAAATATGGCTATGAACCTTTCTTGCACATGTGCTTCGGACGCCTCGGCGGAATTTGAATCCCGTCTGTCTTTTCTTCCAACTGGATGGATTCCGCCATCCTGGAAATTTGTTCCATCCACAAGATGTACTAGGTTGGCGCTGGCATGGCGTTGATTAGGGAGGACGCATAGATTTTGGGGTTATGTCTGCTACTATTGATATCGACGGCTCTAACGCCATCATATTGTGGAATGTAGCTATTGCTTTGGGGGTTGCATTTTATTGTGATTAATGACTATAATAAATGTGACGTTACTAATTAGCGGTAATGGATAATGACTAACGAGCCATCAAACTGTTAATTTTTATTTAAACAAACATATCTGACTGGAACCTACCACACATGCGGTCGGTGCATTGTTTGTTATTATAATACACTTGCTAAAAATATTCAGATAGAGTCAAGGATGCGAAATTTCTTTCGGGATAGTTGTTGAAGATGTACTGTCGTACGCTTACACTTAACTAATGAAAACATTAAACAGTAAAAAAATAGCCGTTAACACTGAGTAAAAATGTTCTGATTTCCATACACCGACAGCTATAAAAAAAAAATTGAATTATTAAACATGTCAGTTTATTGAGACGACCTTTTCTATACTATTCCACTAAACGTTAACTGTATATGTTTGAGGTTCCAGTGGCGTACTTAAACATACCTATTATTTTTTTTACACATTAATTCATCTCAACCAAAATATCCTATTGAATTTTGAAAAATATTTTAAACATTAACAAAAAGAAATAGATCAATTTAACCGTATCTTTTTTTATTTTATTTAAGCTTTCATCATACATTTATAGCTAATTAAGTGTTGAAATAGCAACTGTTAAATGGTGCTATGTTTAATTTAGAAAAAAAGAATCGGTGATATTAATGAATTTCTTTTCGTGAGTGTTTCTTATAATTTTCAAAATTAAATACGGCGTTTTGGGTGAGATGAATTTAATAATAGGTTACTGACTAGGCACGCCACTGGCACTCTATTCAGTAAACGGATTTTGAACGCTTTAACTCACCCTTAATTGAAATCTTTGCAAAAATAACGAATTTAAAATTATTTCAAACTGACTTTGTATAGAAGCTGAGCACTAAGTTAAAAATAAATCACTTGTCTTAACAAATCGTCGATGTTCTGGAAGAAAACTCTAAATCGAAAAAATGACATATTGAGTTAGTTATACTTAAATGTTCCTTATTTCGAACTCTACCGTGTGGAAGAACACTTATTTTTGTAAATTATACTTTTATTTAAAAACAGTTTTGTATAAACAAACTAAATGAAAAAGGGATAGTATTTCAACTACAATTACTCAAAAGTAGTATTTTTCAGTTAGTGTCTTTTTAAAGAATAACGACGAAGTTGTCTTTCAAATTAATGCGGTATTTACGCATTTTTTTTGTCATGATATTTTCCTATTTATAAATTCATTTTAACTTTGCGCAGCGATAGACTGAAAGGTCCTCTATATTTATATCCTTTTATTATAAACTCTTTGTATGAAAATATCTGAGCCGATGCATATATTTCCCGACCCAATGTGTGAATTACACCCTTTTTATGACTATATGAATTGCATGGCTGGCGATTTTTCTTCTAATAATTAAATGCGATTTTGTTAGAGTTGTGAAAATGAATCATTTGATAATTTATAAACTAGGGAGAGTGATATTTCAACATTGTCTCGTACAAATTATATGATCATTATGTATAACGTGAACGTTATAAAGAAAACATCCGAATATATCAGAAATACAGCTTTATTTTTTTTCACAATGTAATTATTTAATAATTTTATGCACTACATCATTGAAAATCTCCTTACACGTGTGTTGGCGATATGGTTATTTTTTGAATAAATATTCATTGAGTAAATTCATTTATTGCCAGAAACTCGTCTTTTGATTTTTTACTTATTGGCATTGCGGTGTTTAAGTTAAATAAATAAATAATCAATCCAGCGCTTTCGAGTTATAGTTACAACGTTGAAATATATCTGTAGTTTTTATTTTTATTGTATGTAGTCATATGTATAGTTACTACATAGCAAAGATTAATGTCTCCGTTGATCGCGAAAAGAAAACATTTCTCTACTTGCCTACCCTGCCATGCAGTTAATAAAATGTTATTTATCGTTTTAGATTTATAATACAGATTAAATTTTGTCTTTGATAAACCAACCGGCTATATTTGGCAATTAAAATATTGTTGAAAACAACCGATTTTAGAAAGCTTTTCAATTATATTTACGAATTAATATGCAGTGTAAAATAATTTGTCACCAATGATAATATTACTTATATTACTCATCAGAACTGCAATATTAATTACTCTCTTATCTCCAATTCAATTAATGGTTATCATTTTCGTTTCACTATTTTATAATTGTAATTTTAATGAATTGACAAGTCTCATTATTCATTATTTGAATGTATTCAGTAAAATTATTTCACTTCATTCGATAAATTTTACAATTCAGTGCTTCCGCAAGTCTGTGTCAGCACGTCGGGTACATTGGCGTAGTGTTTCGATTCAATAGTCACTAGGAGATTGTTTTTATGAGACAATTTATTGTTTGAATCTCGAGGTGTTTCATATCGAAGTTCTTTCTCTTTTTATTCTGTTTGAAAACGTAACACTGCCAGCAATGTAATTTTGTGTTGTCATAATATTTATATAGAGGCGAATTTTATAATTGATTTTTTAAATATAAACTTCGCTGTCAATCTACTGTTATTTTGGTAATAGTTTTTATGATAATGTATGTTTCATCATGTAAACATATTAATAATTACAGATAGAAAGTTATCGAAAAAGGTTAGTGATAAATATATATATAATATTTGATTGTAAATCTTTGTAGATTATGTATGATTCTGAAGTAATTGGTATCAAAATTAACGTTTGTAAAAAAATCACATCAGATATTGCTGAATCATTATCATATATATTAAATTAGTTAAAATACTATACGCATTATAAACAAAACAAAAAAACATATTGCAAATAGTATATTAGATAATACTTAAATTGTTTCCTTTTTTTATGATACCTTACTCTACGCTTATTGCATTGAATAGAAACTTAATTACGGTTCTTTCGTATTAATTTATGAAGATTATTATTCGATTTCCGAATTGTTTTTTTCATGTTAGAGAACTGAAGTCAAAGCTTAATGAAGATTTGACAAAAAAAAAATGTATTTTAAATGAAATATAGTTTTTTTTTTATTTAGCGTGACGCTTTCGCATGCAGTAACTAGTTTTATAGAAAGTTCGGATGTTGTTAAACGAAATCCATATATTCATACGATCGTCTTGCGTTCAAGTATAAGTAATATGACAATTCCAAATTTAATTTCCGCTGTTAGCAATTACGACATCTCAGCAATCTTCGTTTTTGATGCTTTGATTGTAACTGCAGTTAAGTTTCGTCTGTGTCTGTTTACCGCCACTAGCACTAGTGCTGTCCCTTAACCGTGCGCCTGCAGAATCGTAGTTTTGGCTCAACCCGCCGACACGTAGGTTAGTCTCTCGGGTTAGTCTAAACGTTGAGTCATTGGGGCGTCAAGTTTGTTCTACTCGTTCGCATTCCGCTTTCGGTGAGTCGCTTCTCTGTTTCTCGGCGGAGGTGCGGACAAAAATAGACGCCCTCATAGTGACGTTTCCAATGAGGAGCGTCGGGACGCTTTTAGTTGCACCGCAGTGGCGTATTCGCGAATGCTGCTACACTGCGCTGTATTTTGATCAACATCTACGAGAATTATTTGTATTGCTGTTTTAATAAATGAGTACATTGGTATCAAAGTCGGACAAACGCCACATCCCAAGAAAGTCTTCTTTTTATTGTTTGCGGTAGTGCAAGCGATGCTCTTTTCAAAAGTATCAAAATCCGACGGTTTCATTTAGATTTTTGAGTTTAAAATTTGTCTATAATTTCAAAAGCGGACACTTCGATTTTATATTAGCGAAATCAGTGGAAATATACACACTGAACAATCACAGAGCTAGCATTTACTTTAAAGTGTCATGGCTGCCGGGCTTGATGCAATGTAGAATATGTATGAAATGAAAAATCACCTCTTCTGTACATTTTTGTAGATGGCTTATGTCTCACTTTGATACCATTTTACTCAAATATATGTTTCGAATTTTATTAATTACTAGTATTTTTTATCCGGCTTCGCCCAAGATAGAGGACGCTTATATAAGGTCATTAAGACCTTAAAGTTTGTTTATGTTGAAATTTTTTGATAGTTGAAAATATCACCGCGGACCGTACTTCTTGTATCTCCCACAAAATATAGTCGATCAATTAATAATAATAATAAAAGTTGAAAATAGTAATAATAAAAGATAAAAATTTTCCCACCTTCATTCTTGATGAGTGCCTCGTTGTAGATGCCATCGGTCTAGTATATTCAAGGCAACGCGAGGATTCTCTCAACGCAAGATATAAATGAAAGGATTACTATTTCGAGTAGCCAGATCGCTTCCAGATGCACATCAAGGTGTACGAATTTACCATGTTACGTTTTACATTCAACTCCATCAACGGTTCGGAGATCTTTGAAACGTGTTGGACCTTCGACTTTGTGCAACAACATTCGTAGGTAAAACAATCAAAGTTTATGAAATGCACAGTGTAGACACAGCATTCAAAATTGATGTGGGCATAAAACATCTTCGGAAGCAAAGGATTGCAAGGAATGATCCACCGGTTATCAATACCGACATTATCAGATTTAATTTTCATTTTACCAGTTGAGCGTAAAATTATCAATTATTTATGCTGAGCTATATCGGTATCATTTATAATCGCAACTTTCAAAGGAATATATTCATCGACACGCAACTCATTTTGGTTCATTTTTGATAAATCTCTTACAAATTTTACGATTCAAGCATTTGTGCTTATTACTTATTATTTGTGAAATTTATAACACATTTATTGTTGCTAGGCGACATGATGCTAAAACGTTGAAAACCACGGAATATTCGGTATGGAGCCGTTGCTAGGTGATCTTCCTCGGCTTTTGTTGATTTTTTATCCCGAATCGTAAAGTCAAGAATACATCGTTTTCAGTTTTAGGTTAAAAATTAAATGTTGAGAGTTGAAAGTTAAAAATAGCGCAGTTGAACTAACAATTTCAGCCAAAATGACGTGTGAAAATTTCACGTCGCTAATGTCCGCCGTTTCGGAGGAGTTGTTGTGACCGACAGACATACAAACATACAGATTTATACATGTATTTTGTGTTATATAGTAGAGATGTGGTATAATTTAATTTAATTACAAAAAAGCAGTGTGAATTTACGAGCCAAGTTTCTTTTGGTCTTGCACTATCTTTTGTCTCATTTCGACATATTCAGGATTTAAAAATTACGAATGGAATATATCTGAATTCTAGAAGTTCATAATATGCTTTGAGTTGAAATCCTGGGCTTAAATTATATGTAACTATCCAATGTTAGTTTAATTTAAACTATACGTGTTTTGCGCATGCGAGCTTTATCTTCTTCTTTTTCTAGTATTTACATCACGAGGCAACAAAGAAAGTTGTGAACACCATCTTTCGCTTGTATATATAGTTTATACAATTTGTAACTTTTTAGGCAATATATTGGTAATTTCAAGTTAATCCTTTGATTAATATAACTACACTGTCGTGGTGAGCATAGTTACCGTGTATATGCAAAACGTGTTTGAAAACTCCCCACGCATGTCACACACACCCTCTCGATTATATGAAATATTATAGTAGTAGATAATATTCGTTTCTAACCCAATAAAAAATATCTGTTATTTCAGAGTATTAACCTAGATCCATAACCATAAGTAGTTGCAGTAATTCATTATTACATCTTGAATGTTTTTAATGCTTTATGAAAACATTGAAACTCGTTTTCTTGCACGGTAGACAGCTTTTATTTAATTTTAATAACAGGAATAAATGAAAAGAACAGAAAGCTCAGTTATCATAATCGTGCTTCTCAAGACAGTAGAATACATCCAATTTCACAACCCGAGTGTTGACTGAAGGTTTTAAAACGGGAATACTGTGAATTATGGTATACAGTAAAACCCCCATTTACGTGGAAGCCGGGACCGCGTTATTGTGAGTAGCGTAATTGGTGGAGTGAACTATAAAAACATAATCACTTTTAAGGTGTTAACTGTCAATTCTTGGTGGAAAGACATTATATTTTAAAAAATAAAACACAATTCATTTGTACTACTTCCACATATTTTATTAGAAATATGTGGAAGTAGTACAAATGAATTGTGTTTTATTTTTTAAAATATAAAAACATATTTTAAAAAATCTTACTCACGATTTTTTCAAGGCACTTTGAGTAGTAACGTGCGCATATTGGGCCCAGCACTCATGCTAGCCATGCCACGCCACTGGCGTTAAATTTGATACTGACGATGCGCGTTATTTCGGAAGGAAGTGATATTCGTGTGTGGAATTATTTACGACTCATTTCATTGTAATTTCACTGTATGTATTGGCATTTGGAGCTATGATTTTAATAATACACGCTGACCTAGGTATTGGTCCAGTTTTCAAGAGATTTTTTTTCTATAACTATACCACTTTGTTTCAGAGTTTTTGTACGTAATTTAATAATAGTATTATTTTTACCATTAATATAAAAGCCGTATTTATACATGTCTGTATTTTTACCGAAATTATATACTGTCAAAAATTTTCACAGTACAGCAAAGGTGTTATTTCTTGTGTTATAATATAAAATTAAAATTCCTAACATAGTTATTCCACTGGCTTTGTTACTTTTGTCGTTTCGCTTTTTAAGTAACATCTTCAAACCAACTATTTCGCAAGGTTATTTATTTCTAAGGTAAACAATGATTCTAATTCTTAAATAAAATTCTAATTCGTTTTAACCCTGCGATATAGTTAGTCTGAAGATGCTTCTTAAAGAAGCGAAACGCGTTATTTTTAGTAACACAGCCAGTGGAATAACTAAGTTATCTATTATTAATTTTATAAAATGAATTTCCACAAATTTACCGCCGAATCCATCGAAAATATTCTTGTATTATTTTTTAACCATCGCATCCTCTTCCCCATGGCATTCTGAATAATAGAGTTTAGTGCTAATGGTTAACAACCGGTAATATAATACATATCGGGTCCGTGGGCGAGTGGTCAACGTCGTTGGCTTAGGTTTTCGCGGGCTCGAATCCTATTGCAGACAGTTTTATAGATTGATTTATGTTCCAAAGATGTCTGTGATGTCTAAAAAATACCTCCCATTTACACGATATTAAAAACAGGATGTATCGAGAGCGATCAGCTTACCCCTAGTTCTGTGTTAGTCCTATCGTTCTATCCCTAATCTCTTCGAAAGAGAGAGGTTGAGCAACTGAGTAATAAGCAGTTCTCTTAGAAAACTTCTGTTGAGATAAACTCCACTAGGAGTCCATGTGATCCACACTGGGAAAGGACATGGTTAAACATATAAATAAATACGTATTATTTAAAGGGCTAGACATAATTGCACTTTGTTTTAGATAGTATTCACTTGGTATACTTGAACTTTTATTACGATAGTTTGCACTTTGGACTAGATTGTATTAACTTAGTGCAGTCAAACTTTGATTTTAATAGTTTCCACTTAGTCGCGGATTCTTTTAACAAAGTGAGTTAAGTTGTTGTAGGTTATGTTAGGGTTGGTCTGGATTGGTTTGTGTCATTACAGTTCCGTGCAACTATCGATTTCAAAGTGTTTGTATTTATATTGAGTGAAAACTATTTTATCCATATGAAAGTATTTTTCGTGAGTGTAATTGTTTGTGGTATCACTTTATTTTTAGTGAAATAATTTGTTTTTTGTTGAATGTGTTTGCTATAAGTGAAAACTATTTTTATGAGAGTGAATATGATCTAAACAGAAGTGCGTGTAACTGTAAGCCTTATTTCAATAATTGGTAATCATGTCTTTCCGATTGAATGCGTAAATTTAGCTCTTTTGAATGAATCGTCATTTGCAAATTGGAAAATAGCTTCAGAATTCTCAAATAATATAGCAGAAAATATCATAATAATTACAACAGTACATTCCTCTGGGTATCGTATGTATTTCGAAAGATATGTTTTTGTTGTGTTTTCAGCTATTGCTACCCTACTTTACGCAAACTGTAGAGCAGCGTTTCCCAATTATATTTATTCGCGGAGCCCTTTTATATGGTGTAACACGACGAGGAACCCCTATATTTTTTGTTGTATTTTGGCGCCATCACTACACTTATCACCACATGTTTCCCAATATATACTTATACATACAACAATTACGTTGTTATGTACGAGTTTGCATAGTTTCGCATCGATGCAAATATTCAATATCTTTTTCAAAACAATATCTCACAAGCCTTTACATAAAACCGCACCAACTTCAAACTTCAAATGCGAAGACTTGTTTTTATATTTTCAATTTATTCAGCAACCACGAGCTTGTTAATTAGTTTTTACTTTCCTTATGATTAGATTATTAGTTACTGAAGAGTAGAATGGGTTAAGGGACTGTCAAAGTACATCGCAAACTAGTCTACCCACCAACCACTTTCCGGAGTTCTTCTGAAAACTGTTTCCTTGTTATTATGTTATACATCATCAATGTTTTACTACATCTTTTTAGTACCGGAACTAGTGTGACGTCATCATTGTCATAAGAGTTCACATATGTTTTACTTTTTGTGTAGAAATACGACTGAAAATAAACAATGAATTTGGATTATTGAGATTTTGTACACTTCCATGTATTTAAATGATACATGGAAGTGTACAAAATCTCAATAATCCAAATTTAATATTGAAATTCCATCAAGCACCCTCAGTCGATGTCTTAAATTAAACAATGAATTGCTATAGTCTGTATAAAATAGTTACAAACTGCTGAGAATATTTAAGGCCATCGATCGACACACTGCGTGTAAAGTGACAAGATGAAATATGATTTGCATATTCGCGCGCTGTTTGAATAATACGAAGGCAGCATTTATATTACACTTGCGCTTAACCAACTTTTCGTTTGTATGAAAAGAAAATGAATGCTTACATGATGTCGGTTACGCCAATTGTGTCGCGCGTCTAATTAATGATTGATGCACTATTATTCTTAACAAAAACATTGTTGCTAATCATGCATCTCATGCCATGCCATATTATATAGATATTTATACTAGATGGCGTACGAAGAAAATGTTGGTATTAACTACCATTACCTTTTCGCCTTTTATCGCGACTGCTTGAATATACCTGCTGAATAAAATGAGTAAATTATATTTATATATTATATCCTTTTATTAACCAAGATGTTTCATGTTGTCTTCGCCATGATCGCAAACTTATGATATTATTATTGTTTCGATCTGTTTATATAATGTTAATTTGTGATTAAAATTGTATTCAGAATGAATAATTAGAACGTAATTTGTTGAAAAAAATATAATTTTTTTCATTAAATGCAAATTATTTTGACTGCGCGGCTTATTTCAATATTAGAAAAGTAAAATTACAAAATAACATTTACGTGATTGTTGTTGAAATTAGCATTTTCTTTAAGAACTCTATTACAATAGGGGTAACACGTTATGATGATCGCAATTTTCATCTAAGTTATGTGGAAGAGCTTTGCGTAGTGATCAGAAGGTTCGGGTCCAAGTCCTAACAAGGACTATTACGAAAGTTTTAGTTTAATACTTGAGATATCCTGTGCATGGGTATTTTTGATGTCTTATGTCTGAAATTGTCTCGAGTGATTTATTGATATCTGGCGCGTTGGCAATAAACTGTGCTTCCACTTTTTTATACATATAGTTTAAAATAAATATAAGTAACTATAATTATTTAATATTTGGAAATGCTTGTAGAACAAAACACATTCTTTTATATCCTTTCGATTTGATTGTAACGGAATTCTTCTAAATAAATGCCTACTTGATTAATATGTCAACGATTGCGATAACAATGAATTGTAACACTAGGTAATATAATATTTATCTCACTTTAAAGAGTGAATATCAAAGAATAGCTAGTCGGGTTATATAATAAAAAGCGCATAAGATATTTTTGATAAAATTCTATATTATTAATATCCGGAAAACAAACATCGCAGACAGTGTGCATGGCACGCTAGCCATTCCTCCGTTTATAGGTCGCTGGATGCCTCTTGAAATCCAGTTTCAAAGAGTTATTTGTGGTTCTAGATATAATATGATGAGTTCATTATTGTGAACATGCGTTGCTCTCGAACATCTGCTTTGGATAGCTCGGATGACCTACCTCGTATTTGTAAACGTATCAATCTATAATAAGTTGCAGAAATGGGATATAGATTTTTTGGTATACATTAAATCCAAAATAAATGCCAGAGAGTTATTATACCTACCGAAATTCGCGCTTCCTTCTCCAACAACCTACGTGAAATGTTTTGTTTCATAATACAAAATTTAATATAATATTTATTCTGGTCTCACTCCATCCCATATTTCGTAACAGCCGTAGACAGGAACTTGATTGATTATTTTCATTATTTTATACAAAAATCGATTGCAATCAATTATATTTTTGGACGTGCCGCTGACTCTGATTGTTTTTAATATTAAATCATTAAAGATTCTCTTAATATGTCGTCATAAAAATAAATCGAAACTCAAAACTAGCAACAAAACTTGCGCGAAAAATATCGACAGTTAACCTAGTGAATGAATGAAAAGCAATATTTTAATATTTACATGTATAAATCTATATATTTTACTAGATAAGTGAGTGAATGCTTAAATATCCTAATGCAAAGTAATTTAATATAATTAATAAGAAGATTCGCCGCATACAATTTGTTAACTATAAAGCACTTTTGAATATTTTCGTAGTATATTTTTCATTTAGTTTCTTTTTTAATAAACATATTTAACCAAGTTGTTGTTTAGAGTTTTAAACATTGTATACAATCGTTTGATCATCGACGTTTTTATAATATAACTGCGGCTTACTGGTAAGAATTATCAAAAACAAATGTCTTATAATATTTTGTAGTGGTACTGATCTAGCGTTGAACGCACACCGGTTCCTTAGTATTCCTGAATAAATATTTGAAAAAATCGAGACAATGTAGTTTGATAATTAAACGTCAGTGTTTAATACAATTATATTCAGTTCTGGCAATGTTGTATTCCGGACGTTCCGGTGTTACGTGAAGGCATTTGTCGACCCACGCAGCGATTTTACAAAGCACAAAAAGTCATAATCACGTCCTATGAAGATCGTTCCGACCGAGTCATACAGAATCGTTAATGATTCCTTGATCGCTAATGGCATCGCTAGGATTGCGATGTATTGTTTGAAGATTGAATCGGACAGCTAGAGATTCATAATGATCGTCATATGGAAGCTTCAGTATCTATTATGTCCGATGCAATTATTATGTTTTGATTACATGTTGTATTTATATGAAACGCCACCGTAACCCTCACTGGAAATTTGGTGTATCTTGAAAAAAAAACAAGTTTTGGTCTATCAACGAAGAGAAGATGGATTCCGACGAATCGTAATGTTTTCAAGAATCACGGATACCAAATTAAGTAATTTTGCTATGGACATGCCCAAATCTTCTGAGGCGGTTCAGTTTGAATTCAATATAATACTGCTTTGTGATCGATTATATTATCTTTTAGTTTTCATATAAAATACATATAATATAATCAGCAGAATCTTAATAGCAGTGGAATAGATAGTCCGAAATTGAAGTGTAAGCGTTAAATAATAAAAACAATAAAACTGTCAATTGTTTGTAGTCGTATTTCTAATAGTTAATGTATTTTGTGCAGTCAGAAACGAAAATTTGACGTGTAATAAAGTTGGGGAGGCATGTCGTAATACGTTTCGATGGATATGTACTGTTACTGTACTTAACACGGTATATATGATATCTCATTTGGAAAGCCGAGTGGCAGAGAAATGACATTTCCGGAATTTCACGTACAGAATTGCATGTTCCCTTGTAATTGAAACAAATTGATGAAGAGATTTTGTGATTAGGTTTTGTTTCTCGTCGTTTAATCATCGCCACAGTTCGCTATATTTTGACTTAGATACACAACCAAGCCTGTGCCTTTGCCTGCAAAGATTAAATCCCCCACACCGTGTTAATTACGTTGTACGTGCATCGTGACACTATGTGTATGATTTTAAATGTGCCTAATAAAAAACTTCATTTACACTATAAAGTTTAAATATTTCCGCTTTTTGTGTAACACATGTTTGTTTCTTTAACCCTTACAGCGCGAACCGTTTTTGTACGAATTTATTTTCTATTGATCTATTAAAACGTTCACTATGGCTTAGAATAGATCAATTTCAACAGTAAAAAATGAAGAATTATGTGAAATGTATATAAATTATACCAAATAAATCAAGAAGTAAACTAAATCCGTCGCATTCTCGCTAAAATAAACCGAAGAAAATGAAAAATATGTAATCTACGACTTTGCAAGCAAAATGGCTGCAGCCAGTCTTCATATACACTGCCAACACGCACACATGCAAGCGCGTAGCCGCATAAATATGTGTAATACGTAGGGCTGACGATTAGTGCTGCGTATCGGCAGTTCAAAGTTGAAATTTGAAACACTAAATATTTCAAGAGTTCTTTTCAAAAATCTATTTCCTAGTGTTCTACTTGAAATTTTCATCATGGGTTGCCTAATTTCTCTACCTAAAGGTTTTAGCTATTTTTTGAAGCATATACAAGTGTTTTCTTCTAGTTTGGCTGGAAATACGATATGTAAACATGTCCAGCGCATTCATCGGGTTAAAAAACATTCACAGTCTAAATACATCTTCAACATTCATTGATATCGTAGGTATTGATTGTATATAGGTATATTACATTATGTTACTCTCAGTGTGGAGGAGACTAACAATAATTATTCATGAAGCATCTCGACAGAAGATGTTTACAGAGTACTGTTGTCGGTCGTGCAATCTTCCTCTTCAAAGAGGATAAGTAAAGGAGGAAACAGCCTTCCGTTTGCTGGATCGATGACTGGCGGATGAGGAGAGTAGGGTAAAGCCCAAGGGCATTGATTACTTGGCCACGGAACCGAGCGTAGTTAGGATATAGATAGTATCACAAGGAAATAACTTAAAAATAAAATTTAATAATAACAGACTGCTGTTTTCAAATGTATGTTTTTAGTTTATCACTTATAGTAAGTGTATGTTTTCGAACTGTTTATTCTAAGTACCAAGTTTTTTTTATTAAATTACATAATTATTTGAAATTTTCTTATATATTGCACACTGTTATTTATCAAGGATAGCAAAATTAGGAATCGTACAAATCAACGTAAGTAATTCAACTATTAATCTGAAGAGTAAGTATTCAATGTTTGAAAAGGTCATTATTAAACATATCTATAACATATCATTTTTACATTGGGCATGTAATGTAAAAACGATAATCTTTTTATTATACCCACTTCATTTTCACTGTTTAAATAAAAACCTTCTAATGAAATGTTATTTATGGCTGAAGTGCATCCGCTTAAATGACTACTGAATAAATAACATATATGACAACGTAATAAGCAAAACCTTCTTGCATTATTTTTTATGACTAACTAACTATATAATCGACCATTGTATATTAACCGTGGTCCGCGGCCCACTGGATGCGGGATCGAAAGGATTGTAGGTCGCGGAAAAAAAATATATTTTCAATATTTCTGAACCAAAATATGATGTGAATAAGTTATGTAGGTATTTAAACTGTGATTGAATAATATGTTTGGAAGAATTTTCTTGAGGTTTTGCTGTTGAATTGTGTTATGGTATCGCTATAGTTAGTGTAACCATTATTCGAAGGTGTTTGATGTAACCCTCAAAATTGAAATTCTTCAGGAGAGAGTAAAAACTGTTTTTATCGAAATCATTATATGGTGAGTTGCGTTATGAATCTTTGAAATGCACTCCTGTGAATTCTCATGTTTGCGGATACGAGATTATACGCAGGGAGTGCCCATATAGTAGTGGTTTACATCAAGTGGCCGTGTCAGAGTTTTAAAATCTAAAACCAATGTAAAATGATGTTTCCCTTCCAAAAAGTGGTCAATTTATTTGTTTAATTTACATCATTTGACCGATACCTGCTTTGTCGTCTTTAAAATGAGATCCTATCATTAACTCATTTTCGTATTTTTGAGGGTTACCCCCGTGTTATTCCAGCGTAATTACTTCAATAGATTTAGTGTTATAATAATTATAGATTATAAGATTCGATAATTTAGACTGTTATCAAATGAGTAACCCGGGAAGGTTATTCAGTTTTTATAGATATTAATTTCAAAACGGTGATAGTTCAACAGAAAACGTAAACGGTCATGAGAAAGAGAATAATAAATATAAAAACAATTTGATTCAACTTATACAATTGATTTGATTTCAACAAAATATTCTAGAACATTAAGGGGGTCGCGACTGCAAAAAAGTTCAGAAGCTCTGCAATAAACGTAGGCTGAAATAGCGGGTTCAACTTATCGATCGGATCGGCACGTTGCAGTTTGTGAGTTTATTTTTAAATCGGCGACTTATGTAATATGCATGTGGCGTCTCATAAATTGAAGGTGTCCTCGCAATTGACGTTCCCAATAAGATATCCAGCCAAATTTTTTTGGATTAATGGTTGGCTGTGAAAGATGAATTTGATTAAGGTATTTGATTCCTAACATATTTTTCGTGTGGATAATGTTCCGTATTTATCTAATCGATATCGATAGTTGTAAAAATAGAACGAAATATAACGCGCAATCGAATAAATCAATAGTTAAATGGCTGTGATGAACAATCACATAAGTCAAGTTTTTATTTTTTTTTATTTTCTCATTTGAAGTCTTTATCTATATTCACATGTGTGACATATACAAACACAATACTCAAATTATCTCAAAATTTGTACTATATGACATTGTTCATGCATACACGAAATAATGTTCTTCAAATACAGGGGCAATAACCACATAAGTCAGACTTATGTGATATACATATTATATATCAACATATTTTGTTTCTAGCAATGTTATTTGAAATTTCTGACGAAAAGAAAAAATGTCAACAGATTGAAAAAATTATGTCCTGAAAACCTTGCAATATTGACATATGTGATTGTTCCCTCTCGCCCATCCAGCTATTAACATATTATTCGTTGCTCACTTCGACTTTAGAAAAACGCGTATGGGTTCTGAATTTTAGTTGTAGCCAACTGATATTTTCGAAAAAAATGAGTTAGGTGCGTTTTGGTATTCTACATGTATGATACAAGTGAAGTCAGCTAAGTAAATAAAGGCATCAAAAGTATTTTATTCTGTAAGAAGTTAAATTAATAACGTGTAAATTATTGTAAGATCATTTATGTAAAACTTTCAATCAACAAGTTTCACCATTTTATTACTTTTCTCACCTGACTCCTCGAGGGCACATATTATGTTTCAGTTCTAATTCAATTGGGTAATATTTCCTTAATCGTCGAATTACTGTTAACATCCTATTTCGTACAGCCTTCATAATGCAACAACAAATATAGGTTGATTCAATACATTTAATAATTATTATTAGAACTCAAATATCAAATATTTTATTCAGTCATTTTATTATCTACGGATATATTTATTTGAAGGTCCCGTAGGTATGGTCAACGTTCTTGGACTTTCGTCCTACTCGTGGCTTACAGAAAGCAATTTTGCTACTGCTAGTCCTTTCTTAATAAATTCTTAATAATCTCACCTTTTCCGAAGAGATGGAGATTGAGCGATTAACTTCCCTCGTTCTCGCCTAGTTTTCGTGAATTGTTTTTTTAATGAGCGGACATAAACTGTGGACAGTACACTGAATCTGAGGTAATCACTCATTTCATCGAAACACATTTTTTGGTAAATATTGTTCATTCATTTACAGTATTTATATACGATGAGTAAATGAAGAAAAACCTTAAAATATTATTACTGTTTTCTACGGAAATTTCGTTATATTTTCAGAGAATACAGAAGACAACTTTTCATTTTCTACGAGATCAATACTACGCCATCTTACCCATCTACCATGCTCCCAGACTTATATTTACAATGTTGCGTTACGATTCGAGAAATTTAAATGACACTTGAATTGCAAGAAATACCTGCAGAATCTCTCGTTCAATACATACACGATTCTAGGAAATTTTCATGCGTGCATTCAATGTATAGAAAGTTTTGTTGAATCTGTACGTAAGTAACTGATGAAGTTATTTTATTTGTAGACTGGTCGTTCCCACTCATCATCAGGCGTTGTAATTCACCCCTTATTTTACGCCCATCCTTCTGTTATTTGGTTTATAATTTTGTTTTGTGTATAAATTTTTGGTCGGTAGTTTTTGAGGTAATCAATAGTATGAATACGGTCCCTCCGACATATTTGCAACAAGAGGAGCCATACGGACCGCCAGTAGAACTCAAATTTCTGAAGTTTTTTTTATGCGCAAACTGTTATTATGTTAGCACACTTGAGTGTATAGCAACCAAATCCACTACATCTTAAAATAAATTAAATTTATCCAAATTAAACATTGATTGCAATCGGCTACCTGCGATAAGCAATGTTATAGTAAAATTATGCTAAAGCATCGATGGAAATTAGTATCATGTTTACTTAGGTAAACCCGCGCAGGACCGATTGTAGCGGCGAGGAAATGGGGATTTTTGTGCGGGGCGGGGGGGTTATTTAAAAAAAGAAATGTTTTGATAATGGTTTGGTGAATAAGTAGCCGAACCGTGGCTGCGTGAAGTGGGTGTACTTGGTTTTTCTAGAGTTGGCTCAATTTGATTGCCGAAGCGTACAACAAAAAATAATAAGCAATATTAACGGTGAATGTAATACGTTTTTTGCAGTCGGAATGATTTGACCAGTGACGTGGTGGACCCCGCAGAGCCGCTGGATTCAAAGCTGCACGTATACCAGCGATGGCTATAATTTTGTCAGTCCATATTATCAGAGTCCATATTAAATTCTTCTCTTATCGTATGGGTTTTATTCAGACGGTCCTTGATTAAATCGGATACTTTTAGTTAAAGTTTTACACACTGATTTTAATGAAAGATGTGAATTTATCTAACATTCTTTAACAACTCAAGTTCCTTGGACATGATCGATCAAAAGCGGGACCCTCCACAATGCACTATTAAACACAAAGAATGTTTCGTATGTTTTCAGTTTAAGTATTTTTAGAAATAAAAATAATATTTTATGTCAATCTAATGTTGATGATTAACTAGTATCACCACTAAAAAAGAGTGCCGTAACTCAGAAACCACTTTTTTCAAAAAACAGTTCATTCCACCAAACGCTTAGAGCGAAATACTTGCTGTATGTGTTAATTGAGTAAAAATATCAAAGTTGTTAGAATGTGATTGAAATAATAATTTATTAACGTCAATTTAGGATTAGCGTTATGCTTTGTGTATTATGATGTAAAACAAGTATTTTTATTTATAAAAAAGCTTTTTTGGGCTGCTGAAATAATCGTAGAAATAAAATACTCGCCACTTCCACTTTGATACCAAATAGTCTATTACTCAATGTACCCCCCTCCTCACTATTCCACTCCACTGACAAGGTCTCCTCCGCGAATTTCAGACATGAAATCATCGCTATTGATGATAACTTTAGCATATAAATATGTATGTGTGTGTGTCTAGTGTTCTATACGCAATAGACGTGCTGCTCTTATACGAGATTTGAACCGCACACAAACAAACACACGGAGCTGTCATTATACCGCTATCATTTATGTAAAAATAATTGGTTGTTGGCCAGAGGGGCATTGCTGTAAAAACAGTAGAAAACCTCATTAAATGCGCTTTAGTCTTAGACAAATTAATGTTTTGATACTGCGATATTATTTTTTAATGACTTGCTTCAGAAACTGCATCTTCTTAATTATTCTTTTAGCTCTACACTATTTAAGAACTAACGGACGTCACAAAAATCAAAAAAAAAAATAGCCAGTTTTGGATGAATCAATATTTTATGAAACGTATTGACTTCAAATTATACGAATTTAAAAATGCCTGAACTTGTTTTTTAGGGTTGTCCTTAAATGATTTTGAGTAAAATTTACAACCTCTTTCACATAGTCACATTTCGCCACAAATCTTTTATCATCTGACTAAATAACGTCACGTCTTTAATACTGCTGCCCCCTACTGCTTTAAAACCTACATATAATTTTATTCTCCGAAAAATGAGTTTTAATTTTTTTGATCCTGGATGGCCACGGTTATCAATTGTGTATTTTAACTTTTTATATTAATTTTACATATTAAATCCCCAGAAGTTCAATGCAGTAAGTCAAAAATCGTTAATTTTTCAGGAGATTAAAAACAAACTATGTAAATGTTCTTGATTTAATGTATTATGACTTAACACAGTCAAGTTTTTTTGTATAATATTTTTATGTACAGTGTTTTTCTCTGTGTTTTACTAAATTCGATATACCCAATACGAAAGTTTTGTCTATATCTCCTTAAATATATTTTTTTGGAAATACTGCTTGTTCTCATAAGATAGAGAGAAAAAATATAATTAAACTGCATTCATAACTCAAAACAGCTAAGTTTAGACTTACAGTAATGTACTTCTAGGGGTGCGGGTGCGATATATGATTTAAATTTGGAATAGTGAAAACATAAGTTAATATCTTAATATTGCATCTTACTGTTTAAATGTTGCCGAAAGATAATATTTTTATGGCGGTTTGAAAATTTGAATTATATAAAAACCAATTTGTGCTCGTTGATAATGCAGACTTTTAAAACCTTACATCTAAAAGATGTTAGGGCTGTAAAAATCAGGCACTATCCCAAGATGGTAGACGTTATTGTTCGATGCAATGATCCGTCATCAATCAATCTATAATTGAATTTCATTGAGAAATTATTGGTATTTGCTTTTAATGAAATTACAACCACCCAATAAATAATTTGGCGTCCGTGGCGCGGTTGGTTGCGTCATTGGATACGGTTACGGATGTCTCGGGTTCAGTTCCCGGTGCGGACGGGTTTTCTGCTTTTCTCTGAGTACTCTGCTCGTACTCTGAGTGTTAGCGTTGTCTAACACTCCTTCCTCACCCACCCATCCAATCCTCACAGGGCGTAGCGAGAGCGATTAGCTAACCACTAGTCCTGTCCTAACCCTATCCTTCTATCCCTACTCTCTTCGAAAGAAAGAGTGGTTGAGCAACTGAGTAACAAGCAGTTCTCATAGAAAAAATTGGGAGCAGACATGAAAAAAAAGATAAGTTGGCCATTTTAAAGAAAACATTTTAGCTATAATTCCAACCGAGGACCACTGGTATTTCAATACATTTCCACTAGTAGCAATTTAATAAATATCAAATAAAACATATTTTTATTATCAATAAATCAATTATCCTGCGCATTCTGTTCATTTAGGATTCGAAGTCTGTTAACACGCTAAAGGCACGACCTGGAATATTTCGTTTTAGATCGTATTTAAATGATTATGTATTTATATAATTTAAGACATCGACTGAGGGTGCTTGATGGAATTTCAATATCAAATTTGGATTATTGAGATTTTGTACACTTCCATGTATTTTGTCACTAACGACCCGGGTTTCGAAGATGCCGAAAGGCATCTTCGAAAATAATCCAAATTTGATTATGTATTTAATAATTTTTTTCGGACTTCACTACGGACAGTTTTTCTGTTCGAAGGATTTCTAAAATTCCCTCCCGAATTCGATTCTAAAAATGGAGCGCACGTAGCCATAGCGGCTACTTAACCGCTAGTCTTGTGTTAGCGTTATCTTTCTAACCATACTCTTCGAAAAAGAGAGGTTGGGCAATTGAGTAACACGCAGTTATCAAAGAAAACTTATGTTGATATAAACTTCATTTGGAGTCCATATGCTCCACATTGGTAGCCGACATCGTTAAAAAAAAAACTTAACTTCTCTGCCGGGGAGTACACTGCATAAATGGCTACTTTCAAAAGAGTACTTTTCGTATTTTTCACTATTTTATTTCAAATTTTCAAATGTATGTTATAATAATTAATGTATACATTTCATTTTTTGACTGTCTTATAATGACCAGTGTTTTTAAACTTTCGCCATTCTTTATAATAATGTGTAGAGAGAATATTGTTTAATGAAGACACCGTGTTATTGATGGTCGTCACGCAATGTTTCGAAACCATGACGGAATCATACATATCATTGTCTGATTATTAATTCAAATGAAACCTGCTCTTCCCAAATCAATATTTCTACATACCTTGTAGATCATTCTACATCCCTTCAAGGATATGCAAGACGATTCCGTATGCGAAAAATTGCGGCGAGAATCGATATCTGCAAAACTTGTGGTTTACTTCAGAAATTCGTTAGCAAATTTATTGTTTAAAAATTAATATTTACACATACCGTAATAACCGTATATTTTAAACTTCGTAAAATATGACCGGGCGCGAAAGTGTTTGCAAAGTTTTTTTTGTTAAACGTGCTTCAAATACAAATGCATCGCGCCTTAAAATTGAGCACTTGTTTTGTCAATATAATTCAGTACCGTAATATCGTAAATACGAATAGAATTATAATTATTAAGTATATAGTCAGCCTATGGCCGAGATTTAACTCTAGGTTTCCGTCTTGCATTTTATTTTTCGATCGAAATATTGATTGATCCAGGACTGTGTGTATAATGTCTACAACCTGGCCTCTTCTGTATATTTTGATTGAATGCCATCCAGTTCATATTTAAATATTTAATATTATACATCTGTTTAAATCTATATTATGTGTCCATATCGTCCCTATTGTGACTAGTTTTTTACATTCTCCTGTCGATTTTTGTGTGTCTCACCCAAAAAAGACTTCTAAATTAAACCATTACCACATTCATTACATTATTAAATAACCAATTTATGCTCTAAAGTTATAATTTAAAAAATAAGCTTTTTGTGCCTTGATATAGATATGCTTTATATTCGAAGTGGATATGGTTAAGAAAACTTCTGTTTTATATTCGTAAATTTACCCATACTGCTTTAATGACATTTTCACATATATCCTCTAAAACAGCGGCCGGCAAACTTTTTGTCTCACGGACCACTAAATTAGTAATTTGAATGCAGCGAACCACTAACGGGACTTTTGTGAAAATATTATATTTTAAAAGAAAAGTGATCAAAGAAAAAATGCACCTACATATACCTAGTTCATAAAATAAAAATATTTATTATAATGAAATTATAAAAGCTTTATTAATTAAACAAAAATTGTTATAACATATATTTAACTCAGCTCGTCCGTAAGCCGCACTTTTATCACACTAACTGAAGTATTATGTCATGTGACAGGCTTGAACGTGGTGGAACGGGTCCGTGTAAAATGAGGTGAGAGTGAGACAGAACATGTGCAATGCAGCGAGCTAGACGTGTTACGAGATTCAGATTTGTTTCTTAGTTGGTCTGCTGTGAATTAGAAAATTCAAATAATGTCAGATTTCTCTGCGGACCACCGAACGTTTATCGCCGACCACCACTTTGGCTACCGCTCCTCTAGAACACTAACTTAATCGAGTACATTTTTACTCAATATTATTTCAGTTGATTGATCACTAATTACTTTTAAGGTGTTAACTACTAAGTACTTCTTCCACATTACCTTCAGCATTATCAACTGATCACTTAAAAAGGGGTGAGACCGCTCCTTATCATTATACAAAATTGAAAGTAGTACAAAACAAAAAGTGTTTTATTAAAATAAAAGTATCACCATATTGATATTCCGTCTCATAATTTCCTTTCCTGCTGCTAGTAGGTATAGTTATTTATTGGTTAGCAGCAAGTCCTGTTAGAATAACCATTGCTCCAATAGTTATTAGGTACTCTTGACATTTTGATGTTTTGTTTATATTATTTAATATAATAGTTCGTAATTATTGTAATTTGCATATAGGAATAAACACATGTTCGAGTTACTAATTATGAATAAGTGTTTATTTAAATATGAGAAACTATAAACCGACCACAGAAAACATTTTCACATGAATGCATAGTTTACGTTTAGAGATCAAGGCACATGCAATAAACTGCGGCTCGCGGCGGATTGTAGATCTAATCTCTGACAGGCTGAAATTAGTAAGCGTACATTTTTTAAAAGTCACATGTTTCGTAGCGGTTTTAATGCTTTGTGTCACGCCTCTCGGCGAAAATCGTCTCCGCGTAGAGGTTCACTTTCCCGCCTTGTAAACTTTTATTTTGGCGTATTTTTTATTGGGATAAAAGTAAAACTGTGGCGAATGGTCGATAATTTTTATGTGATTCATGAAATTGACCGTTTTGTAAGTTTATGCTGAGATACAATCTAAGTTTCTGTCGTTACGTAATACAAGACATTAGTATACATCTTATATATAGACCTAGGAGACCTAGGCAACTAACTGTTCGAATTGTACGTCTCTCACCAAATATTTTTTGATATTTATTATTCATCTTCCACCACTAAGTGGGTATAGTAAGTAATGCATTTTACCTGCATTTGAAACGTGCCAACTCTTCTTCGGTATTCCTCGATAATTGCGGATATCGATTTAAAAGTTTGTTTAATGCATTAATTAATCTTAAGGTACCCAAAAAAAATATATATATATATAATGTTTCACATTCATTTAAGAATAAATTTAAATAAATAGTTCCCGATAACTCTTTGAAGAGTAGCTGCCAGCCGTCATATAATATTTATGCAATTTAATTTGCACCCTTTAAAATAGAGTTAAATCAATTTAAAAGGGCTATACCTAGTCTCACGCTTCTATGAATATTTGATTATATTTGTTACATTTTTAATACATACTTATGGATATGAACTTTTAATGGAACACTTGAAATAATTATTTTCAAAATATTCTGCGCACGCCTGTTTTTCTTATGTGATGAAAGAAACCGCTTGCTACATTAAATTTCTCGTCTATAAACAGCGATTGCAACGATCAAAGTAATATGTATGGCAAACTGGTTTTATTCACGGCCAATGTCAATGATTATTTAGTAGGTCGCTTTGAAGTGCGGTCTCTCATACCAAACAATTTTTCACATAGCGGTTCGTAATCTGTGTTATTTTTTGGCTACGATAGATAAAGAAGTTTTCAATCATAATTGTTATCGACATAATTTTTACCGGTAAGCAATAGATGTATTTTATCAAGCTGAATTGTTGACATTAAAATGATGAAGGCAAATTGCTACGGAGTTTTGGTGGTCAACAAGGTGAGAAGACCCCGGATCGATGAGAGGCGAATGGCTGGTTATCGAATGTTCTGGAAGGGCTGTGATCTCAAACGAACACCATTTCAAATCCGGTTCAAAACTTATTTATCCATCGAAGATGCAGTGGTTTACAATACACAAACTATAATTCCTAACACATAAAATTGATTCTCCATTTACATTTGCTTAGCAACTGAATTTACTTTAAGTTATACTACAAATTACACGACAAACGTTTTTAAATTAAGTCCAACGCAAATCAAACACAAACAATTCACATCGTCACCTCCGCCGCGACTAGGCTGCAACTCGCCCGGCTCGACAGATCGTAATCGACTGTGTACACATACAATTCAAAGAACTCCCTGCATCGTCGGAGCTACCCCTTTCCGTCAAAAATGGACTCGTCCAGCGGGCGTGCCCGGCGGCTATTGAACGGCTTGGCAACAAGAGTGGGCCGATTCTGCGAATTATTGTCGTTACCGCTGGGTGATTTCAGTTCTGGACACTAATGAAACTTATACTTAACAAAAACCAGGGTGTGTCAAAGGATGTGTTCTTGCACCGTTCTTATTAAAACCATCTTCGACTTCATACATCGCTAGTTAATTCCACATGACTAAGGCAAAACTGTTGATATCATTATGGAGATGTGTGACGTTGAATATATCAGTGCTTCTGTAACATTCAGCAAATCTGCGGAGAGATTTGGAGGGCTACAATGCAATTCGGGTCGCACGGTTTGAAAAGGAATGTAAGAAATACCAATTTTATGTGTAATCGCACTTGTAATGACTCCGATATGATCCTGACCAGTGCGTGAAAGCTTATCAGGGAGGTCGACGGCTTCAGATTCATTTGAGTAGACATCCCCGAAGATGGCAGTACGTAGATGGAGCGAGCCATTCGCTTCAATTCAGGGCCACATTCAATTCAGTACGGAGCGTCTGAGACATCGTCATCGAGATTTTCAACTCTATAAACATGTTACCATATTAGCACGACCAATGTCAATTACTCTAATTGCGTTTTTGATTATTTATTTATGTATTGTCAGTATATAATGGTTATTTAATATCCAATTAACGTTGAAACAGTTTTACATTTACTTTAAATATATTAATGTACATAATAAAAATATTAATATTATGTATTAAAGTATATTATATGTTTAACAATTCGATTCCAAATGTTGTATGATTGACGAGATCTAACTATCGGTATAGGATGGTAATTTAAAGTGACGATTATGTGGAGAGATGCTTCAGTTCGGGGTGCGACGGCGGAATTTCGGTCCTTTCCTATTTCATTTTCAGTTGTAATTGAACAACAATTTTTTATGTTTTCAAAACATTATACTTATTGTAAAAAGATATTTTAATTAAGGAGCGTTGAAGACAAAATGAAAATATTTCTTTTTGAAATCCATTTATTAATTGAAACAATATAACAGTTGAAGGAACTATTTGATACCGAGACTAGTAACTAGTATAGTACAATATAATTTAGTAATGCATATAACTGGTATGCGTTACTCCATTTATTTCATATGTATTTTTTCAATTTTAAATTTTAAAGAAAGATTGATGAAAAATGAAAATCGTTCAACAGCAGTTTCAGTCGAAATTTGAGACTTAAGTTTTGAAAAGTAATGTCACGAAATTGCGAATTCATATTTTAACTTTTACGCTTTTTAAGAGCTTCGTGGAAATATACTATGGAATATCAGTCGTTATAATATATTCGGTAGAAAATACTCGAGAGCTCTCTCTATTCATAGTCAATTAATTTGACTGTGTTTTCGATGTCTGAAACTGTACTATTCTAGCCGCTCTGTCTGGGGGCTCAAAAAATCTACCCCTTCTGGCATGACTCATCTGTTTTCAGATAAAAACCAATAGTCTTCAGACAACGTGTAGCCGGCGCATTACTCAGACCTTGAAAATGCTAGTGGCCGTACAATTCACCCTTCCCCGAGCCATGCTGCAGATAGACTGCGGCTAACGTTGTTCGCTCACACTCGCCAAAAAGTTCGCCGACCTTTTGACAGTTCTTTGTTAGTTCGCGCACTTAACTTATAATATAAATTGCGTATTTTGAATGTTGACAACATTATTTTTTTTTGTTTTGTGGTTATACTACACGGGCGTGCGATACGAAACTTGAATTTAGAGAGGAAAGCGTATTTTTTTTATTTTTTTATATTAATAGCTATAAATAATAATAGAAATCAACCTTTTAAAGGTTTCTAACAATTACACACTATGTTTTAAAACCAAACGGAGAGAAGGATTGCTGGTGTTTTAAGGGTTAAAAGCAACGATTTTCTCGTGGTATTTTTTGTACATGTATGTTTATACGAAAAGCTTTATTTCGTTCAAACACTGGAATTCAGTCTTATTCTTGTGAATTTAAGAAAAAGAAAGGCGAGTCCGTACTTCTTTCACTACTTTCATCTTACTTCATTGTTATTTAAATATATTTTAAAGAAACCAAATAATATGAAGATACCTCTATTATCTTTATCATTCACTTAATTTAAAAATGACTAAACTAAAACAGAAATAATTTTTATAGATTGGTCTTTTATTCTATTCTAATCTGTTCGGTACTTGTATTTTATACGGTATACGGTTGATCCGATACCTGCCGGTCTCAGTAGTTAAGTGATATCGCTCCTTGGCTTTACGGGACCTATGCCGTTTTCGATCACGGTTCCGAATATGCGAATGAATAATAATTTAATTTATTGATTTTTTAGTCGATGTCTCAAACTATAATCAAATGCACGCTTAATTTAACAGTCGCTATTAAGATAATGCTTTAATATTGAAAGCAAAGAATAAAAGAGATGACGACCCATAGGTAATTTTTCTTTTGAAAATATCGTACAGTTTATTTTGAAGAAAACTAAATAATACAATATTCCATTGAGCTGGATTTTTTAATTACACGAATGTTGAATTTGTTGAAGTTCCATCAGCAGATATCTTAATTTATACAATTCTTGTGTTTATTTTATGATTAATAGATACTATTGTTATGGTGTCGTCAATGTTTTTCTTCCAAAAATAAACACAACCCGCAGTTGTAGGAATTGTTACGAGTCAATATGCACGGGGGCATTTTTCCGTTCGCTTTGCTCCCCCGCAACGTGTTGTCGTAGTTTTTTGGGTGTGCGTATTCTGTATGTGAGAATTGGCAAAGGCCTCGAAGTACGGCATAATAAACATCATAAAGCCGGTCTTGCGAGAGTAGACACCCACTGTCTATCGATTCCTTTTCTGTCTGGCGAAACTGACAATGTATTGTGGCGGGTCTAGTGCGTTGTACTTGTCTCCCCAACCCTGAATGTGGGGCGTTCTCCCGGCTCTGCCTCGTGTTTACAATGCAAAGCGGGCTTTTTAATGCTTAATCCATAATCGGTGGAAAGTCTTTTGTGCCGTTAGTTACCGCCGGACTCTCATGCAATATCGATTTCACGTAGGATCGTTTCATATATTTTTAGACAACCCGTCAGCTGTACTCGCGAACAATCCCACCACCCGTCGACCTTGATACGTTTTAGAACAATGCGCAGTAAATGATATTTCCATATCAAAGAAAATATGAATTGCAGTTTCTTTCGTATATTAATGATACATTTGAATCAATTCTTGTAATTATGCTGTATATCGTAGATTGAGAGCTTGCCGCTTGTCAGAATCATGCAAATTTAAATAGATCTGACTGTGCAATATAACATGATTTTAAATATTAGCGAAATGTATTAAAAAAAAAATAACTGCATGTATGATCATTGTACGCTCGCCATGTGGTTATATTCGCGAATCAATGTCAGACAAAAACATCTCGTACAATTAATTGGCCATTGCGATGATCGGATGTAAAGATGATTCGACATTTCAACAGGAATGATTAAATAAATATATTTGATATATGAAAGTCTTTCATTGAATTAATTTATTCTTAACCTATTTTTTATGGATTCGGCTGAAAAATTGTGGAAATTTATTCTGAATATAAAATTAAAATTGATAATGCTTTGTTATTACACTTGTTTTCTAATACAGTGCTACACGAGTTTACAAAATATATTTTTTTTGTTTTATATACTATTACCTTCTTTAACTAATTTTTTATTGATTTTCATTTTGAAGACGACGTGGCCGTGAAGTGGATGATGTTAACATTTGAAGTATGATGACCTCGATTATTATAGAACAACCCACACTCAAGAATTGACGATATCTCGATTCCCGATGAAAATTTGGCGTAATATTTGCGGGTATTAATTCTAAAAACTACTTGATATATCGGTGAAAATTCTGAATTTTCGTTGTTTTCAGTGAGTAGATTACGGTATAAAATTGATTTATTATCCACCGCTTGTGTATTTAGTTGTGAGACAACCAGTAAAATAACAAAATCGTCAAATGACGCCACTCCAAACTTATTGGGCGGACCCTCAAAAGTCTTTTGACAATCATGCGTTAATCTCATTAATTACTTTACTCTTGCTACTGTGAAGAGGATAACAAATCAGTCGGCTTTTTATCTTTTCATCCGCCCCCTACCTCGTCGAGAGTATCACAGAATTGTTTTTTTTTATACCATCTTTTGTATAACTGTTACCGATAAACTATCGAACATGTTAAAGTAAATAACAGCATCAACTGAAACTCACGAATTTTAATAAACACGAAGTGTCGATATGGAATGAGTGGTTTTTGACACTAATATTCTCATTTGGATTTGGCTGCTTTCGATAGTTAATGACACGAATAACGTAAACGCAAAGGAATATCGTCGATGTTTTTTTTTGTTTTGTACTTGCAAACTATTTATGGAGCCTCGCTCATGATCACTTGAATTAGATCCTTCTCCGCGCACCAGATACCGCTCAAGTATCCGCCTCCACCTTGCGCACCAGCTTTAAACGTCTAAAACAACACAACACCTACTGGTCAATTGACGTGGCCGCAATAGGAAAATACAACACCATATACTGGAGATTTATTCAATTTCCGTTTTGTATCAAATTAATTTATTCGTCGGGTTTCTTCATCTCTACTAAGGCATCCAAGGATAGAAATCGCCAGCCGTACTTATTTCTTGTGCGACGTTCTTTACACCGTCTTATGACGTTGTTTATGATAAAATAATAATTATTCATTGCAGTATTGGATATATCGCACCCTCAGTAACATAGTGTCTGGATATGTTATTTTTGAGTTATGGATATGGATAAGTATCGAAATTTTTTACTCTATTTTCATAAAATATATTCACATCTTGTACTCGAATGTGTCGGAGACAAATCACTTGATTCGTTTGATCACATTTCGAAAGACAGTGAAATCGATGGTAAAGTTGTCTCCATTTTTATATATTTTGAAGAAAACTTAAATTACATTTATGAAGAGTTTATGTTTTCACATTAAAAACAAATAATAGTTTATCCATCCAGACTTAGTTTCTATTCGCAGGAAAATTTCGAAAACTTCAAAATGACAAATTCATATATGACTGTATTTTACCGAGAGTGCGAGGCATTTTTATTCAATTGAAACATGAATTTACATTTATAAAAATAGTTGACGATTTCTGACCTACATATTCTACCCAATCCTGCCAACGGGACATATTTATAATTACTATTGTAATAATTCATTGGTACTTTGACAGTCCATATGTGATGATAAAGGGAGAGGACAAGATTTAAACGGTATTTATCTCTTGAGTTTGATGTAGATTTTAAGGGAAAAAAAATGTAAAATATGTTAAATTTGGATTATTGAGATTTTGTACACTTCCATGTATTTTGTCACTAACGACCCGGGTTTCGCCTTTCGGCATCTTCAGGCATTCGAGCACACGAATGGACTCGAACTGAGAGACAGTAAACAGTTTCTAACGCTTATATAGAAGATACAAATGCGACAAATATCATTTACGAGGCAATACATTATACGTCTGAGAGCCACACCGATACCTGAGTTAAAATTTCGGAAATCGTCGTAATCCTTATTTTGTAAACACCATATTACCAGAGTGGCGATTGCCGAAGGCGGTTGCCGCTTTTCAACTTCTTTTAGAAATACCAGTGATTTTACAATTATAATAGTATTGTGGGTTTTGACGGGATGTAATTCGACGAATGGGTAAATATATACAATCATTCCACATTTAGTGAAATCTGTTAGGTGTTTCAACGTATCGGATATAATAGCGGAGAATTAGGAAGGTTCAGTTGCTCATTCAAGATTGGTAAGGAGTATAACTGGCCTCTATTAATTTCTAAAATTTCCTGATAAAATAATTTATGATCCCCCATGTTTTTATGCAACAGTTTAACCCCATCATCCGCATTAAACGTATGGTTCTCCATTAGCAAGTGATTTGCGAATGTCGAAGTTTCTTTTTTAATCTAAAGGCAGCTAAATGTTCTGATACCCTTATATCTAATGTACGTGTGGTTTTACCCACATAGAAATGTTGGCAATCATTGCATTGTAATTTATAAATACCAGATTTGTTCTTAAAGTTTACTCTATCTTTATTGTTAATAAGTAATTTGCCTAGAGAGTTTTTGCAATAGAACGCCGGTCTAACACTATCAGCGAGTTGTTTTTTAATTTTAAAGCTTGTGCAACCTAAATAACTTATTCTATGCCAGATTCTAGGGCGGTCTATGTCTTTAGACAAGTTCCCGAAATATAGCATCTTTTCTGCTAATTTACGTTGTTTTTTTGATACAAGACTATCTATAAGAGACGCCTCATAGCCATTATTAATGGCAATTTGTTTAATAATGTTTAGTTCGTTTTCAAAATTAAATTTATTTAGAGGTATAGTGACTAATCTGTGAACCTGAGAATGGAAAGCAGCCAATTTATATGAGAAAGGATGGTCTGACTTAAAATGGATCGTGGCTTCTGAAAAAGTCTGTTTTCGGTAAATTTTAAATTCATGAATGGAGTTTTTAATATCAATATTAAGGTCAAGGAAATTTATATTCTTGCCCCCTACTTCTAAAGTGAATTGAATTTTATCATCTAGTGAGTTAAGAAAATTATGAAGGTTAGAAACTTGTCTCTCAGTTCCATTGAATAGACAAAGGATGTCATCTACGTAACGGAACCAATAAACTACGTTTCTAACTTCTGTTTTATTGCTGAAAATAAGGTTTTCTAAATGGTTCATGTAAAATTCTGCTAATAGTGGTGACAAACAACTTCCCATTGCAAGGCCTTCGGTTTGTTCATAGAATCTATTATCAAATTGAAAATAGTTCTGGTCAACGCAAACGTCTAATATATTAAGTAATTCCGTAGTAATGACAGGATTAACTCTACGCGTATTAAGGGTATCTTTGATGATTTGTTTACATTTGTTTACAGGTACATTAGTGAATAAGCTAACAACGTCAAAGAAATTAATTTGGCGTTTAACGGAATGTTATAATTTTTAATTTTATCTACTAACTCTAATGAATTTTTAATACTATACAATGGCTTGAATTTACTGTGATTGCGGATGAGAGAGTTAGCTCTTTTGGAAAGTTTATACGCTGGAGCATTCATATATGAAACTACCGGGCGGATTGGTATTGAATCCTTGTGAATTTTCGGTAGCCCATAAAATTTGGGAACTTGTGGATTTCTAGTGGATAAAAAGGACAGTCAACATTACAATCAACCCTAAGGATTTGTCCTTTTTATCCACTAGAAATCCACAAGCCCCCAAATTTTATGGGCTACCGAAAATTCACAAGGATTCAATACCAATCCGCCCGGTAGTTTCATATATGAATGCTCCAGCGTATAAACTTTCCAAAAGAGCTAACTCTCTCATCCGCAATCACAGTAAATTCAAGCCATTGTATAGTATTAAAATTCATTAGAGTTAGTAGATAAAATTAAAAATTATAACATTCCGTTAAACGCCAAATTAATTTCTTTTGACGTTGTTAGCTTATTCACTAATGTACCTGTAAACAAATGTAAACAAATCATCAAAGATACCCTTAATACGCGTAGAGTTAATCCTGTCATTACTACGGAATTACTTAATATATTAGACGTTTGCGTTGACCAGAACTATTTTCAATTTGATAATAGATTCTATGAACAAACCGAAGGCCTTGCAATGGGAAGTTGTTTGTCACCACTATTAGCAGAATTTTACATGAACCATTTAGAAAACCTTATTTTCAGCAATAAACACAGAAGTTAGAAACGTAGTTTATTGGTTCCGTTACGTAGATGACATCCTTTGTCTATTCAATGGAACTGAGAGACAAGTTTCTAACCTTCATAATTTTCTTAACTCACTAGATGATAAAATTCAATTCTAGTAGGGGGCAAGAATATAAATTTCCTTGACCTTAATATTGATATTAAAAACTCCATTCATGAATTTAAAATTTACCGAAAACAGACTTTTCAGAAGCCACGATCCATTTTAAGTCAGACCATCCTTTCTCATATAAATTGGCTGCTTTCCATTCTCAGGTTCACAGATTAGTCACTATACCTCTAAATAAATTTAATTTTGAAAACGAACTAATCATTATTAAACAAATTGCCATTAATAATGGCTATGAGGCGTCTCTTATAGATAGTCTTGTATCAAAAACAACGTAAATTAGCAGAAAAGATGCTATATTTCGGGAACTTGTCTAAAGACATAGACCGCCCTAGAATCTGGCATAGAATAAGTTATTTAGGTTGCACAAGCTTTAAAATAAAAAAACAACTCGCTGATAGTGTTAGACCGGCGTTCTATTGCAAAAACTCTCTAGGCAAATTACTTATTAACAATAAAGATAGAGTAAACTTTAAGAACAAATCTGGTATTTATAAATTACAATGCAATGATTGCCAACATTTCTATGTGGGTAAAACCACACGTACATTAGATATAAGGGTATCAGAACATTTAGCTGCCTTTAGATTAAAAAAGAAACTTCGACATTCGCAAATCACTTGCTAATGGAGAACCATACGTTTAATGCGGATGATGGGGTTAAACTGTTGCATAAAAACATGGGGGATCATAAATTATTTTATCAGGAAATTTTAGAAATTAATAGAGGCCAGTTATACTCTTTACCAATCTTGAATGAGCAACTGAACCTTCCTAATTCTCCGCTATTATATCCGATACGTTGAAACACCTAACAGATTTCACTAAATGTGGAATGATTGTATATATTTACCCATTCGTCGAATTACATCCCGTCAAAACCCACAATACTATTATAATTGTAAAATCACTGGTATTTCTAAAAGAAGTTGAAAAGCGGCAACCGCCTTCGGCAATCGCCACTCTGGTAATATGGTGTTTACAAAATAAGGATTACGACGATTTCCGAAATTTTAACTCAGGTATCGGTGTGGCTCTCAGACGTATAATGTATTGCCTCGTAAATGATATTTGTCGCATTTGTATCTTCTATATAAGCGTTAGAAACTGTTTACTGTCTCTCAGTTCGAGTCCATTCGTGTGCTCGAATGCCTGAAGTCTTAAATTATGTAAAATATGTTCTTTTTTAAAGAAATACATTGTGTAGTTTTTGCTAAATACATTTGTCTATTAGTTATAGTATATTTTCAAAAGGATTCCCTATGTTTATATTATATATCGACGGTGTTTTGGCCAATTGATGTAACTCTCAAAATCGAAATTGTTCAGGAGGGAGTAAAAACTGTTTTTATCGAAAACTTTATATGGTGATTTGCGTTATGAATCTTTGAAATGCACTCTTGTAAATTCTCACGTTTGCAGATACGGGATTATACGTAGGGAGTGTCGATAGAATAGTGGCTTACATCAAGTGGGGGGTCAGAATTTCAATTTATTTTTCTAATATACGCCATTTGACCGAGACGTACACTGTCGTCTTTAAACTCATTTTCGTATTTTTTGAGGGTTACATCAATTGGCAAGAACACGGTCGAATTATTATACATCCAACAGTCTGCATAACTCAATTGTTTAAAATTTCGTGAAGTACATCATTTTGAAATTAAGCTCTTCGGTATTATAGAACATTGCTATATTGTTTCAGTAGCAGACAGGAATCACAGATCGTTTGCTGCTATTCGGTGTCTACGATAGAATGCATGTTTTTACTCTCAAAAAATGTCTTATCGAAACAATAAAAAGATGCTTTGTGATAAGTACTGACAAAATACAAAAAAATAATACTGCCCAATTTTAAGTCACTTACTCGTCAAATGTCATGTATTTATTACGTTCGTCAAATTAAATAAATGGCACAAAGCAACATTCTAGTAAACAATAATAAATATGACCGTCAATACAATTGCAATGGATAGTATTAATTGAGACAACATAATTATAGTTCATAGTATCATGGAATGTAATGTGCTATTGTACATCGATGTTAAAATCATTAATGATTGACATTTAACACATGTCCATATTTCGCGAGGAGAAGAGGTTACATGATAGGTCAGGATATGAACATAATTGTTATTATTCTTGTAGTTTCACATTAAACTTACCATTTTTAAACTCGGAAGTTGATAATTTAAAAGTTAAAACTCCATTAAAAGAAAACTGTCATTTAATATTTTCTTCTCTGCATAATTGTGAATTTAAAAATTATCGTATTTAACGCTTACAGCGCGAGCCGAATTTCGCACGAATTTATTTTCAGCCAATTGATCTGGTAAAGCTCACTATTGCTAAAAAAAGATGGATTGAAACAGTAAAGAATGGATAATTATGTGAAATATATATTAGTTATCCAAAATATATCAAGAAGAAAAATAAACTCGATAATACTCGAAGAAAATGAAGAAGCTGAAATTTTTTTAATCTACGACTTTGCAAAATGGCTGCGGCCAGTCTTCATATACACCGCCAACACGCACACAAGCAAGCGCGTAGCCGCTTAAGTATGTGTAATACACAGGCCTAACGATTAATGCTGTGTAGCGGCAGTTCAAAGCCGGAATTCGAAAGACTGAATATCGAGAGCTCGTTTCAAAAATATATTTCCTTGTGTTCTACTGGACATTTTCATGATATGTTGCCTAATTTCTCTACCAAAGACTTGAGCTATTTTTTAAAGCATATATCCACACATGTTTCCTTCTAGTATGGTCGGAAATACGAAATAAAGTCATGGACATGTAAACATGTCCAGCGCGTTCAACTAGCTACTCATTATAGGCAACATTTTTCATTTCAGAGTCATAGATTCAATCAAGAAGTAACTATAAACTTAGAGAGATATTAATATGTATGAAAGAAAATCTCAAATAACAAAACTTGCCAATTAACCGGATATACGTATCGGGTCATCAATTTCAAATGGATTAAAACAAATGTGTTGCCAGTGTTGCCACTATCCATATTCTATCTATACTGTTTCTTTACCATAATAGCAACATTACCATAAAATGATAATTGTTATTTATTTATAAGGTTACAACCACTGTAACTTTCTTTGGATTGAGCTCCACGAGCACGGCAATACTTCGGTCGGAAAGTGAGCAATAATAGAATTGATTAATGTTGTAATTGGTAATACCAGGGGTCCGCTTTATACATGTTTAACTATAGTCATTTATAAACTGAAGATCTAATAACGGTCACATCGCATTTTCGAAAACGGAGCTTAGTTCAGGCTTATTAAGATACTTAATTTTTGCTTCTGCTGGGCATCAATTAAATAATTTTATAAAAAAAAATTTGGTATTACAGCTAATAGTAGGCAATGTGTCAGATATTTTGAATATTTTGAAAATCAAATAATTTTAGTTTTAGTCACTCGGGATCGACTCGAAGAGAAAATACATCACAAACAACCATGCGCAAGATCTCAAATATTTAATTGAATATATGACACACCCTGGTTTTTTTTTGTTATGTTTAAGTTTTATTAGGGTCCATAACTGAGAACGCACCGCGTTAATGACAATGATTCGTAGAATTCGACCCGACTCTTGTCGTGAAGGGCAATCGGTCAATAGCCTGCGGACACGTTCGTTGGACGAATCCATTTTTGACGGAAAGGGGTGGAAATTTTAACTTTGATTTTATTATATGTCTGGTTCGGATGAAATAGTTAAAAAGATCACTTTTAACTATGTCTAAAATTTACTGTCCACACACTGAGATGACGTCATGTTACAAATACTGGAGATGTGTATTGCTTGTTCGTCATTTTTCGCCTACCTACTCTTTGATTACTTATGGTGCATAATATACTAAATCTTTTGTAACCATGAACTGTGAAAGCGTATTATACTTTGCACAGTTTGAGAAACTATTCTGTGTCAGTAGAAAGTCGTGGACCCCTGCATAAGTATATGTTTTGTAGTTTTGCAATGCACATTTTAAATTATTGTTGTATATGGCGAATGATAATAAATTATTAGTCGAATAATAGAAGAACGGGAACTTTTTGGTTGGTTGTTAGCCGTAAAAAACCAAGCAACCAACAGTGCTGATTTCGCGATTACATTGTTACAACTTTTCAATTATTCTTCGTATACATTAATTGTTGTATGTTTATTAACATATATACTCTTTCTTGTGTCTTTATTGTTTTTATGCTTGTGCCCAGAGGGGGGATTAAAGCGAAAAAATGTTACAATTAATTATTTTAATTCTTTAAGCGTATCATTTTGATTGCGCTACATCGTTATATGAATTTCGTTAAACCGTGACAATGAAGAAAAATAAATTTCAATCGGTTGTTTGTAATCGCAGATATTAAATTATGAAGAAGAATGTAATGTATGGATAATACATAAAAAAATGCCCGCCCCGTAGCCGAGTTGCTGCGGTGTCGACGTTTTCGAATCCTCGTGCGGACAATTTCATTAATTTAATCAATTTAAAGATTTGTGTTAATAGACATTGGTGTCCGCTATGTTTACACTCCCTCCCACTCATCCGATCCGAAAATGGGAGTAGCGAGTAAGATAATCTAACTACCGATCCGTTTCTATCCTCTTCCATCTTATCATTATGAGAAAGTGATATTGTTGAGCAACTGTATAACAATGGGGACAACTTCTTTTGAGATGCTCCAACAAGAGTCTTAAATCTCTCCCTTCTTTACTTATTTATACTTTCGCGTCGACCTACTTTAATCGTCATGTCTAGCTTTGATGAGTGTTCACCTGTTGCGCATCGTCTGCAGCATATCGAATATCGGTCAAATATTATTTGCCAATTAATTATACTTAGTCAATAATGCTGACGAAAATGACAAGCATAATGTTTAGCTACAGGCGAGTATTACGTTTAATTTGTTGAAAACAAATCAGTTTTTCAGAGAAGCAAGTATAGAAGATAAAATTTTGGAAGGAGCATGTAGTACAAGGCTTCACCAACAGGCCACAGGCGATCGACAGTTACTACAACCTATCTTAACTTAAAAATATTCGCGTTAATATTTTAGCTGACCGCAGTTTATTTCTGACTATTTAATTTATTATATCGACTGACGGTGGTTGATGAAATTTCAACATTAAATTTAATTGATCAAATTTTGTACATTTCCACTAATGTCACTAATGAATTGTGGAAATGTAACAATTCAAATTTTTGTACGTATAATATTTGTTTTTTTTTTGTTTTATACTTACAAGCTTTGTGTTATTTTCTGAAATTGTTTTGATAGAAAAGAGATGCGTTTATATTTCGCGATGATCGCACCGGCGCCGTGTTTATTGTATACAGATATTTCTATTTTTAATTTCGAGTGCCGACGTTCTAATCGATTCTAATACGAAGGAAATGTTCCTCCACGAAAAGTTGTTCGAATAGTGACGTTGTATTTATTTACATACGCATATTGATTCTTGTTGGGTCTTGGTAAAATCGTCGGTATCGGGATATATAATGGAATATAATTTATTGATTATGAAAAAATGAAATAAGATTTTCTATGATAATATTGACGATTCTACACTACAACTGAGTAATCCTTGAAGTTCGTCATAAAACGTAATCACGCGACTAATTACACTGTTAATCTTAAACTTAAGTTTACTCTTCAATTTATATAATATTATATTTGAATAACAAACTATACACGCACAGAATCCAGTACGGTCAATCTGGTTAACTTTGGCCCAGTCCTGAGGGTTTTTATATTTTTATGGTTATCCATTGCATTTATGTGTGGTATTGTTCTACACATAAGTGTACTAATGTCTAAAGACGAAATTTAATTAACATATATAGATTTATTGTTATAATTGATATATTATATAAATATAGATAAAACAAGCTGGGCCAAAGTTTGCATCCAAATCTGGTAACTTTGTCCCACGATACAAATAATCACTGTAGCTACTATAAATAAATTCAGTGATTTTAAAGTCTTGCCAATTTTTCTTATGCTTTCATATATTCTGTACATAATTGAGATGGGAAAAAATATACAGCATTTGTTTTACAGATTAGTAATACAAATCGAAAATATGGCTAATCCAATTTATTTCAAGATAAGTTTTTAAATTGTGTTTAATAATTCCAATCTGACAGCTTACAAATTCAACAATAAAACAAATTATGTTGCACATTAATTAATATTTTTTACCACCAGGAGCTTCTCAATACCTTTGCTTAACTAAAAAATATTCATATGGCATTAGTATTATCATGGTATTATAACTGCACATTTTTCCACGTAGTGGGCTAATCTTTGACCCGTGAGCAAACTTACCTAAATTGATGGTACCGAATATAATTACATTAAAATCTTGTATGCTTTGTACAAATCGTGTGTATTAGTGATTGCGCTCCTTTTATTGCCGCCATTAAAGTTAATAGAGCTAGTTAGTACACACAGATTTTAAAAACGTTTTTATTTGACCAAACGATTTTTAAAATAGTAAAGATTATGGATTGTATTGGAGAACAATAACTTATTTTTTTACTGGAAAATGTATTATTCTCAAATTTGCCAAACCCATTCAATTAGGAATTATTGTTCGTGTTGTTATCAGTGGCGAATAGACTAAAGCGGATTAGAACCATTCACAACTCGCATATTTCAAATGATACCACGTCAGACTATGATTGTGAAACACGAGTTTAATTTGACTTTTTCAAACACACATATCTCTGAATTTTGAAAATGTAGACTAGGACTAGAATATTGGAAAGCTTGGCTTGACAATTATTATATAATAATATTCGCTTCTTTAGTTAATGATGATCGAAAACAACGCCAGACCAACGCACCCGTTTATTTTACGCTAATTAAAATGCATTTTTAATGTTTGTTTATTCTTCTTTCTGTCTGTTATTATATTTTACACAAAGAAATTGTTTTAAATTACGCCTAAATTAATACAATGATAACATTGTTTGAGTTTTGTACGTCACGACGAGAAGACAATATAATTAGGGATGGAGAACTTAAAGTTTAACCATTACAGTTTTCCTGATCGATAGATACTTTTTGGTGTAATTTTTCAAAACCGCAAACTTTAACATTCGCATTGCTGTCCGTCGGGGTGTTTTAATTTCACCCTAATCATTGACATTTACTATCAAAATCTATTTTGAAAAATAAGATGGTTGTTCATTTAAAATATTTTTTTTTATTTTCAAGCACAATTATCGCATGGTGAGTTAACATCGTCCTTTCGGTTGCGGTGTCCTTGGGCACTTAGTTTCGTAAGTATCTATTTGAAATAAATCAAGTTATATGTATATTAGAGGTATGCACGGGCCCGGGTAAGGAATTCAATTTTGGTACTTTAAAATAAATCTTGGTTTCGGTTCAGGTTCGGGTAACAAGAGTGATATTGATTCAGGGGTTCGGGCTGGGTTGGGCTTGAAGATGACGGGCTCGGATCGGGTGATTTCATAAAATTTCGGCCCGTGCAGATATCTACTGTATATACAGTATCAAATGTGTAAGAACCGACTGAAAACAATGAAATTCCTATTGTTTGAATCGGATATAAGAATTATGTCACCTTTTATTAGATTCCATATTTTTTTTTAGCTAATAGGGACGTCAAAGTTGCACACGTTCCCGTCGAGTTGCGTCAGTTGACCATCGCGATCTGTGCAGTGTAGTGTTTTTGAAGTACTTGCGCGTGTTTGTTTGATTATTTTTTTTACCCAGTAAAATTATGACGACAAATAAGAAAAGAGTCGACTTGAGTTTAAAAGACAAGTTGCGTTTTGTTTAAAACTACAAAGAATTAAATTTGAAAGATTGATCTCGAATAGAAAGGCTGTCAAATTATAAATTGCGCAATCAACGTTTTGGGCAAAGGTGCATCTACGCGCGATAGGGTGGTTTGGGTGCTTTAAAACGAGAACTCACAAAATCTTTTTAGTTTTCAAGCACGCGATCGCGCGTGGATGCGCCTGTGTAAAAAGACGGCTATTATTATGATCACGAACGTGGGATGGATATGAATATTTATTGCAAGGTTGCCTAACAAACCGATGAATATCGATAATTAACTAATAGATTATTTGTTACCTGTTTCGTGTCTTCATATAACACGAAACAATATCATGCTTCATAAGATTATTGTTGTTACTTAACATCAAAGTCGCCAGTATTTTACCTTTGATAATAATTATTGCCGGGTCCGTGGTCGAGTGATAAACCTAGTTGCCTTCGGTTACAGTGCTCATGGGTTCGAATAGATTCATAAATTGATTTTTCAATCGATTTATGAATTTCTGTTCGAAGGTATGGATTTCTGTGATCTACAAATTTCCCTACCACTTATTCTATCTTAAAATGGGGTGGAGCGAGAGCGATTAGCTAACCAGTAGTTCTGTCCCAGCCCTATGAGCTTTTTTATATATCGGTGAATGTACGGTAATAGTTATATCATATACTTTCGTGAGAAACACAGCTACATTATCTACAGTGGAAACAAGCGCGATAAATGTGTTATAATAATGGTATTTTGATATTTTTTTTGTTATTATATATATATAAAATTATTATTGTGTAACTTGGAAAATGTTAAAAAACATACTTTCTATGGAACTATTAGAGATATATCGTGCCATATATTGATTGAATTGGCATTTACTTAATAGAACTCCATTATAATAGGATAAAATAACAAAGTATTCAGTTTTACAAAATTTTCATTAAGTAGTTGATAGCTATTTCGGCTTTATGCCATCGTTAGTACTATCCTTAAACTTATTTTTGCTTAGCTATATACACTGTTTTGAAGTGATAGACAATATCACGTCATTTCACGTATTAAAACATCATAATGTTTATTTAAAATTAAATCATTCAAGATACTAATCGTGTTTTTAGAAAAGGAGCTTACGTGGTGTTATTAATTAGTCGTTAAAATAAATGCATTGAAATTTTACTGATTATGCATAATTACATGGGCTTCTTGTAATGGTTTACCCTTACTTAAAATTTTGTAGAACTAAATACTTTGTTATTTTATCCGATTAATATATCGTTGCATTTAGTACTGTATAACTTTATTTTGTAGTTACTAATTCATCGATAGAATTGGCATTCACTTGACAAAACACTATTATGATATAAAAATAGTGAAGTATTTAGTTCCACGTAGATAATAAAATATAGTTGAAAGCTAATTGTTATCACGTCATACACAGGCACAGCTCTTGTGGAACTAAATATTTCGCTATTTTTAATTTACAACCTATCATCCACGATGCCGTCTTCTGTGTGGACTATCTCTGGCTCTATTTGTATGATTCCGTATATCTGCAACTCAGTATCTATGGTTATATTAGTGATGGTGTTTTTATCAATTGCAAGAGACATTTATACAGAATTTATTCTTTATTTTTCTTAATGGTCTCAAGAAAATAAAAATGGTCACACGAAAACTGTATTTAAATGTGCAGTAAAATGTATTTTTTTCGAGTGAAAAAATGTTTCTTTTATAAAGTTATAACTGAAATTTGATCGATATTGTTTTTGTTTCTAGGTATGCGTTGTGACTTGTGACTATTGCTAAGTAGCTTAGGCTAATAAGCTTTGGCAGATGAGCAGATCAAGCAGGTCGATATTAAACTTTAAAATATTATACCTATTATTTCTCCGACATTTTTTTTTATATAAAAGGGTGCAGGTGCACTGTAATGTAAGTCCCTGTTATCTCATTGAACATTGTCTTTTTGAACAAAATTATTTTTACCGTTCTGTCATGCTTTTTAAATTAAAAAATACACTGTTCAGTAAGATATTACATTTAAATTGAATTTTATGTACTGTTTGTTAATCCATCTTGAAATGAAAGAATGTTGCATTGTTAATATTGTTATACAGTTTTTTTATCAATTGCATTATGTCGTCTCTGTTTTGGCAAAAAATATTTATACCACTATGTTCTTTTTTCAAACTCTATGTCTGGCAAAACACACCAATATTTAATTCTCCTAAGAAAACAATCTATCACAATAACATGCAGCAATGCAATAATATTTTTTATGTGAAATATGAAACTATTTGGATTTGAATTTGTATGCTTTATTAGCTCAGCGTTTATTATTTCACGATACAGTTATATATACTGTCATACTGTACATCAGTGGTCCGCAACCATTTTTCAACCACGGCACACCTAAGCACTTATCAATATTTCGCGGCACACCACAAACCAAAATATGTCAATTTCCGAAAAAAAACTTACAATTTATTAATTTGTATTTATTTGTTGAATTTGAAATAATAGCTAATACATTTTTTTAATAAAAGAAAATTAACCCCCTTTGCTTTTTTTTAAGTGATGGAACACTTAACACACACAAACAAAATTTAAATCATATATGAAAAAGCACAGTACAAAAGTATTGCCCATTTTTTTGTTTAGCCAAATCCAAAATAATCTCTCTGTTTTCAATAAATACTCTTGGTGGTTCTTCGGAAGATTTTCAATGATCCTATTCGCTAGACTGGCTATGTCAATGTTTGACTTTCTGTATGAGCTCGTTTTATTTATCAAAACTTTTCATTTAGACCTTTCAAAACTATTTCTCGGGACAACCAACACCTGTGAAGCAATCGGGTTTGATATTTCTTCAAAAGAAGTGCGTGATTTGATAATGTATATTATTTTGATACATTGTTTGTAATAATTTCACGGGGAATTTTTTCGACATCAATGCTTCCCAAAATGCAGCGATGTGTAATGTCTACGGTAGGATTTTTTTGTTTTACACATGAGACACACCGCATTTTATTCTTTATCATTACAGTTGCACTATCCGTGCAAATACTAATACGATTATTCCATAAATATCAAAATAATTTAATATTTGTTTTATCGAGAATAATTTAAGCAGAGATCTTAGAAACTGAATCGATTTAATTTTTTTTTTCATTTAGAAATCCTCGATTTTTCCCCATTTTGGACGCTCTGAGCCGCGGCACACCGGTTACGGAGCACTGCTGTACGTTATTGAGCAAAATAGGTTTACTCACAAGTATTGAGATATTTCCGGAAACGATGTGTTGTATTGAAAAACCTTTGAAGTTAAACCCACTTAGTATATTATCATCTTGTAGGGATCTACCATGCTACCATACCATTTTTTGCGTTATAAGACCATTTTTGACAATTTTAAGAAACCGTTACATTTATGCCTTATGTCAGTATCTAAATTTCAAAAACAAGCTCGAATGAAATTAATTAAAAATTAATCGAACATCTCTTCAGTATTTCTTGGTTCGACAAGTATTCCGGTAGTATTTATTTTTAATAGCCATAATTATTTAAAAAAGATAATAATGAGTGTTTCAAGTAGTTTTCTGAAAAAGATGCGCTTCTGCTTGCATCAAATAACTGAATATGTTATATTACAATGACGTAAACGTTTGCTTAAATACGAGAATTTTATTAAATCATCAAAACGAAAAGTATACACACATGTTTATATAAGGTTTTTAATTATTATTTGCTATCACTTTTGCCTTCCTCGTTGGCACGCGCTATACGACGACCACCCGCAAGCCACTTTCTTTCGTTTGTGCATTTTCCGTTTTACCTGAGTGATATTAGAAAATTAAATGAATAATACCAGAGCGTTTACGCGAAATAATTAGAATATTTCTTTACTTAACACAGTTATTGTATCTGTCAAACGTCATCTGCCAGTTTTGTTGACGGAATAACACTGCTTCTCAAACGATTAATTTATTATAGTAGACGTCAAAATCATTTACTTCGGTTATTGTTATCGGATAAGCTAACAAGTTAGTAAAAAGATAAGGCCACGCCAATTACCTGGAATGTCTGAAGCATATTACCCTTATTTATTTGTTAGTACTTTAAATGGATTAATTAACAAAAATGAACAAATACGTGTGATAAAAGCAACTATTTATAGGATATGTTTCACTGTGTTAAGCATTTTTAAATTGATACTATAGTAAATCAATTGAATTTAAACATATTATGGCTCTGTAGTCTTGTGATAAGAGCTCTAACCTAGCGATCGGATGTTTTGAGGCCTGACACTTTCAATGTCAAATTTAGATTTTTTCAATTTTACTAAGTAACGCCTTATTGACCAGGCGACGTCTGCCCATTATGTAAATTATATTTAACATAAGAAATTTTATAAAAAATGTAATAATACATATCTCTACTATATAGCACAGAATACACGTAAAAATCTGTATGTTTGTATGTATGTCTGTCGGTCACAACAACTCCCAAACAGTGTACAGTAGCGACGTGACATTTTCACATGTTATTCTAGCTGCAATTTTTAGTTCAACTGTGCTTTTTTTAACTTTCAACTCTCAAGTTTTAACTTTTACCTTATACCGAAAACGCTATATTTTTGACGTTTACAAACCGGAATAAAAAAAATCAACAAAACCCCAGGAATATTGCATTAATACTAATAACAGAGATGATAAATAGTGAAAAATAAGGTTTTGCAAAATCGAATGATCTCTGAACTTTCAAGGATACATTAGAAAAATCCGATTTTTCAACAAGATCTGGCACCTTGCCATGCGTCCAAGGTTCTGAAAAAGTACTTCAATGACAATGCTATAACCATTGGGATTGGCCTGAAAATTTACCAGACCTCAATACAGTCGCGATTTTGTGGTCCATCTGCAAGACAGGATTTAAAAAAATGGATTGAACAACCAAAATGAAGATACTCTAGTCGTCTAGTCGGTAGTTAAAGTTTGGTACCGAGATACGAAAACCCATAACAACTGTAAGTCATTGGTAGAATCTATGCCAAATTGGTGCTGTAAACCATAGTAAATACATCAAATATAAATTATTTTGATTTTGTAACCAATTGCATTTTTTGTATGAATAAACTACATTTTTAAAGAAAAATTATCTCGTCCACATTAATATTCACATGGGTGTAAATATATATATCGTTCATTGCAATATTGAATACTGGTTATGGATAGACTTGCGGAGTCATTATTAATTATTGTTATGTAAATATCAAATTTAGCCATATACACTTTGTAACGTACTGATTCGTGGCTGACGGAAAAAAAAGATTGTGTAGGCGTTAAACACAGACGGAATTATTATTGCACTGGCTGGTAAACCGTAATTCGTTAGTTTTATTTAACAAATCGTATTGGTTGAGTTTTCTTTTCGCCGAAGCGTGCGTTCGTTCATATTAATTAAATGCGATTATCCGCACCGAGCGAGTACGTAATTTTATTTCACTTTTACCGATTTTAATTTTATACGAAACCTGAATCATGTTCCATTAAATCTCCATCACACATTCTTTCGGTTTTTACTATTCGAGTAAACCATTTTAGAATTTAGCGCTTTCTTTACGATTACAAGTAAATCAGGGAAAGTAGCACGATAAACATACTAATCCTATTTTTCTTTTTCATCCACGAATTTCAATATTTGTCTTGATGTAAAACTAACAATGATGAAAATACCACCTTTACTTAAGAGCACTTTAAGCTTACGTTATTTTGAAAGGATTCCGCTAATCTAATTCAGCATTTCCTAATGAAATTTAGTAGGAGAACATTTTTTATATTTTAGAAAAAGTACTCTCAACATTTTTAGCCAAGTATAAAAAACTGATTTCCAGGCGAAATAAAATACTATGTAAATATATATCTTGGATCTTTTTCAATCGTTTAGTCCTGTGGAAAAACCCTTGTCATACGTTGATCTAATTATTCTTAGTTTTTCAAAAAAAAAAAAAAGAATTATAATAACAAAAATCTAATTTTTAATACCGCTAACACTCTGTTTGTCAAAATCCGATATATCGGCTTTTGATACTCTAGCGAGAATTGCCGAATCCGTCGCATCCGACGTCGTCATTAAACTAGTATCCGATACTTTTTTAACAGTCTGTAGGGTATTGTTTCAGGGGTACATTATGCTTAAATTATAGAACACATTTTGCTTATTGATTATGTATTTATGTTAGCATCGCGGCATGTCTGGCTTGATAATACTCCGAAAAGGCCCGGCAACCAGAGGATTAACGGTCACGATAACAAAAGAGGCGACAAAAACACATTGGGGTATGATGGGGAGAAACTAATTTACTATTTTTGCAGACATACCAGGTATCGAATGTTTTTTTGAAGAATATTAAAAAGCGAAAGAAACCATATTACTGAGAAATTAGTGTCATTTTTATTTTTAAACAACATACTTTTAATATCATCTGGAAACTTAAGCAGACGTTATCTATACAAGATGCCTGCCTCCACCTCCGCCCGTTATGTGTATGCGATCAAGAAAAGAAACGAATTTAGTAAGCGTGGTCTTGGCCCGATACAGGGCTGCACGGGGCCGATCTTTTAATCATGGCCGGTTTTAAACTGGCAAATCTAGTGCCCAGGCTAAAGACCGACAAGAAAAGATGGCGGATGCAGACCACCCAGTCTGCGAGGTTGCTAGGGCTGTTCTATACGTCAACTCATATACGAATGAACAGTAAGTGTGAGTCGCAGGTATATTTTGCGCCAGGGGTGGCGTCAGCAGGACGCCTTCAATATTCGTGTTGATGCCCTTCAGAAGAAGAGTTATTGCACCACGTAACTGTATGTCCATGTCCAACAGTAGCACGCCAGTCAGAACTGGTAAATCATCCGTTGAAGTTGTCCTGTGAGCCTTAGTGCAAGGGTGCCCAAACTTTTTTGCCTTGGGAGATACTTTTCAATTTAAAATTTTCTTGGGATCGCCTTTTAATGGCATTCTTATAGGAAATTTTATTTAAAGTTATTTTACTTTCGTCAAACATAAAAATGTTTATTTTAAATGCAAAATATTATAAGATAAGTATGTGCTTACAAAATAATTAAAATTTAGTATTTTCGTATATTTTAACATAGTATTTATTATTATTTTTATTGTATGTAATATATACATATTTATATCAAATTTGAATTGTTGAGATTTTGTACATTTCCATGTATTTTGTCACTATACGATATTGAAATTCCATCAAGCACCCTTAGTCGACGTCTTAAATAATATACATACATAACATGTATTTCATTTATTTAAAGTAATATATTCTTTTCAAAACTCACGGAAGTTTTCGAGATCGACAAAAAATTTGCTTTGGGATCGACCGGTTGGGCATCCTTGCCTTAGTGAGTGAACTCAGTGCAATGCGTTGTCCGCTCAGTAAGCTCCTCTTGTTGCTCTAGAACAGCGGCTCTCAAAGTGTAAAAAATTACTGCGTGGCGGTCCCTTTAAAAATTGTTCGATGACTCGCGGACCCCTTTAATAAATCTATATTATTTTAAAGATATCGGCGCTGCCAAATACTTTGCATAGAGTGCGACATACCTACTGCATGGCACTGCTTGTGGGCTGTTGTGGATAAAAGATTTTTTCTAAATATTACATGTTTTGTAGTCTTAAAATTTAAATAACAATTTTAATGGGATGGATGCATCTGCTTTGCCTGAACCAATTCTTGTTTCCCTACAAATCGAAATCCCAAGAAATTTTACATGCTATAATTATAAAAATATAAATAGTATAAATATGCGTTCGTTTTTTGCGGTACTACCGAAACCGCTTCGAGAACCACTGCTCTAGAATGACATACGCTAGATGAGACGTTATCTGTAATATATATTAGTTAGCGGTATCAGTTTGGTTTCCATTGTTATAAAGTTTTTGTACGTACATAATATACGTTTTTATCAATGAGCCGACGTTTAAAACTTTCGAAGACCAATTATTTCGATAATGACAACAATGCAGTGAAGATAACTTAGTTCTGTCTTTTCATCACTATCCTTAATTGCATACTAAAAATGTATGGCGTTTTCAATTTTGGTGTTTGACTTCAGTATCAAAATCGAAGGCATTGAGGAAAATTACTAAACAAATCCTTAAACACACATTATTATTGGAACATTCGTTTTGTCTACAATGTAATACATCCGCAAATGCTTCATCTATCTTGTCGCTTTGTTTCGTCGATGCATAGCTTTTTAGTGTTATTAATTTGAATATTTTTATAATGACTAAAAATTATAATTGTTGTCACTTTCTCCCGGGGACATCGCCGCCATCGCCCGCGCGCTTATAAATAATAAAAATATGATTAGTACAATAAAAAAACACTCCAGCTGTTGTGGCAAGAAAGTAGTCACTTTTTTATTGTAAAACATTGTATCTTTTATGTGAATTTTTACGGAACAGTGTCTCGTTGAAGAAGAAGCACGCATAAATTATTATCAACAGGAAAACGGAATGCAAAAACGCGCTGTCTGTAACATTATACGAGATCAGTTTGATAGCGTTTTCTTTTTCCAGTTAAATTATTGTAATATTATTTCAGTTTATTCTAAGATATGTTATTCTTTTATTTCCATGTCTTACGATTTAAAATGAGCTATTTCAACAAGAGGTATTTTGATGAGGGCTAGTTTTTACTGTCTGGTTATATGTAAGTCCCATTTTCTTAAGTACTCTTATTAAGAAGAATATAAAACAGTGGTCGTCAACCTGGTCTGCACCGGATAAAGTTTCCATGGTGGTCAGTGGGTAATTTCCTCAATTATCATCTATAAAAGAAGATATGACACATGAAGAAATCGAAATCGTTGCCACATTAACGAACTTAAACTTGATATGGAAAAACGATTCCAAGATATTTTTATTTGAAGGAATGTAATTGGATGATAAGTCCTTTTACTGCAAATCTACATACCAAGAAGAACTACTAAAACTTAAATATGATGAAGAGAGTAAAGGAATTTCAATAGTTCTGGAACCCAAAAACTACGGCAAAAGAGAAAAATGTCTGCTTTCTACAAAAAAATGTGAAAATGCTAAAAGATGTATAGATATCTTTTCCTGCCATTCACCTAGTAGAATCGGGTCTCAGTGCGGTTAATATGATGATGTCCAAGCGATACATCAACCAAAGAGGAAACCTCCGTATGTTATTAATGAAAATTGATCCAGAAATTAAATATTTAATCTCACAGCATCAAGTTCAAGTTCCCATTAACCATTAAATATATTTTTTTAAATGATAATAGTGAAGTTCTTGTTTTTCAATTCACACTATTTCTTTAATATGTTAATATGCTCTTTCTACAGTATAAAAAAATTTAGATTTATAAAGTTTTTCTTTCAAATCCAAAGAATTTTCCTTACACTGCAATGTTGATGGGCAGTAAGGAAATTTTATTATAAAATATATCCAATAATGGGCGGTTGGTATAAAAAGATTGACGACCACTGATTTAAAACATCGTAGATAATCGTGCTTTAATAATAAAATTAATATCGATACTGAAGATCACAAACTTACCACGACTGAAATCACAAAATATGAGAATAAAGTAAAAATAACTTTTACTTCCGTAGTGTTAACGATGTCGTAGGCTTCGGTTACGGATCTCGCGGGTTCGAGTCCCGGCTCGGACAGTTTCATAGATTGATTTTTCAATCGATTTGCTAATAACGGGTCATAGCGAGAGCGACTTGCTAACTATCCCTACCCTATTCCTAAAAATATTGGTTGAGCGACTGAGTCACAAGCAGTTCTCTACGAAAAACTTCTGCTGAGATAGCTCCATTAGAGGACATTGGGAGTGGACACGAAGTGAAAGTGTTCATAAACCTGCTTTGTTTATTTTTGTAATTTCAAATATATGTCTTTTCATATTTAAGGTGTACGAAGGCACAACACTTGATGTCGAGGGTTTGTGTGTTTTCACTGAAATATTCGATTTGCAAATATTGTATATGACCGGCCAGCAAGTCGATCGCGGTTGTATTCAAAATTGACATTTTAACCCTTAAACAGGCAGCGGGGATGTGCTTCCGACATACAATTGTTTTATTTTCCAGTATACTATGTTTAGTTATACCTGTCAAACCCCACAACCTGTCAAAATTCAACAACAAATTTGTTTCTATGTTTCAAACCCAATAACGTGGCAATAGTAATGCAACCGCCGCTTTGATATTTAACTGTTATACACATCGCGAACTGTACGTCCGCTTTCCGAAAAAGTTAGGAAAAACATAATAATGTCTAAAAAACAAAATGTAAGTTGTAGTATATTTTTTATATGTGGTAGACTATGAGTTATTGTTTTATTTTGAAAAATATCAGGCTATGGTGATATAAATCCCACGTTACATCGGTTTCTTACCAGGCAAATTGTTCCCACATAGTTTTTCAGGTGTTTTTTTTTTAAATATTTTCTGAAATTTCTGAAGTACCTACATATAATTCACTTATAAATAAGGGTTATATTTCATTGAAATTATAATTATTACTCTTGTCAGTTTCTGTGGCCTGTTTAAGGGTTAAAATGAAAAACATGATAAATCGCCACTATAAAAATTCAATATGGAGGTAGGTCTTCGAAAAATAGACGATTATTTTCTTATTCTTTTTTTAGAAGGTCCTATAAAAATCCAGTTCTACAGACTTGGTGAAAGATACGTAGAAGATAAGAATATTCTTTCAAAAAAATCCTGTTCATTTAAAAAAGGTCCCGTTTTAATTTTCACTCTATTCAATACAATTATTATTTTATTTTTTCCATGTCTACTCCCAATGTGGAGCATATGGTCTCCTAATGGAGGTGTCTTAACAGAATTTTTCTACGAGAACTGCATGTTACTCAGTTGCTCAAGCTCTCTTTTTCGAAGACAGTATGGATAGAAGGATAGGGCTAGGACAGGACTAGTGGTTAGCTAATCGCTCTCGCTACTCCCCATGAGGATGGGATGGGTGGAAGGAAGGACTCAGACTACGAACAGAAATCCATAAATCGATTGAAAAGTCAATCTATGAAAACCGTCCGCATCGGGAATTGAACCCAAGACATCCGTAACCGTAGCCAGCGACGCTATCAACTGCGCCACGGACGCCGAATACAATTATTTTACCAATGTTTATTGCAGTTTTATAATTTCAAACTGGTAGCTTGCTTATACTTGCAAGATAAAAAAATCAACCCTTATACTTGAAAAGTTCGCTACTTCTGGTAAAGAGTATCTACGCATTTTGGGGGTAACATAACCTGAAAACATTCGAGAATCGTTAGTACGTAGCATCTCTTTCATTGTTTGTCGGGCGCTCAAAGTTGACGGAGCGCTCTCCCCGGCAGTTGTCATGGCTCGTGTCTTGCGTCGCAGAAATAGACTGTTTATTATTATCAGAAAGAAGCATTCCACATGTAGGTTATCCGTTTATGGACGTCCACTTGACGCATCGCTTTTTTTGATGCGCGTCTCCGCGAGAAAATAGTTCGATGCCATTTTACCCGCCGACTGGTTGTGCGCGAATCTCTGGCCAATTGTGGAAAGTGTTTACCGCGCATAAAAGTGTAAAAAGTGAGTCTTGTAATGTTTTCGACTGCGATTTTGTGTTTTATCTACAATTCTACACGAAGTAGTAAAATCTGCATATAATCAAATGTCGGAATGCATCAAAGCTAAAATTTTGTTTTTTAAATAATGTGAAGTACGGTTATCTTATTTCCACTACAGATTATGAATAATAACTATTTAATTACTGAAAAGCTTGTGGCTTATTTATTTAGCGATTCGATATGCTCCAAATTGGGTGTAATTAAGGATTGCAATTAATAGATTTCCATTTATTTGGAAAAAAACTCAATTATAAAAGGGTATACATCAGTGGCGTGCTGTGATTTTTTATGCAAGACATGCTGTGAGGGTTCAAAATAAACAATTATCTAGTTTTTGCGATTCTTTTGTCCAATTTATTCGATACAAAATTCTTCAACAATCGCATAATTTAACTTATTTTCATTTTTAAAAATTTTCAATTGATATTATCGCATGACCTGAGAGTCAATCATCAATGATTATTTAAGTGAATGCAATTGTCATTCATTGTAGAAAATGATGAAAGTAAAATATCTTTGCTTGGTACCTTTAAAATATATTTGTGGCGTTATTATATACTGAAATAATTTATAGCTGTGCATTTTTTTTTGTACCTACCTTCTATATAATGGGCTTCCTTTTTAAATGTTTTAACATTAACATTGTACTTACACGAGGCTAAAATGAGAATTCCGCCATTCTTGAGAAAGTCAAGCTTTATGTGCCTGATCATTTTTTGAAGAACCTTGGACATGAATCGTTTGTTCTTCCAAAGTTTAGAACCAGCCTACCAATGGGTATGCGACTGGGAAGTGCTTTAACAATGTTCAAAGGTATTGCTTCGGATGTCGACAAATTCCGCGCGGACGTGAGTGAGTCAGACGAGCACTAATTTTTAAAATTAAAGTAGATTTTGTTTAGAAATTTAACTTTCTACCGCAGTTATTGATGGAATATTTATATTTCCAGTAAATATAAAACATATATTTAGATATTGAGTCGGTGTGTCCCTAAACACGCTTCTGGCAATTTCCCAATGAAATAATTTTTTAATGTACGTATACGTATGTGCTTTATCGATCGATTTATCAATTTCTCCGGTTGCAAGTATAAAATTCCTTCCTATTTCGTCCCCCGTTCGAAATTCAAAAAAATTCCAAATCTAAAAATATCGTTTTTTACAAGATCTCGATCCTAGTTTTAGACGGTCGACGCGCTCCGAAAAACTACAGTATGAAAGCATATTTTACTTTTCTTTATACACCGGAAAACACAAAATAACTTAAAACTATCATACATAACAGTTTTTCGTGATTTACTCACAACTGTAAAAACCCTCGGAAGCGTGTTTGGCGACTCATCGACTTATTATGTATGTTGTATAATGTTACTTGAAATGTTTTCTAAACTTCACAGTGTTTTCTTGAAACTGTTTACGGAAAACTTTTGCACGCGTCCAAGAAAATTCAATGGGCAAGCTCTATGAATTTTGAACAGCAAACCTTTGCCGGAGTATCGATAAAATAGTAAAACATGTATTGATCATGTTTCGTCTGTATTGTACGAACGTAGATTCGTCGATCATGTACGTTCGAACGTACTTCAATGTTTTAATGGAACTAATCTCTTATGGGTAACCGTTACATATACTGATTAACGCTTTTTATGCCTACTTCTTCATTGTATCAGGACAAATTTTGCTGAATAATATGCAGGTATAATATGAGGTATAATAAATTCCATAATGATCATCAATATTAGATTTTAATGATAAAAATAGTCGATTGGCTTATATTTTCAGTCAATTTTAATTAACGATTATGGAAATGGTTATTTGTTAAAACATTTTAACAATTTGTTAAAACTAATGTTAAAATACATTTTTATGGATATATGCGGATTTTCAAAAACAATCGATAGCTATAATTTCGCCTATATAATCTAACCTAGAAGAGATACACAATCTACCTATTTATTATCATATGTAGTTAATTACTCTTAGTGTTTCAACTGTCAATTCTTGGCGAAGAAAATAAAATAATTTATTTTTAATAATTCCACATTTTTATAACGATCAGGACCGGTTTGCGACCATCATTTGGAAAACTTTGCTTTAGCGCAGTGCTCCGCAACCGGCACGCCGCGGAACACTGGTGCACCGCGAGACGATGCTAGGTGTGCCGCGGTGCAATCCGTCCAAAATAAGAAAACATAGAAAATGTTCATATAAAAACAAATCTATTTGGTTGCTAGATATCTGTTATAATTCGCTCTTTACAAACGGTCCGCAGACGACGTAGAACAGCTCAACACAGAATTGGCAGGGCTGGGCATGCAAAGCAGACATGTAGGACGGGCGTACGTAGCATTACAACAATACGTGGATCTATACTTTTCGACATATCCCTTTAAAACCGTTATCAGTTTCATTTTCGGCCGATCGCAAACAACTAATGGAATGTAAATTGTGACAACACCACCCAGAATGTTGAATTGTTAACATTGTAAGTTTTGGTGAGCCTGACTATAACATTCTTCGGCACCAATTTACTTCAATTATTTTCGTTTTCTCATTACCTGATCTTTTCATAACCGTACAGTTTTATCAGATTGCTGCTACAGACATAAATAACACAACGAAATAACGGCTTATTGTCCATTAAATGGCGATTCATTAAAAGTTAAAATATCTGTTTACTATAACAAATAATAATAAATGAAAATAAAACATTGCAAAAGCGTTTGCTCTTGCATTAGCTGTCTGCTGTTTATATTTTCTGGAGTTGAAAGTTTTAATTGGCTTGCTCGTTAAATGATAAATACGAAATGATACTTCATAGTATCTATATAATATGTGTCGTGTACATGGGTATGGGTCGAGTGGAGAAGTAAGTAACTGGCCCACGTTACTAGACCAAGTTTTTGTCAGTGCAGAGGCATTTAGCTAGCTGAAAGTAGTCGCATTTTCATCCCTTCTTATAACTGCCCGCCACATGAAACCTGGAATTTTTTCTGCTGAAGAAACTTCTAAAAAATGGGAAACGAATATTTTTAATTTAGTATGCTTCGTCATAAGTATATAACGGCGAACATACTATTAAGTAATGGAATATTAACTGCGATATAAACGTAGTAATGTTGATGATTGTCGGCGTCCGTAGCGCCTTATCCTTCTATCCCTACTCTCTTCGAAAAAAAGAAAAGTTGAGCAACCGAGTAACAAGCAGTTCTCATAGAAAATTCTGTTAAGATACCTCCATTAGGAGACCATATGCTTCACATTGGGAGCGGACTTGGAAAAAAATGTTATGATTGCTTTATACAGGGCTATTATGAATTGAATTACAATATAATTCTGTAAAAAAACTACGTTTTAAATCGTTGTTTCTGTTCCTTCATTCGCTGTTCTTCACAGCGAAAAATATAGGTAATGAACATAAAGACTGCAGTGCGTCAGTATAGCACAGACATGTGTGGCTTGTGATTAATTTTATTAAACTTATTTTATCAAGTATCTCAAATTTCAAACGACTATATTCCTCTTTCTTTATTTTTGTTTCGGCACGAGTGGGTAACATTACACCGAGTGTTGCATAGCTGATTGTCTCGAGTTCGATGTTTTTCAGATTCCACATTTTATTTGTCTCTATTTAAAATTTTTCGAAGTGACCATCAATTATAAGCGACGTGGTTGGCAAACATTTCTCCTAACTACTCCCTTCGCATATATTTTTCTACGTCGTGATAAAATTATCAATTTATTCATGTAACATAGAATATGAGAGTTATTTCATCGATTTACTTTCATATCTTAACTCTGCTCTCGAGTGCCGCCATAGCAGCGGCATTGGAAGTTCTTCGTATTACTCGAGTGCCGCCGCTGCCGCGGCATATCAAGTGTTTTTTTTTTTGTTTTTTTTTTTTAATATTTTCAGCAATTTTTTTATTGCGATTCCAATTAAGTTAGAATGAATAATAATAGGTTTCTACATTTATCTGAGAAAGGAGTCGTCAAATGAAGACAGCGTGCGTAATTTGAACATGTGTTTTTTTTTTATCTGAATCTTTCGGTACATGAGATATTTTTTTGTCGCATAGGGTAATAAATCTTATTTTTTGAACGCGCTAGTGAATGGAGGTGAACAGTATTTTGCAGGATTTGAAGTGTTTATTTCTTTTTCAAATTAGTACTAGCTTTTATTCTTTTAAAAATCAAGGTCATCTCGCTCACTACTATGTTATACAGATTCAGAAGCTTACAGATCTAATGTGAAGTACTCTAATGAGTCTAATGAAAATTTAAACTTATCGATTTGTTATTTATATTTGAAGTTTGTGAAATTGGTTGACTAATTAAGTAGGACATTTTTGGCAAAGTGGATCTCAAAGGCGCGTTTCAACTGTTCCTACAGAAGACCGACTTGCAGATAAGTTACATGTCCTGCGTTCCGGGAATTAGACATACTGTGCAGTATGTTCAAATAGAAAAATCCCAGGTGGTAGATCGGAAACACGACTATTTTGCGAGACGTGCGTCAATAAGCCAGGATTACATATAGGAGATTGCTATGTGAAACACCACACAATGAAGAAATACAAATAATATTAAAATAAGTGCAGTATATTCATTATAAATCTATTTTACGGAAAAAATAACAAAATATTTTTTTGCTTACATGTTTTTCACCAATTGATGTTTTATATTGAAAATATGCTTTTCATCGGAAAACCTCTCGAGTGGGCGGTAGGCACATTCTAAAAAACGCTCGAGCGGTAAAGGTTTTAAAAGCTAAGTGGATTCATTAAATTATGCTTTATTAAAGTGTATATTTTTAACGAAACTGTCTATTGCTTACACAATTTTAATATTTTTTTAACGATTTGATTCTTATAGTAAAACAATTTCAACAACATAATCCAATTTATATGTTATTCTATTTAAAAAGCCTACATATTTATCGACTTTATGTCACATCGTTAACTGTGTTTGTGTAGGTTATGAGTTTCAATACACCCCGTGGATTTTTTTAAACGATAACTTAAGGCAGCGAAACGCCCCACAAAGAAGTGGTATTTTTAAGTAACCAGTTATTTTTGTATTGAAAATGAATTTCCATTCTCAGTAATTTTTCCATGGAGTGTTGACGATTTTTTGTCATCATTGTTTTCATGCCTGCTCCATTGGCCCATGTTATGTAAATCATTCCCATTGTGAGTTTTAAAGCTCCCCGTTTATATATGTGTAAAGTCATAATTAACTGCCTATTAAGTTCATTATAATATCGCTTCGACTAATTTAAATATGAATTGCTGCACAAAGCTGTTCCTATTTGGCCTAATTATTAATTAAATGGGCAAGCCATTTAATGTTACACACTTATTTTTGGTTAGTTGACTAAACCCTTTGATGCTGGTATATTAAAAATATTTAGTATAATATAGTTTCCGTGGTGAAGAGGTTAACGTCGTTGACTACGGTTACGGATGTCTCGGGTTCAACTCCCGGTACGGACAGCTTCATAAATTGATTTTTCAATCGATTTGTGAACTTCGTTAGCGTGAATCATTTTAAGGTCTTCTTCAAAAACTTCTGTTGAGATACCTTTATTGGGATGGCAATTTATTATTTTTACTTACATTCAATAGTCGTAAGACCGCGGACGAAAAGGAGAATGTACAATACTTTTGATCAGGGTTACCGAGTTGGAATTGTAAAAAAACGAGCGATTCAGACTAGTTTATCTATAAAGTGCATTTTTGTATTTCTGCGTGTATTAATGTACTTGTTTCATTTTTATTTATGCCTATAACATCTTCTTGCCCTGCAATATATATATTATATGAAACATTTGCCTATTTGCCGGATTGGTTGACAGGTGTTTAATTGAAGGATCAATTACACATATACATGAAAGGTAGGGAAAAAACCTGACAAAATTAGACTTTTTTAGTCGTAATCTTAGTCGTTGTCGCGCTTTATTTGGTCGACTCCACACTCCTGTTTTTAATAAAACCACTAATTTTACTGCTCGTGTATTTATGCCACCTCATTACACATATGTTACGTGAAATACCTATGTAAGAGATGTCGAGACTTTCAGTAAACGTTAACAATATTCTTTGTGAAGGCTAAAAAATTGTCACTGTCAATATACTAAGTTTCATCAATTACATTGAGTACATTCGTTATTGCAGTGTTTGCTCACTGGATGACATATTGGACACTTCGAAGCGGAAGCTGTCTAAATAAACCAATTAAAACTCTATTTTAATGCCTGTCATTGTCTTTGTTCTGATAAAATAATAACTTTCAGCCGCATTCTGCTTTAATATCGCTAATGCGATAATTAAATCGTTTCATTCAATGAATAAGAAATGCGCAAATATGTTCCCCATCTGTGCTTCTTATGACAATGCCACACTTTATGATAATTGAAATACAACATTTCCATTCAATTTTAAATGTCAGATGTGTAAATAAATATTCAGAATGAAATTAAAAGTTTTATCATACTACATATCACAGTCTGCATCGTAATAATTACGTAGTTTATCTGAAAAATTGTATTATGTTATATTAATATAACATATTTTCTCGGACAGCTGTATCAACAATTAATTTCGAACGGCTGACATTTTTTTTTAAATCGTAATGTCTTTTGCCCTGTGAAATAAATTAAAATTGTATTGACAGTGCCAATGATGGTTAGTATTTCCGATTTACAATTTAGCTAATGTTCTGTCTCAAGCTCGCATCTGTTGTCAGTCAATGTTTTAGTAACGGCTTTTGCTACTGTCAAGGTCGTCATAATATGACGTCACAACTCACAACCTAATGTTAGGAGTTGTTGAAAATGTGAACTCACAAAACCAACGTATGATTACGTAATATGTTATGTCGGATCGATTATATTGTACTGAAATTGATCATCTAAAGCTGTTCAGCGCTTGGCGATTTCAGAATTAAATATTTTAAAGTATGGAAAGGGCGTTCAAAGTTCTGAATACGGCAATGGGGTACAGTGTGGTGTGGGGTCAAGAAATAACTACACTCCTTAGGCATCATTATTGAGCGACCTCATATTACACGTACGTTTTTATTTAAACTTTGTTTTGGATATCAATACTGCTAACGTAAAAAATTGTCCAAACATTAGTTTTACCTGTGCTTTGTTTATCAGGGATACAAGACATTTCATATATTAAAGTAACAGAGCGGTGGCTGACGATTAATTGCTTTTATTTTTAATTTGAAAAACAAGTGATTAAAATCATTTTGGAGATACGAAATTTTGTTAGGTCACGTGTCTTTTCACTGTGCAGCTGAATATATCAAAAAACCATTTTTGTCAAAGTTGAAGGATGCGAGGTATTGTCTTATCATGTGCGATATTATGTGATTCTGATCACGTGTATATGTTTTTCTCGAATTCGTCTCCCACATTTTTCTAACTTAAATGCGATTGGTGCTAGCGATTTACAATGTTAAATGTTTGGCGCCTTTGTAAAGTTTTCACTATTTGTAATATCATGTTAATACCTTTCTTTTAAACGTTTCGCTAATGTCGCTACATTATGTGTGTTTGTTATCTCTTGCCTTGCCAATTGTGTTTATTTACTTTGGCATCTATACGGTTTTATAGCTTAATCTCTTTTGCGCACATATGGTTGTAGACATTGTGCATATCATATCTATTCACTAGAGGAAATGACAGTGAATCACTTAACGCCGGAGGTCTTCTAATCTCTAATACTAATACTTATATTAATTTCAATTGATATTCAATTGAATGCGTGTTAGTAATCAATTATTACTCTGTGTTCAAAAATCTTCCAAAATCTTATCAGTTAATTCAAAATTGAGCAATGTAATCTGAATTCAAATTTCTAATTCAATTGTTCTTTTGCTGTATAATGATGATTGCTACGAACGAATATTTGGTATCAGTCAAGAAATGGAATCATTTTTGTATTTTAAAAACAGGTGCTGTTGAGATGTTATCATAAAATTACGAATGACAGCGCAGTAAAGTGACACATCCTTCTCGGATTGTCTTGAATAAGCGACTGAAATCAGTGCTGCCAGATGTAAATAATATTATCCGGGAGGATTCGGCGGGAATTTAGTGTTATTTCATTTTCAATATAAAATTGATAGTTTTTTGTTTCAATTGTGACACGAGTTTCAAAGTGTGTCACGAGTTTCGCCTCTTTGAAGGCATTTTCAATTTTTACGTAACACAACACGTGAAATAGTAACTAACAATTTTTTCATTTGGTGGTGTCATGTATTTTTTCCTCCCTATCCCACTGAATCTAAAGCCTGCGAAGTGGCACTCTCGGTTTAATGCCTAATTTATTTCAGGAATGGGTCTCTGTATCGATTTCCTGTATTACTTTATTAAAGATTATATAGGATGAAGGCTTTCAATGAGAGAAACTCCCCCTACGAATACTGACTGTGAGTGTTCCGCAAATTGTTATCAGGAATTTGATTTAAAATGTTTATTGATGTTAAGTGATAGTGTTCATAATAAATATAGTGTAGACATGTGGATGCGAAATGCAATTTGAATTCTTTCAGTTACATTGAATATCAATAACAGATTATCGATTACCCATAGATAACAAATAAAATAGATTTTTTGATATTTTAGTTGACATTATGGCAACACTGAACTTAAATCTGACATTTTCATAGAAAAAAGCTGTACACTCATTTTTCGTGCCGCCTACGCTCCTCAAACGTTCTTGGCAATGAAAATATATGACTAACATTTTGTATTTAGCTACCGTTTATGTGTTTTTTTTTTATTATCGTGTTGTTGCAAGTGTTTTACACGGAGTTATTATTTCACGATCGAATATAAACCAACATATACATAAAATCGAATTATTATATTATTCTGTGATTATTTTATGTACGGTTGTGTTATATTGGGCTGTGAACAAATTTTGCTGTATACAATAAGTAAATACGTAGCAGGTTGGTTGCCCAGTAAGTGAAAACCATATAGCTGCGAAATGAATCCAGTGAAATGTATTATTCAGTGGAGATTTCGATAATTTAATCAAATTTTGTTCGTCTACTTTGACTGAGTTGTTTTGATAGGTGTAGGCGTTTTTAACTGCTGAACTCTGCCAATCTGCATTCCTTTAAAGAGTAAACAGCACTAGTGAATACATACGCCATTTTCAAATCATATCGATACACACATATGCTATAAAATAATAAAAAAACATACAATGCCAAATATATAATATGAGCTGTAATATTTAAAGTAAATCTGTTTTTATTCGTTTTCAGATAAAACGATTGACGATTTGTTGACATTTAAGTTACAAAATGGAGCATATCGTCAGCCTCAAATGGAAAGTCTGTTTTGCAGTTGTCAAGAAAAAGTTAGAATAGGTCAAGATAAGCCAGTTGGCCGAAGTTTAATCAGCAATTATTAAACATAGCATATTGTTCGACGTATAAAATAAGTTTTTTTTTCTATATAGTTTAAAGACGATCCATAACCCACCCGAATTGTTTGTCACTATACTGTAGCTATGTTTTGTTAGAATTTTCTAATTACATTCATTCACCAACCGGATGGATGTGGGTGTGTTTATTTTACGATACAATTGTCATTAATGTATCGATTGAAAATTTAATATTTCATACCGATACGGAATTATTTGATTCCTGATACACACTGAAACATTGCAATTGTTTTGAGACGTTTCTTTGAAGACATTAAAGAAAACGAATTCGGATGGTGTGTTTTATTTTGCTTGTGTCATCTCACGCTCGCTAAATTGTGTATCAGGTCAGTTGCCCGTCTAATAAGCGCACAATTCATAACTAGCACAATTTGTTATATTGTCCGTGGTGGGGGTTTTAAACTATTATCATCACTTGCACTTCCTACGTACGTGTTACGCCTCACTGAACATTTTATCTGCTAACGCACTCACCACAAACTGCTGCATTGTAATGACTTATTTTATTACTGTTACGATGTGTTTTATATCGATAGGACATTCAATCTAAACATTACGATGTGCAACGTAATAACAATGGTAAATAGTGTAATTTCTTTCGTTCGAAGGCTGTGCAACATGATTCTATTTGGCTTACATATTGAAATATAATTTGATGTATTTTCCACATTAGTTTTAAATGGTGGCTAATAGATCTTTCCAACCCGGTCAATTATTCAATCCCGTAATACCGGGGTTTTCTGAATACCAACCCCGGGATTTCGGGCATAAACTACATTTTAAATATAAAATTTCAAACATGTAATTATACGTAATGACCAATCTCGGGATTGAGTAATTTTGAATGCCGAAATCCCGGTATCAAAATAGGGCCCGGGATTGGATGTCCTAGTGTCGAGAGTAATTATTATTACTTCGGTTTATTAAATTCACTTAATAACTTATAATTTCATGGCATGTACAGCATGTATACTTTTTTAAATCTATGAATCGACTAAGTGTGCTTAATCTAATTTCGAAATAATTAAGTTGTTTTTTCCGCAATATTTTATCGTGAACCATTGAAAAATCCATTTATGTACCATAGATAATTATCATTCATCGCACAATTTCGGTGTTTTTTTTTCAACCCTCTCACATTGTTACATTTTGTCACAAAAAAATTTCCACCCTCCTTCGAAATTACGTCACATTTTGGAAAACCCACATCATAAAAATACGCAATTGGTATGACCTAACAAGTTTAAAAGATACATGTCTATATTAAGGGTAATTTTTTTTGTTCATAGTCAATCAAAATTTGAGCGTTGGTAGAATTTTTATGATGCAACAAGACAATAATAGATAGTGGTTAACGTAGAGAATTTTAGATTACTTTTAATGAAAATACTTTTATTGCATAAGGATATAGAATAATTACAAAACCTTTGCTTACAATAATATATGTTGTATAATATAGGCCACTTCATCGAGGAAACTTTTAGTTATTAAAATTTTTAAAAATAAGTTGTAACGTTACGTATTGCCTGGCTTAATTTGGGAATCTTTGTTTTAAAGTAATCGTAGTAAAGTGTGTTGACAAGGCATATTTTTTTTTATCTGCAGAGCTATTATTTGACTCTTATGGCACGCTTTTAAAATAACGTTTTGTCCATGTTAATTGCCTTGAAAGAGTCGGCTAACTTTTTGAATTCGTTTATTGCGCTCTTAAGTGGACCGTGTCATGAGCTCTTTGTTTACAAATTACAGTGTTTTGGGTACATATTTGCTTTATGAACACCTATCGAATCGACCTGTTAATACGAAAATGCAACTGCATTTTACTTTATTTTCGTTAGACTTTGTTTTATGGTTGGAAGTCTTCAGCCTAGAACAGCGTATCCTAAATGGGGTTTCGCGAAGAAGTTGAAAAAATCTTTAAAACAAAAACCCTAAAATATTGTAACTACGTGTATATCTAAAGGCGAGTGCGATATTATTTTAACACAGGGATTGAAGATGATTTGCTTTTATGCGAGTTTACCAACTTATACCACTGGACATCTTTGAATGTAGCAATGGTTTTATGAACACACGCAGTATAATCGTGGGCTCTTGTGTTGATGTGTGCAGTAATGGTGTACTGAGCAGGAATGTGTTTTTTTGATTTGATACATTGAGAATATTTTAATACAGTAATTTTTTTTTTTTTTTTTGGATATCAATTTGATGGAGTATTAGGTCCTAAGGCGCGTTAGAGTCATAGTTCTTTGAGTCTCTTCATCTCTAATGTTATTTTTTTTTCCCACTTCCATCGTTGCAGATAAAAGGGCGTGATCACTGCGCTGCTAAGCAATCCACAATGAAGCCAATTCACGTGGGCACCAATTGCATTTATATAAATATACCTCCCCGCATACCGCACCTACACAGATATACATATATATACAAACGCATACACACATACACACATGCACATGCAATACGCAAGGAAGCATCCAGAAGAAAGTCATTTTCTATTACAAGGGGTCGTGTTTATTTAATTTAAACAAAGAAAGTCCCTGTTTACATCTATGGGGGGTCGTCGAGCAGAACTGCTCTCGGTCTAAACCGATTCTTAAGTATTGTCTCATCGTAATTTTGTAGGTAAGAGATCGTTGGGTTATAATGTTTGCCTACATCACTGTGAAACTTTTGAGACATTTCGCGAACGAACTCTCGAATTAAAGGTACTTTTAAGTCTCTGTGTAGTAGCGAGTTACGTACGTACCACGGGGCGTTACATATTTGTCGCAACGATTTATTTTGAATAATCTGAAGAGTCTTCAGATGCTTGTGGTGAGCATAAGCCCATACCGGAGTAGCGTACACCATAATTTGGCGAGTTATTGCTGTATAGAGGAGCAGCTTGTTTTTGAGAGCAAGTTTGTTTCTCGCATTTAACATAAAGTTTAATCTTTCTTTTGCAGCATTAGCTTGACGTTTTTTGATCGCGGTGTGTTCGTTGAATTTAAGTCTACTATCTAAGGTGAGTCCAAGGTATTTGACTGTTTTTGACCACTTGATCTCTGTATTGTGCATACGAATGCAATCAAAATTGGGTTTTCTAATGAAGCCCTTAGAAAACATAACTGCCGCGCTCTTTTCAGCATTAATTTTGATTCTCCAGTTGTCACACCAATTTGTTATGGTATTGGCGACTGATTGGATTTGTGTTACAGCACTTTGCCGGTTACGGGATTTTGCTAAAATAGCCGTATCATCTGCGTACTGAGCTATAATCGTATCATTTCCCCCGACGGAAGGAATGTCATGCGTGTATATGTTATAAAATATGGGTCCCAAGACAAAGCCTTGCGGAACTCCCGCCTGGGTTGACCTTAGTGAGGACCGGGTTCCATCCATTTTGACTTTGAAACCTCTCCCTGTGACGAATGAGTTGAGGATCTTGACCAGTGGTAATCCTATACCAGCCTTCGACATTTTGAATACAAGCCCTTCGGTCCATACCCTGTCGAAGGCTTTTGCAATATCTAAGAAGAGGCCAGCAGTAACCTCTTTAAGAATAAATCCACTTGTGATTAACTCTACTACTCGAAGAAGTTGATGGTTTGTCGAGTCATATCCAAGTCCAGTTCCAAAGCCAACAGTTATCAGTTTGACTGTGGTTTTAGCAATAAGATATGAACAGCTGTACGGGATGATGTTCCGTGATCCCGTAGAGAGTAGTACCGGGCAAATAGTATTATATTATAGTAACGTTTTCATATTTGTTTTTGTTCAACAATACTTTTTTGTATTATACATAATTGAACATGTCATCAATCGGTAAAGCGATCAGTAGTTGTCGATTTTTAAAAATTTCTACAGAGTATGTAGATATGACACACATAGTTTGCCTAGATTCGGTTTTATATAATTTAAGTTTTTTGAGAGATACGAGATTGCACCTAGATAAAAAGACATGTTTCAGAGGGTCTATTTTTATCAACGGTGCCCAGCAAGAATTATTTTTATTGGTTATGTAATTGAGTATGATCAGCGGTAGTTGACTTACGGTGAAATAGTGGTAGAAAGAGATCATCATGTTATCAATCGTGTTGTCCTTGTTGCGTTCTTTTCTGTGAGTCAAATAATGCTAGTTAGACATCAGTATAATGAAACACATTACACGGCTTTTTAACACAACAAGGAATTTTAGTATTGTTAACAACAACCGTTAAAATTCTTGTTAGGATGATATTACAATATACAACAAAACTATTTAGGATATCATATTTTCACTTATCGTCGAAGCATTTTCAACAGAGTTGGCACGGGGCTAATTTCTGTAAGCGAATACTCAATACAAATGAAAAAGTCATCCTGAGATATATGTCTTTACTACTTTTTTGATACAAAGAATAAGGAAAATGGAATGGAAACATGAATGAAATTGTATCGTATAAATTCACATAATTTCTTTTAAGAAGTTTTTTGATAAAGTACTCTAATTTCGTCAGAAGTCATTTATTAAAATATGTCAATTTTATTCAATAAGGAATTATAAAATATAGTTGACAGCTTTTTCGGCATCACGCCGTCGTCTGAACTATCTCACCGTCACGTCAGAGGTAGAGTACACGCCGTATAACTTTGCACTCCGGCTCTAGGATCCATACTCTGCTCTAGGTTCACGGGATCTATACATTCTAAACACTGAAATGGTCTGTGTATTATACAGAAAATATTAGGCAGTGTAGTAAAAAGTGCAAAGTAATACGGCGTTTTCTCTTTCTTACCTCACCCACCATTACATTCCACTCAAGTTGTATATTTCTTTTTCCAAGTAAATTTCATATTTTTGCAACATTGAGGAAATTCGTTTTTAATATTATATAGTATTGAAATTGATAACATGGTTAAAAAATCTCATCCTTCATTTTTGTCATTTATTTGTAAGTTAAGAATTTCACTCAATATCTACCTTATAAATAGAAATCCCACGAAGAAATTATTCTGAAGATGCGACGCAAAGAGGTAACACACCTCTCACAACCAGTGGAATTACAAAGTTATCAATTTTTATTTTATAAAGTAAATTTAAATTCAATCAAGCATAAATTAATTGTTTTATTTATCTTCTTTAAGTTGTTTTTTTTTTTACCTCGCAGTTGTATTATAAAATTGATGAAAAATAACTACACATCACTGTTTTTTCCCCTTCTATTTTTATAAATGAATGATTGATGATTAAAAATACACAATTTACACTATTCAAGTGATGACGAATGGAAATGTTTTAAAGTTTTCATTGTGACTCTGGTGCAGTAACACGTTTGAAAAATTGTTTATTATTTATTAGACTTTGCACTCAACACTGCAGCAGGCTTTTCCGGAGGACGTCTCAGCAGCATTATGTGCGCACTAGTATTATTAGAATGCACGTATAGTTTAAAGTCATGCTTTCCCAAACTTTTTCTGCGATGGAACACTTTTAAAATACTAAAATTTTAACGGAAACCTTGTTTATTTTGTAGGATAGGTATTAATAATAATACACAATAATTATTAGCAAATACAAGGGAATGGAGTTTTTTATGACTTTGATTTTTGGTCTTTGAATTGAAAATCTTCTTGAATCAGTCACGACATTAAAAAGTTGAATTCTTATAATATCTGCTGTGGCGCGAGTTTGTTCCTGAACTTCGTTGCAGAATGATAAAAAGATCTAAAACAATAATAGCTTGTTTTGATTCACTGGGCTGATTCTTCTGATAAATTCACATAGAATTCATTTAATGGCTTATCTTTCTATTTTTGTTTTAAATCAGTCACTGATAAAATTAATTAGATTTTCATTATCACTTGCAATTAAGTCTTCTGGTAAAACAGTAATGAAAAATGGATTTTGAACCCAGGAATCTTCCTTTCTAGATTTCGAAAGATATTGCAAAAGCGTTATTTTTTAATTATGTGAGTGTTTTAATTTTTTTTCCAACCATTTGAAATTTTTACGAAACACTTATTCACGTTTGGGAAACCCTGGTTGACGCTGATAAAAAAATAAACACGCAGCTTTGAGAGAATATGGAATATTGCTACGAATAGCTAGGGTGAATTAACATACGTCCGGATTTTCACGCAATCGACGTCAAAATCAAGAAGAAAAAACATTGTAAAGAAATAATTGACTAGTGAAAAAATTTAAATTTTTATATTCGTGGTCATTACTGTTCTAATGAATTTTAAGAAATGCCGCACATAGTGTTTCAAGTTTTGTAGATTGAATTGGCATTCAGTTTTGTAGAACTCCATTACAGTAAATACGTCAAAGTATTTAATCTCACAAGCTTTTTAAGATGTAGTTGATAACTATTTCGGCACCACGCCAATGTCAGAATGAATCAGAACAATTTCCCGCAACATAAATGGTTTCTAAATAGTTATTTTTCGTTGGATTAGTTTTACAAATTGTATAAAATGTGACAACTTATTGCTGTACGATTTACACCAGAATGATAATGTTTCATCTGTTCACTGCTTAATATGAAATTAACCTTTATTCGTGTTTTTTCCATCTATTCTAGTATAAATATTATTTTTGCTTTTACGAAATTGACCTTTGTTTGTCCTACTACAAAATAATATTTCTATTCATAATATGACGAGAATCAACATATTGAAACTATCGTTACCGATATTTATATTTATCAATCTTAAGCTATCTTTTCATTTTTTTTAAACCATATTCGCTCCCTATTTGGAGCATATGGCCATCACGCGGTTCCTCCAAGCTTCTCTGTCCTCCGCCAGTCTCCTCGCTTCCTCCCAGGTCATCCCAGCGTCCCGTAGCTCAGCCAAATGCATCCTATGGATTGTCATCAGCGGCCTTCCAGGCGACGGAATCCATGTGGTTGGTAAAAGAGACAGGCAGAATTCAGGCTCCCCTGGGGCATCCCCAGCACGTGTCCAAGCCAGGTCCGTCGTCGCTTTTTTATTTTGGACGTAATAAGAGGCTGGTACGTCCGCTCTCTTACCTCTGAGTTCCTGACAAAATCAAACCACCGTACCCCTAGTATTCGTCGCAAACATCTGTTTTCAAAGCACAGTATACGTTTACCTTGTGCCTTGGTGAGGCGCCATGACTCACAACCGTAAAGCAACACCGTCAGGATGTATGCGTTGAATAAGTAGCACTTGGTTCTGACCGAGTACAACCGTGAGTCCCAGACTTCTGCATTGAGTTTCATACGTATTACATAATTCCCTACAAGTAATTGGATCAAGGTTTATAGTTGTTAGCATATCTATCTACAAACAACAATATGATATGGCAATTATATATTATAATAAAGTCTTAGTGTGACCAAGTCTGACTCTTTAATTATAGTTCGTATTTCGGGCAAGTTTAAGAAATCTACCATAATATATTAAACATCTTTGAATTTTTAAATTTCGATTTCTCGTGCCCGACTGCATATAAATCTTTATTGTTATATTTTTGATGAGTGATTTTAGTAAATAATTCTACAAAAGTAAGACCCCAATGATTAATTTTCTAGGAAATATTTAATATTTTTTTTATCATTTCCACGAAAAAAAAACTTTAAATTGTCAGATATCATAACTGTGTTTGGCAGCGCAGAGTTTTCCACCTCTCATATGGATACCAATCACTTAACTCCCTCAAACATCATTCGATGCTAATTATACAGTAAATTTTATCAACAACACCTGTACATTATAAATTCGCGTAAGTCATGCATATACACTGATGCTATAATAATTGCGGTTGTAGGGATCGCAATACTGGACGAATACCGGTATTTCATATTTAAATACCGTTACAACAAGAATATATCGACTGTGGAAAGGAAAAAGGACGTAACCCACACCAAAAAAATATTTTGTATAACTCACACAAAACGTGCTAATACACTCTATTTATATATAATACTAGTGAGTACCGGCATGCATTGCAATGCCACTCAAAGAAAGAAAGGGTTTGTGTTTTAATTCTGTTTATTGAACTGCTTTTGGATTAGAGGTCTGCACAGGTCGAAATTTCACAGACTTACCCGGTTCGAGCCCATCATCTTCAGGTCTGGCCCGACCCGAACCCTAGTTTTAATATCACAATTGTTATAACACAATATTTTTGTTTTTCGTCTGGTGCGTACACGAATAAATCAGAAGGTTTTTCCTAGATGTCGCTGTATGTACGTATTTGATTCTTTTTTCAATTTTTTTTCTTCAGAACCCTTCACGGGTGTGTGCACAACAACTCACCGAAGATTCATCGAAATCGTATGAATGGTAAAGGAACGCGTAAAGGACAAACAAAAATTTATTTTTATATATATAGATATCGACGTTAGAAATGCAAAAGGACTTATCCCTCCGTCTTTTCAAAATATTTTCCTTTCCACAGTCGATATGAAAAAAATATGATGGCCAAGACGATCACGGATTCGATAATAGGTGATACTTTTGCAAAGACCAGCGCATTATTGAATGCAAAACATAAAAAACAATGATTCTGTATGATAAATAACCTCCATGTTAATGCTTGGACAATATCGACTAGTGACGTCAAGGACGCTCTAGGAACTAAACTTTTTGTTCAATAAAACATGAATTATATTTACATAATTCAAGATGTCACCTGTGCTTAGTGGAATCGTTCAAATAAGAAATCAGGAAATATAAATATAATGTTGATCTGAGTTTATTTTAATTCTGAATTGATATTTCCGAAGAAAGGCGAAACCCGGATCATCAATGACAAAAAATATGGTATTAAGTGTAAACAATTTTAAATACTTAAATTTAAAAATATTTATGTTTTAATTTTGTTTAATTTTCAATACTAAAATACCAATATTTGTCATTTTTCTAACCGGTATTCCGATATTGAAAAAAAAACAGCTTAAATACCGGTATTGCAATCCCTAGTTGACAGTATGAGGAATATGACTATGAAGTAATTATATTATTATTTTGGGCTCGCCGTGCCTAGTATTTCAAAATCGCACGTAGTATCCAGGCGGTACATTATTACACATATAATATGATGCTAAAACATATTTCAAAAATAAAATTGGCACTGCAAACCACATCAGATAATAATAATATTTATGCTGCGTCCACATAAATCGTTCTTTCTAAATAGTATGAATAATTTTTCCGGAAAAATCGTTGCGGAAAAACAACTGTTTCCCTGCTATTTATTATTATTCTTGTCTGAGTCTATTTCTGTCAAAACCGAACAGCGGTCGATTTTGATCGATATTAGACGTTTTAACGAGCACTTCTTAGTATCATTGAATTCATGACTTTTTAAATTCTATTTGTATTTCTTTCATTTATTTATGACGAATGTATTTTTGCTTCGTTTTTTTTTTAATTTATATCACTCGACAAACAGAAATATTTTGTAATCAGGGTTTGGAGTCGTCCTAAAAAACGCGGCTCAGACTCCAACTCCGACATTGACCAAAAACTCCGACTGAGATTACGATTAAAAAGAGTCTAATTTTGTCAGGTTTTTTTCCTACTTTAGTATTTATGCGTAATTGGTCTTCACATTAAATTCCAACCAACCAATTTCGGCAAATAGCCGAATTTTTCATATTATACATATAATATACTCGTATTTATGTATATTGCACAACAAGATGTTATAGGCGTAACTAAAAATGAAACAAGTACATTAGTACACGCAGAAATGCAAAAATGCTTTTAATAGAAAAAGTAGCCGGAGTCAATCGTTTTTTACAACTCCGACCCCGGACAAAACAGCGCGACTCCACGACACTGACTCCGCAGACCTGGTTGTAACTCTAATATGTACTTTTATTTGGGAGATACGATAAATTGCTTTATGTGGAGCTTATTATGCCTTTTTCACCAAAGGAATATTCTTTTTGCTACAAAAGAGAGTAGGTTTTCGTGACTTATATTTCAGTTTATTTATCGTTCTCTACTTTGACTGCTGAACCTGTAGTCAAGTGGGCAACTTCGTTGGTTTATATTGCGGTTTTCATGAGCTCAAATTCCGGTACGAACATTTTCATGAATTAATTATTCAATCGATTTATGGATTTGTGTTTGAAGGCATAGATTATATGTTATCAACTAGAATAAATTTTTTGATATAAGCCCCATGAGGAGTCCATATTATTCACATACGGAGTGGATATTGTTTATAAAAACTTAATCACGATATTTCTTGCGTAATTTACGTAATGCTTGATTTATTCGGTAGTGCGCTTACGTAATATGAATGTTGACATTTTGATTCATGTTGCTATATTGAAGTTAAAATAGATTAGTCCACACTTGTTTGTTTTTTAATATTAAGTTTATTTTTTTTATTACACCTTTGTCAAAAATGATGATTTGCTTCGACGGATGGCAGAATACTACTACCCCTTCACAACAGTAGAGTTCTTGTCTAGCAAAACGTGTAGTAACTGGAAATGAAATAAAAAATGCCAAAGTAATTTTTTTTTCGCACCAGTTTGTACGATACATATAATACAAAGTAAATAATAAATGTAAATTGCGTACTTTAAATTTCAATATGTTATATAATATGTTTTTTTATTATATAATAATAAAATGTTATCCTTCCAAGAATTAACTGTAAAAAATTTAAATTTATTGATATATGTTTGTACTAAAGCGTTTATTTCTTTTCTTTTCCAGGTTGATACAGGAGAAACTCCTGGCTGTATAAGCTAGACGGTTATACGTCTATCAAGCAGAAAATCTGCTTGATGAAGGACTCCACTGTGGGAGCGTGTTACTAGACAAACTGTAAATAAAGTGAGTTACTATATATTTTTTTATATCCTGCTTTTCTTTGTTGAACCATTTTTTTCATTTAAAATGACGTTGGAATATTGATATTTCACAATTTAAAAACCATTTTCGCTCCCTGTGTTCAGAGTATGTACTTCTGACGAAAATCTCAGCAGAATTTGTTGAACACATACTGGTTTGCATTATGAAAACATCACTGACATCCATTTGGGTACAAATTCTTAAATCGATTAAAAAATCAACATATGAAATTTTCCATTCCGGGATAAGAACCTTTGACCGCGCAAAAGCGTTGTACGATAGCCCTAGATCACACATCACAGTACAGCAGTTAAATATTGCAAAATTGTATATTGACTGTATATATGTATATTTAACCCTTACAGGGTGAACCGTATACGCACGAATTTATTTTCAGTCAATTGCTCGGCTAAAAATAGATCAAATTTCAACACTGAAAAATAGAGAATTATGTGAAATATACATTAATTATCCCAAATTCATCAAGAAGTAAACTAAAGTCGTCAGATTATCGCTTAAGTTTATCGAAGAAAATGAAGACACAATCATGCGCGTAGCCGCATAAGTATGTGTAATACATAGGACTGACGATTAATGCTGCACACAGCAGTTCAAAGCTGAAATTCAAAAGACTGAATATTGAGAGCTGTTTTTAAAAATATATTTCCTTGTGTTATGCTTGACATTTTCATCATCTGTTGACTAATTTCTCTACCTAAACGTTTGAATTATTTTTTAAAGCATATATCCACAAGTATTTTCCCTCTAGTTTGGTCGAAAATACGAGATAAAGTCTTGGACATGTAAACATGTCCAGCGCGTTAAATAAAAATTGGTTTGGTATTGATGGGTTGGATGTGTATGATTTTTCTTGCTATTTAATTTTTGTGTGTGATTGATATAATGCGTAAATATTTAAAACAAATCCATGAATTATTCATTAGTGGTCGCAGTCGCAGTCATCGCCCAAGAAGCACAATCTTACCAATTGAAATAAAATATCTTCCTGATTCATAGCGATATTAATAAAATTTTGCACCGCTCATTCGTCGAATTGCGCGCCAAAATATACATAGATTTTTTTATTATGCAGAGAATCAAGCCACGCATATAATTAATCAGTGGTGCACCATACTTTATTTCAGTTCATCTTAACGTTTTTGTTGTCGCTGCCCCGTAAATTTTTCTTAAATTAAATTAGCCGACGATGAAATCACCCAGGAATGAAAAAAACAGCCACACTGCGATGCCATTTAAAAAGAATATATTTCCCGTTTTGTAAATTGAATTTTAGAAGCTAAAATCACCTGTGAATAGTGAAAATATTTTTTTACCCTATCATCAATATTAAATTTAAATTTCGATACTCTATGATTTCGCATCGTCAATAATTTTATTGTTTTTTTTTTAACTAAATATTTTTTTAGTTTATATTAAACATACTATGTTCGTATGTCGATATTCATGTTTGCAAATCGATAGTTTATGAACCGTTGCTGATATTTTTATCAGGTATTGTAAAAAAGAGTTTTAAAACACGAGTGACTCCGACTACTCTGTTGTATATATAGTGCATTTTTGCATTTCTGCCTATATTAATATACTTGTTTCATTTTTATTTATGTCTATAACATCTTATTGTTCTGCAATATACATATATACTGTAATTTTGAAAACTTTCATAAAGGTTTGTGGAATCTGCTGATTCCGGTTTTAACAATCCAGCAATTTCAACTGTTTTTTTCATATCCGTACTACATTCCTAGGTTACACTATTCAAATTTTCACCACCCATTAAGGCTTCAAATACTTCTTACGTGATGTATTCCGCAGTGTAACAGGGGGGTGTTTCAGTGTTTTTGCCAGGAATATCCGAGAAGATTTGGTTGCATCTACTATAACAGGGATGGCCAGTGCGTCGATCGCGAAGTTATTTTTGGTCGATCGTGGACCACAAAATTACAGTTAATGTTCACTTAATTTTTTTTTTTGGAAGTGAAATACATAATTATATTTTATCGTAAATTCGGCTCTTGTATCGTTATTTTTTATATGTATTGGATATCTAATTCGAATTGGTTAATTTTGTACATTTCCATGTGTTTCGTCATTGACGGCACGGCATGCGCATGATAAAAATTGGATCAACTAATCAACTAGTCGCTCCTAGAAAAAAAAAAAATGTGTCGCCTACCCCTGTACTCTAGCATATAGTGTGTAGAAAGAAAAATTGGATTCGGTTAATGGGCAAGCTTTTATGACATAAAACTAAAATGCAGACTGAAGATGATTCTCATAGAGTCGAAACACGTGTCATCCAAAGTAAATGCCGAAACCATCGAGCTTCCGTGCGCTTAGATCCTCTCGTTCTTATATCACACTGTGAACTCTGCATGCCTCAATAATTTGTCGTCGGTGCAACCAATTCGGGATGTCTGAAGGTAGCTGTTAGTCATATCATCTTGAACATGTTTTCGCGTTCGTTGTCTATACATAGATATTCCCAAAGAATATGATCGGCATCCGGAATCATATTGCCGCATTTATATTTTTGACTATCTTTTAACCTGTGTAATATTATTACAGTCGTAATTTCACTAACCAAGGCGACGAATATACTAATAGAATGCTGGCCGTTGACTCGATAAATTATATTACCCAGTGTTTATCGGTTGTTTATAACCGAAACTAACAAAGGAAAAGAGTCTAACGATTTTTTTTACTACTTCTCCACAGCCCTGTCATCACCAACACCTGTTGGAAATCGCCGCTCATAATGAATCACAATATTGTGGTATGATCGTTAATCAAATGGCGAGCTAATTGATAACGAGCATGATTGATTATGCGGGGTTGCATATCCGCACACAGGTTTGCGGTGGAATTACGTGGAATATGCATTCATTAACATTTTTAATCCTGTCAAAATGGTCGATACGAATTAACAAGGAAGTATCGTATTACTGCCATCACATACTGATACTATGTTTACATTTTTATGTTATGTTTATTACATTATGTTTACATACAATTTACAATGTTTACATTACGATACAGTTAGTGTGAAGATGTGAAGGGCCGAAACACGTGTCACAATTAGTAACACGGCCAGTAGAATAACAAAGTGATCACTTTTAATTTTATATGTTTACATTTATTATTGTTTGAGTCTCGCAACCGAGTGGTAAATGCCCTTGTGATTTTGCTCTTTACGGTTACGCAGACAAAGAAACCTTGATACATTTATTAATTTCTATCCAAAAGATATGGATGTCTGCTGTGTTATTATAACTCCCCAATTGGGGGTCCCCAACACCTCCCTTCTGAACCTGAAAAGCGATTAGTTGACTGCTAGTCCTTACCAAACACAGTCCTTTTGTTTTGTTCGACTTTGAGTGATTGGCTTAAGTCAGTTCTCGCTAAGCACTCTTTTAATTGCAGGTTAGTAGTTATTGATGTGTAAGACGTTCTTAAAATTTCAAATGTATATTCAATTTCGTTTAATGAATATTTGTATGATTGTCTGTAAATTATTGCCATAGTTCTACGAGTTGTTTAATATACCTTGTAAAAATTAACACTCAATTTAATATAAATAGATAGTCTTTTTGAGATTTATATTTTATCAAATGATAATGCTCTCGCGATGAACAAAAGTGGTTCTGTTAATTATAAAAACGTGGAAGTAGTATTATTATATTTTAAAAAGTTCTCATTACACAATTTCTGTTGCGGCAATCCATTAGGGGTCCTCTATATTGTTCACATTGTCAGAGAGGGCATATTTAAACTTGCATTTATCCAGTGTTTTAACTCATGTGTTGTGTTGTTGCGCTTACATTTGAAAATCAACAAATCACATTGATTGTCCAAGGAGTTCTAACCGTATGACAATAGATGCCATTTTTACATATAGTATTTGTTATATTATGTAACAAGAAAGCTTTAAAGAATGAAGAAATCCCCGATCGACGATATCTAAATAGTTATTAACCTTTAACTGTCTTGTGTTTGTCAAAGAGTTTGGGTAGTAACAATAATCAGGGCTTCGAACCGGAAAAACCGTTATTTTTATCGGAACGATAACCGGAACCGAATCGAAAATAATACCGGTTTTTTCGGTTCGGTAAATGTTTAAACGCCCTCAAAGAAATCATTCACGATCGTGTGACGCATCTCGACGTAATTCTCATAATTTAATTTCGAAGCGTGTCGTCGTGCTTATCATAGAAGAACTATAAAAAATTTCTAAATTATAGTAGAAAATATTATTGTAAAACATTTAAAAATCAACCACTCGGATCTGAACCGGAAAAACCGTTATTTTTGTCGGAACGAAAGCCGAAACTGAATCGATGTATGATATTTTTACTTGAACCGGAATGAAAATATCGGTTCGAAGCCCTAATGACTGCTAGTAACGTGCTGGGCGTTTTCTAAATACATTGTATGTATGTGCAATTTGGATAGTAATGCTATTGCGGCGTAATTATTGTGTGTATAGTACGGTAATATTTTTTTAAACGCTTTCAAAGACACCGGAGGTCGCGCGGTTTCTCGGCCAAGGCAGACCCGCGTAGAATAACTATTTTTCAAATAATTATAAAGTAACGTTTGTATGGTGAGTGTTTAATTTCAAATACTGACTAAAGCTTCTTTGTGATATGTGATTCGAATTCCCAGACGGTGAGTGACTCGTATATTTATTATATTGATTATGTAAAGATTCGTTGGCTTGTAGATCTGACTCTATATGGCGAGTATGGAATTCTTATGAGGCATTTTAACGGGTGATATTTTACTCGAATTGGTTTTTAGGTGGGGCTAGAAGGTAGATAGTAGGGTTGTAGGGTATGGTTAGAAAATTACTAATTAAATTCTAACCCACCTTTCACAGGGTCGGAATACAGGGGACGGGAAAGAGATGAAAACGTCGCAGAAATTTATTGATAGCTATATTTCAGTGTCGGTGTTGAACGAAATGGTGTCATTTTGCACGCTGCGAGTGCTATTTTGTTGATTGTAATGAGTGTAACTATTACGCGGAGAAGTTGCAGTTTTTAAATATGTACGTAATTTATCAAAGTTTTTTTTATATCTCAGTTTTGAGTACAGTTCATTTTATGGACTTGTCCACGTTTCAACTGCCCCGGCCCGTATGCAAACATTCAATATATAATTTAAGATATCGACGGAGGGTGCTTGATGGAATTTCAATATCAAATTTGAATCACTCGAGTGTGCTCGAATGCCTGAAGATGCCGAAAGGCGAAACCCGGGTCGTTAGCGACAAAATACATGGAAATGCACAAAATCTTCATAATTCAAATTTGATATAATTTATAGTATAATCTAGAAGAGATATATTAATATCACAACTAGATTACATACTACTACAAATAGATTATATAACTAATGTAATACATTATATGGAATTATTTGTCCATATGAAAACTTTTCTGTAGAAAATATACTGATATTAATGAAATATCGTTCACGTAACAAGTTGTCTTTTTTTCGATTGCTTAAGAGAGGGGGTGAATTCATTATAAATCGGTCGTTGAGGGTGTCCTTTCCGCGAATGTGTCGATCAATTATTTATATTTGCTCGAATGCATTTAATAGAGGTCACTTTTTGCAAAAATGTGTTGGTAATGTCGGGTAAACGTCGGATGGTTTAAAAAGTCATTAGACGTAATAGTGCTACTGGTAAATAATGAGACCTCGGGGATACTGTGAGTCATAGGGGAGTGGCGATTGGCGAGTAGCCATATTAATTTTTTATAATACGAACTGTCCATAAAGTATGATTGCTTGAAAAGTGTATACCCTCCCATATATTTAACGCGACATCATGCTGCCTGCTATGGGCGTGGTAGGGTGTTTCGCGTGCAATGGAAAATGAAGCTATATAAAGCCTCCGTCCAACAGGTAGGTAACGAAGAATTTGTTATGAGCTAGTTTGCGTGCATTTGATTGAAAAAAAATCGACTGCTTGACTTGTGACAGACTGACAGATTTATATTCTCTGCTGTATAGTAGAGTGAGCAATATTCTTGCATTTATATATGTTCATCGTTCAAATGTGCTGCTTTCAGTTAGTGACCGACAGCAATCTATCCCGATATTCTTTTCCTTAGAATTTCTATTCCTCTTATACTCTCTGAAAAATAATACTGACTGATTTGATAAAAAAGAACCATCGTTGAAATATTATGTACCTACTGGTTAAATTATTTATCAAAATATGAGTCGATGTATTTAGGTCAAATTTGGTTAACTACAAAAATTAAAGAAATTATGACGGTTGCTATCGGTAAAGACGGTATGTAATATACTATGTATGTCGATGTATATGAATTGAACAAAAATACTTTTTTATTTTGAGATCCCACCGTTTTTTATTGAATCTATTACAACTAATCTGAGATCACACACAGCTTATAATAAAGTCGTTTCCTTTTCATATTCCTGTTAAATATTTATTCGCATTATTTATCTTATGTTTACATTCAATCGAGATATCTTCAGTCGACGGTGCAAAACAAATAGGATTCATTTAATCGAGGAAGGACGGTATCTATAACATATCATTTGCCTGCATTTATTGGGTCAGTAACCATTTCAATTTTTGGTCAGTAATTAATCAAAATTAATTAATTCGGTAAATGGTTAGTATACACGTGGTGAGTTAATAAAATAAAAAGTCAGTTATTAAATGGTCGAATATTTATATAAAACGGTTAGTTTTTTAATTAACCTAAACATTTGGCAATTATTTACTAACCGCACATAATTATTAACTAACCGTTGATTATTTCTTACTGACTATTTATCGAATTAGTTAATGACCAAATAATTAATTGCCATATATAAATATATTCTATAATTTAAGACGAGTTTTGCATTTTAGTTCGACTGTATGCAAAATATTAGCTTTATTTACGACGTTTTTGTAATGCAGTCTGTAATGTAATGCAAAAATTATTTCTTAAATTAATATACGAATTCGTTTTTTTTATGAACCAATATAATTATATAATATTATTCAAACCAGGTTTGTTGAGCATCAAGTGCATTATTGACTGAGGTTTTCCCTTTCCTATACAATTGTGGATAAACACTTTCACGTCGTTATCTTTTGAAATTTATGTAGGTACAGTAATTTTCGATAGATATTGGGTAATATTGAATATTGATTTGAAGATATCAAGATTAAATTTCGATTCCAAATGTGTACTGGTAACAGTGGAAACGGTCTACTTATGTAAAACGTGACATTTTACATGCTGTTAATATTAAATTTGAGATTACGGCAGCCGTTGTAATACAATTCTTTTTATGCAATGAATACAATGACGGTTAAATCAGGGTCGGAGAATAGGAATAAATTGCCTAAAATGTGATAAAAATACTTGTTACGTAAAACAAAATAGGACATTTTACAAGACTAATTACAGTTATTAGTTTTTTTATTTGTATATATTATTTGATTGATAGAGCTGGCGTAGCAAAGTTTTTGAAAATTAATGTAAAATTTCGGAGGTAATAAATACATATTTTTTTATGTATTCATAATCCATTCACCATGTTATCTTCCGTCTTATATATGCTGTGCGGCTCGCTAACAAAATATAGTCTTGGAAGCAGAATTTTTGAAAACGAACGGAACAATCCTTAGGTAATAAGCAAATAAAAATATGTTACATATACTGCATATAACACCATAATCTTGACGCCGTTTCAATCAGTTTTCATTATAAACCTTTAAATTTACTTAATTTAAACTTAATTTTGAATAAATGTATTTTAAAGAAAAAATAAATAATTTAATTATTGTCTTGTTTCCTGTTAATGGTTTGTGTAATGACTTTCTAATACATATTCTACGTTTTTTTTATACTAAGCACGTACATATTTTTGATTGAATGTTTTGATAATTGAGCAATTGAAAATGCTTAATCCCCAAGCAAAGCCGCTCTTGTGTGAGATGGAAATGTTGAAAAAATATGTAACGTGTCCTGTAAATAAGTTTTCGTTCCATCTTAAATTGAGGAGGAGAAAATTTGTGTATCATATACCACAGATCTGATGGGCTTCCTCGAATCAAAGAGAGAACAATCTATTATTGTTTAAGACATCGACTGAGGGTGCTTGATGGAATTTCAATATCAAATTTGGATTATTGAGATCTTGTACACTTCCATGTATTTTGTCACTAACGACCCGGGTTTCGCCTTTCGGCATCTTCAGGCATTCGAGCCAAAAAAAATTCAAAAAAAAAAAAAACTCAATAATCCAAATCTATTATTGATTTTGTTATCGTGTTGAATATGTTTCTGCAATTCAATTGAATGAATATATTACATACAAACCGTTTTCATAAAATTCTTTTATCGCTGATCGAATTCACGTAAAGCGTTTCTTCCGGAAAAACTTCTCTTTCCATAATTTAGGTCTTTCCTCCGTTAATAATAATAATGTAATAAAAAAGATGTTTTCTTTACAGAACTTCCGTTTCCATACGTGATACACGTACTGTGTACTATGTGACGTACGCAGGTCGGTTGAGTGGTCCACAATTTGTGAACCTCGTGTCAATGAAAGCAATTCTATGTAGGACTTTGTGACTTGTTTTTAACCGTGGAATATTTTGACAACATGCGCACTTTACACTGTTTCTCTTTCCATTCAAATTATTTCCTGGGTCTCCCACGATTGATTTTTAAGAATAAATAGTTACCTACCAGTAAATGACCCGTATTAAGCATACGTATTATCGGGTGGTCAGAGTCGTTGGCTACGGTTACGAATGTCTCGGGTTCAAGCCCCGGTACTGACAGTTTTTGTTCGTAGGCATGGATGTTTGTGATGTCGAAAATTCCCTCCCACCCATCCGATCCTATAAACGGGGCGTAGCGAGAGCGGTTACCTAACCACTAATCCTGTCCTAGCCCTATCCTTCTATCCCTACTCTCTTCGAAAACGAGAGGTTGAGCAACTGAGTAACAAGCAGTTCTCGTAGAAAACTTCTGTTGAGATACCTCTATTAGGAGGATATATGCTCCACATTGAGAGCGGACATGGTTAAAAAAAGATTAAGAGGCACAAAACGACCACATCGAAAAGCAACGGTGAAAAAAATGCAATTTTTTCCACAAGGGGAATGCAAAAGAACGATCGTTTCGCTATTGAAGTTATAACGATAAATTGGAAATTAAGATTTTTGGACAGTAAATGGGGCTATAGATTTTGGAACAGTTAATGGGAGTGATTGCTAAGTATATTTTAAAGACGAGCAATTAAATATATACTACCAATTAGTTATTTATTCAAATTATATGAAATGAGACCCTAAACACGCTCCTGGCGTTTTTTCGGTAAAATAAGATCTATTATAAATCTATCAATTTTTCCAGTTGCAAGCCTAAAATTTCTTCCTATTTCTTCCCCCGTTCGAATTTGAAAACCTCAATATAAAAATGCCGTTTTTTATACGACCTCGATCCTAGTTTTTTACTTTTCATTATACACCAGAAGAAATAAAAAAACTTAAATTATACTAAAGACTATCATTCTGCCCATAACAGATTTTCGTGATTTATTAAAAACTCTAAAAACCTTCGGGAGCGTGTTTAGCGACTCAGTGACTCAAATATTGTGGAAAAAATATTAGATATTTCTAAATGCCAAAGCCATTTTCAACATTTAATCTTAGTTTTTTGAACTCTCTGAATTGATTATTAATTTTGTTAGTTCAGTCTAGTTATGTTTGAAGTTTTCATGTCTACACATTGACACAATAGACATAATATTATCGTACGTATTTTATTCTGTTCGAAGAAGCGAAGTATGTGCTACCCGTAGTATCACAAACAATGGTATAAAAGTTATCATGCATTAAATTGAGAGATTATATATTTTTTTGGTTTTTTTTATATTTAATTCCACTACTATCATCATTCTAAACTGAATATGTGTTATATTCTTGAAAGAAAACCGCAATTACCAGAAAATTTGTGCGGATCGCGGGCCGAGGGTCGGGCACCGCACAGTCAGTCGTTACAAACGCGTAGCGAGTAAATCGCAGGTGAGATGGGGCGCGGACTCTGTCGACAGGGGTACGAAAGAGAAGCGAACTGCAGTGAGTCGTGGACGTGCCTGCGGCGACGAGTCGCGACAATTTGTCGTCCAATAAAAGATCGAAATATGCCCATAAAAGTCGATCATTTCTCCAATGTCGCGTAACGAAAGCTCACAAGTGTTTCCGATTGCGCAATATTTATTATATAAATATTTTTTTTAATTCGATATTGTCACCCTAGAGTTAGACATTTTAGATATTTTTTGTACATGTCAATATATGTTTCTGTTCCAATAAATGTAAATTAAAAAAAAAAAAAAACAACGGTTTTTTCCAGTTTTCTTATTACACTTATAAAGTATAAAAATATATGTAGGAAACAGTGAACAAGTAAAATAACAAAATATTACAATTTCATTTTTTATTATACAATGATTTGGAAAAGCTTATTTTTGCGCCAAAAAACCATTTTCGTGAAATTGGCACATTGGAGGTTTATTTTGTGCAACTACGATACTTCTACTTAACATATTTATATTCTATATATATATATATATATATAAAATATATATTTAAAAAAAAATATCCTAAAAGAAAAACAAAACTTCAATATTCAAGCATCAAGTGATGGTAATTATGTAATGTGGAAAACGATATAAATTGCTGTACTGGTTGGTGTTGACTGTAATTTTTTGAGAGAAAAACATTGTTGATTGAATTGGTGTCTGCTTTGTAGATCTCCGTTATATAAAAAAATAATAAACGTATTTTATTTGTTTATATAATTCATCATAGTTCTGATGATGACGTCTGAGCAAAACTGGTCCATGTAATCTTAAAAATGGTGTGCATATTTTGGTTTACTTTTATCAATCTTACAACATTCTTGAATTATTTGTTGCCTGCACAAAAAAAATAATAGTTTTTTTTCCATTGAAAATTATCAAATATAAAAATGTTTAAAAAAGTAAAAGACAATTTGTTTCTTGCTATTTCCACTTAATTTCATGTAAATAACCTTGTTAAGATTTATATTTTATCGGATCATAATGGCGCTCACGATGGACGAAACCAGTCCAGTCCAAAGGAATAATAGTAAACATAATATAAATCCAGCGAAAAACTTTTTTAACAAATGACTAATCTTTCTATAAATGCAGTATGACCAGATTAAGGTTTGAAAAAATTAAGGACAACCATGCTTCTTCGTATACCAATTCATTAATTCAAATATCAATGGATGCAAATTTCCATTTGGTGATTTGAACCATGGTTAATCTGAATGGAAGTTTTAAAGTGCAGACACTCAGGAGGGGCGATTAGTTATTAGTGTTGTTATTCCAATCGAATATTTGACTGGGTTACCAATAATTGTAATGATTTATGATATCATTCACTTTAACGTTATATACTTTCAATCTTTGTTTAAAAGTCATTATATTTAAAAAGTTTATACCTTACTTATTTTATAATTCTATATCATCAGGCTTGTTTTCTCTTAGCAAACATGGATTTCAACTGATAATAACTGTGAATTGAACATGGCTATGTACACAACTTATTTATGAGTGTAATAAAAATGTTTATTAGACAACAGTGGTTTGTAATTATTATCAAACAAATTTAATAATAATGACACATATTTATCAACAATCCAACTTTTTTTGATAAACTTAAAGTAATATTTATTATATGCAATGTTGTTTATGCTGTTTTTTCTTTGTTTACAGACATAATCAAAAATGGATTCAAATATGATTGCGCCGACGAGCCAGCAGGATGCGATGGCTGTTGAAATCTTCGAGCGATTCTGTGGAGCCAGTACCATGAAACAAATCTTAAATCTTTATAGGGAAATATGCAATGTTATCAAAATAAAACCTTCTGTTATATCGGAATTCTATCCATCACTCAAGGTTTGTTACTTATTAAGTCATTAAAATCAAATTATTTCTCTCTTTGAAAGATTATTCATACACAATGAAAGATAAATAAAACTACTGAAATGGAGTGAAGAACATTTCCTATTTTGTTTTTTTATTATATTCGATTGTGCATCTTATTTAATTTCTTGTGAATAATGATATCTTAAGATTGCTTATTGTGTTTGTTACACGATGAATAATTTATTATAATTTTCTTTGTTCCATTGTTTCTTTCAGTCAAGACTTATAAAGTCATGGAAGGCCCAAGCCATTTTCCGTAAATTAGATATGAAATATAATTCTAAGATATACAATCAAGGAAAGGTGTGCCCCAACACGAGGGTTCTTATTATCGGTGCTGGCCCTTGTGGAATGAGAGCTGCTATCGACGCTCAACTCCTTGGCGCTAAAGTGGTATGGATCACATTCACACAATATTCTAATATTTTTTATTAGATTTTGGCTGTCAGCTGCCGTAATATTGTCCTAAAATTCGTTTGCGTGGTAAACTGATACATGGTGGTGGTAGAAGGTTCAGCAATTCATAATTGTCTTATTTCCCATCTTTTTATGTTCTTTGATCATATGTATATTGTCTGTATGGTCAATCTGGGTAACTTTGGCCCAGTTATGAGGGTTTTTGTATTTTTATGGTTCGCCATTTCATTTATGTGTAGTATTGTTCTACATAGAAATGAACTGATGTCCTAAGATGAAATTTAATTATAGTAAATAGATGTATTTTTATAATTGATACATAAATAGACATAAAACAAGGTGGGCAAAACTTTCATCCAAATCGGGTAACTTTGACCCATGATACAAATAATCACTTTAATTACTATAAATTCAGTGCTTTTAGGGTTTTGGTAACTTTTCTTTATGCTATCATATAGTCTGTACATAATTGAGAAGGGAAAAAATATGCAGCATTTGGGTTACAGATTAGTAATACATGAAAATATGGGTAATTCAATATATTCCAAGAAAAGTTTATTGTGTTTTATCATTCCAAGCTGACAGCTTACAAATTCAATAATAAAACAAATCATATCATGGTATTATAACAGCATCTTTTTTCACGTAGTGGGCCAATCTTAGACCGATGAGCAAACTTACCCAAATTGATGATACCTATTAATTTACAAATGTTGAATCGTTTTTGTATCAACATCTACTCTTGTATTAAAATCAATCTACTTATAATAAACAATTAATAAAGCGAATGCCTCACCTATACTTAATCAATATATTTTTTCTTTTAGTATCAAAATTTATACTTTAAACTCTTTATCCATAGATATCATTAATATAATTGAAATCTTGTCCTTTTAATTTCAGGTGGTAATAGAAAAACGAGACCGGATGTCCAGAAATAACGTGCTGCATTTATGGCCATTCGTCATTGAGGACTTAAGAAATATAGGAGCAAAAAAGTTTTTAGGAAAATTTTGTGCAGGTTCAATTGATCACATAAGCATCAGACAATTGCAGCATATTTTACTCAAAGTTGCATTATTGTTAGGCGTGGAGTTCCATGAAGGTGTTAGTTTTGAAAATTTGATTGAACCCTTAGAAAATGAAAGTAAGTATGCACTATTTTATAGAAATGTTAACAAGCGATAGGAGATCAGATAGAGAATTCTGCAATTTTGAATAATGTTTCTCATTTTGACATTACATATCTCTACTAAATAGCACAAAATACATCTGTCTATCGCAAGAAATTCTTCCAAATGGTGAAAGGTAGTGATGTAAAATTTGCACATGTCATTCTGGCTGCCATTTCTAGGTCAACTGTGATATTTTCAACTTTTAACATTTGAGAAACACGTCTTTTTCGCCGCTCGCTCGAGGGTAGGTTGGAGAGCGGGGAGAAGCGGAGTGCGGGGCGTCAACACACTGACGCTCGCTTCCGGCGAAGGACAAAGGACAATTCAACGGTTCCTTCATCTCCCATTAAAACCCGGTCGTATTCAGTATACTCTCCCTTTAATTGCAGTTAGTTTATATAATTTTCTTGAAGACAGTTACACAAACAGATTTACACATTTTTAATTTAAAACTCTGTAAGTGGTTTTACTAGCAAGCGGTGGACTAGGTCGCCGCTTCGCCGGCGGACGACTCCCTCTGGGAAAAGCCGAGAGGTGACTGAAGTGCTTACAGGATCGCAAGCCCTTTGCCCACTTCTAACTGTAAACCAACAACGGCAACCAAACAAATATGACACTACTCTTAAACGCCTCAGGAGGGGTATTACATTTTAAATTTGCATTAATAGAAAGAGTTTGCAGATTGGTTTTGAAGACCCTGTCCGCCCCATAAGTACGGGGCGGTGTCACATTATTATTGATTCATGGACTATATTTTGTGTGTGTACATGAAGTACTGTCCACTGTGATATTTTCAGATTTCACCTTTCAACATTATTATTAATTGATAGACTTTTTCTAGGTGTTACATATTATTTTTTTTTTTTAAATAAATCTCAATTCATTTGTACTACTTCCACATATTTATAATGATCAGGACTGGTTTCGCTCATCACGAGCATTACCAACTGATGTTACATAAGGTTATGGTTCACTGTGATATTTTGAACTTACCACATTAGCTTACACCAAAATAATGCTAACGTCTAAATGTTAGCGCTCTCTATCCTTGAGTGAAGCTGGGTTATAAATACTAGTAAAATATAGAAGCTATAACTTTAATATAATCATTGCACAGATTGTTTCGACCTGTGTGGCATAGCAATAAAAGCTTTACCCTAGTGAAAAGATGCTTCCGTGTTCAAGTCCCGACAATATCAAATTTACATTTTTTCAATTGAAAATTTGAGATCTTGGGCATTGGCTTTTGTGATGTCTTTTCTCCAAAAGTTGATCTCGAGTGACTTTAAAAATTGGTAATATAGCTCTAATACGAAATATTTTGTTCAACAAAAAAAAAATAGGAAGTTTATTCAACATGTGGTTTTATATTGTTTCAGAAAATGGATGGAAGGTATCAGTGACGCCCGTCGACCATCCTGTTAGCCATTATGAATTTGATGTATTGATTGGTGCAGACGGCAAACGAAACACATTGCCTGGTTTTAAAAGAAAGGAATTTAGAGGCAGGCTGGCTATTGCCATTACTGCTAATTTTATAAATAGGCATTCTAAAGAAGAAGCAAGTGTGAGTATTTATAATAAATTTATTTATCTTTTGACCATATCAACTCTTTGTCGATCATATGGGACAATTCCCCATCACCAAAAACATCCCATGTGTAGTATTTGTGAAAACAAATAGTTAATTTTCAAATAAATATATTCAACACATGAATGACTAAAACTCAATTCTAGACTGCCTTTAATATACATGACTTAACTCTGTATAGGTTAGTGTGTCTTAACCTTTTTGAGCCACGGCCCAAATCAGTATGAAATAAAACATGGAAACTATAACAAAAATTATTATCCTAAGAGTTTTGTTGAGAATATTTTGCGACCCACTAAATATGCCAATCAACCCAATTTTGGATTGTGACCATTAGTTTAAAACCCACTTGCTTAGATCAAATACCAATGTACTCCATTTGTATTTTGGTACTGATTTACAGTGATGAACAATTTAGAGGGGTTATTATTTGAATCAGTTCGGCCTATAGTTGGTCATATAGACTATACAATAATAAATTGTATACTTTTTGCACAGTCAATAAATTCTTCAGTTACAAACTATTTACCAGGCGCGTGCCGTACCGTTCTCTCGTTCTCGCTCAATAAAGTGAAGGGTGCGATTGAGATACAAGGACATACTCTTGTATCCTACTTACTCATATACAAGTGAGGTTGTGCGATAGAGATAACTTCACCGCACGCCGCTGCTATTCTTATAGGTACTATTTAATATTAAGTTATATCCGGCAAACACAGTCACAAGTGTCACTCGTGGTTTCGGTGCACAAGGCTAGTAAATTTGTAGTGTCATGGAGAAAGCTAGTAGATCTTAACACATATACCCTTTCTCATTGCATATTGTCGTTCATTTTAACACATTTTAATGCATAACATTGGTTGCTATAATTCTTGAGTACCACATTATTTACCATATGATTCACATAGAGAGTTAGTAAGCTCAAAGACAGAGAATAAATACTGTGAATATTATTATGCACTTCTTTTTATGATTTGATATTAATTTGCACAGGTCCAAGAAATTAGCGGGACAGCGTTTATCTTCAATCAACAGTTTTTTAAAGATTTGAAAAAGGAATTTTCAATTGACTTGGAGAATATCGTTTACTATAAAGATGACACACACTACTTCGTTATGACAGCTAAAAAACAGAGTCTTATCGAAAGAAATGTATTGTTACAGGTAAAGATCCTTGTCTTTCATATTTTGATGAATGTTATTATATTATTGGCATCGCGTTTTTGCGCGTATTTCTAGTGTTTTGCCGGACACAATGCGCGGATTGTATTTATTTAAATAATTTGTGATGACGTCTTCTGGCTGAAATTGTTTCTATGAATTTGATTTTATATATCTGAAAAGAAGACCTCTTCCAGACCTTAATCATTGCAATAATATTATAAATGACAGGTTGACAATTTTTCTATTAATCTATTCAATCATTGTGTTGGAATATCAAGGATCAAAAAACAAATTAAGAATATTTATTATAGTTTAGGCCTTTATATTATTCATTTCTAATACTATCGTATTCATATAATTGACCAATTATATACCACTTTACAACCTATGGGGGCCTGAATGTAATGCTATTTATCCGACAGTGAAACATGCTTTGAGAACAAGATTTTATAGATCGGGTGCCAAAGGGGGTAAAAGATTTTGTGATGAAATGTAACTATGAGGAAGGGGCAAAATATAATTAATTACACTGTAATACTATCGAATTATTTGCACTTGAGTAAGAAATACATCTGATTATTCAACATTTAAGTTTGGTTACATAATTTTAGAATAGGGCAGTCGGAAACATTTTAATGCATAACATTATAGCGCGCTTAATAATTTTTATGTAATTTCAAGTGAATTATTTTGATTATTTTATACAAGCAATTTTTGAAGAATATATCATATGTATATATCATAGGAATATATCATAGGTTGCTATGCTTCATATTTTGCAATGAACTTGCGTTGAAATAATTGTGTTTCTTAATATAGTAATTCTTTTCATTGTTATTTCTGAATATATTCATGATTTTGACGTCCAGATGATTTTGTGTGTTCGCCTGATTACCAGGATTACCCAGAAACAGCCAAATTGCTATCGCGGGAAAATATCAACTATCCTGCGTTAAGGGCATACGCATTGGACGCAGCCGGATATTCCACGGACTTTGGTCTGCCCGATTTAGAATTTGCCGTCAACCATTACGGCCAACCCGATGTTGCGGTCTTTGATTTCACATCAATGTTTGCTGCGGAAAATGCCAGCAAAGTACTGGAAAGAAACAACCACAAGCTGCTGGTTTGCCTTGTCGGTGATAGCTTACTCGAACCTTTCTGGCCTACTGGTTCTGGATGCGCCAGAGGATTCTTGTCGTCACTTGATGCTTGCTGGGCCATCAGATCATGGGGAATGGGTCTTCATCCATTGGCAGTACTTGCTGAGAGGGAATCTATATATAGGATTCTAGGTAAATATTTCTCTACTTCATGAAGTACCTAGTTTTAAAACACGCTCTAATAGATTTCACTCAATTTAGAGTTAGATAGATAAATTGAGAGATATGTTTCTGCCTTCTCTAAAATGTTCAAACTTCAAAAACTCAATATTTCTGATAAAAAATTAAGGTTTATTTTAAAAATCCCCTTAAATGATTGACATGTCAATTCCAAATGCTCTGACAATGAATAAGCCAATCACCACTTTTGTCAACAGGCAAGTGATACGGATTTTGATATACACCTAATACTTTTTTTAAGCGACACATTGGTTCCAGAAATTGATGCGTAAAAAAATAATTTTAAATAATACATGTAGCAAAATTTTTAAAAGAAATAATCCCGTAAAAACAAGAAACAGTGCCGTCCCAAAAAAATGCGTAAAAGTGAAATTGCACAAATAAAAATCGTGTAAAAAAAGGACTGGGTATATTTATTTAAAAATGTACAAATCCCATCATAATTCACAAAGTTCACTAATTTGATAGATATGACTATTTCCCACTTTTCTCTAAACTACCAAAAATAGTTTTAGGTGGATTTGAAACTAAGCGATTCATATTATCAATCGACCCGAACCAGTATAAATCTTAGCCAATGATATGAATAACCCATCAAATACTGAATACCTTTTTTATTTTAGATTAATAAATGCAATTATTATCATTTCAGCCCAATCGACTCCTCAAAATTTGAACCCTGACTTGGTGCATTACACCGTAGATCCGACCACAAGATACCTGGCCTTGAACAAAGCTGCTGTAGGAATTCATCAAATTTTATATCTTTATAATAGCGACAATCCAAATGTTTTCAAAAACGTTGACCAAATTGAATTGGTACCCCAAATTCCCACCAAAAAGAGAAAACGAGGTAAAGATCATACAGTTGTTCAATATTCCAATTGATATTATTAAAATTTATAATATATTTGTCTTGATTTATCTTATTTTGATTTATTTCCTCTTTTTAGAAACATTGGTTCATCACGATACTTTGCTGTCGTGGTTTAAAAAGCAGCTTGTTCTGTTCAACACCATCAAGGTGGAAAACTTAACAACCTCATTCAAAGATGGACTTGTATTATGCGCGGTACTTCATATTTACCGACCGGACCTCATAGACTTTTCAGTAATAGATTTCACAAATCCTGTACAAAACAATGAAATCGCGTTCCAAATATTGAAGCAACTAGGTAAGAATTTTAAATAATTAAGTTGCATTGATAGAAAAAATTACCTTTTCTGTAGTCGTGTGGTCAAGATTCTTCAAACAACTTCAGTTGAGATGCTCTATTAGAACTTCATATACTCCACATTAATAGCGGACATTACACGTTTGTTTCAGTTAAATACAGTTGGATCGTGCTGATTTGACATTTTTAGTATGAATATTTTCTTATTGCAGCAAAAGATGGGCCTTATTTTTTCACTGATTGCTTTGGCTGCACTTTTCATCAGCCAGCCGTTATACAATGCACATTTTGCAGTCAAAAATATTAATATGTTGTCGGAAAACCCTTGTGCTTAAGGATAATAATTTTTTTACAGGAATATCACCTGTTATGACTGCACAGGAGATGGTAAACTCGGACGTCCCTAATATCACAACAATGGTGATGTATCTGTCACAAATTTATCAAAACTTTAAAGGAGAAATACCTGTGATGAAACACAAAAAAATGGTAAGTTGAGACCCAGGCCATTTCATATGACATCTTAACCTTGAGTCTTGGTTACGTGTTTTCACATGATGTTCTAGTCCTTCAAAAATTGTTATAGAGGCATCTAGCGACATGTATTAGAAAAAGCTTTGTCTTAATAGCAGATAATCAAACATTCTAAAATAGTTATTGAGTTAGTATTTTCGTTAAAAAAGTGTTCATAAGATTTGATTCACATTGAAATTCACATCTAATGCCTCGAATATGAATAATAATATTTTGATACCAATTCACAGCAACAGACAATATATATATGACACATAGAATATGAAAGGTGTGTGCAAAGTACAAGACTCAATACATGTGCAAACATTATCATTTGTTTCAAATTTTCATTCGGTTTAACGAAATATTTTGATAGTTATAACAGTTTTACTAAGCCCTTAAGAAAATATTCTATTTCTTCAAAAACGAGCCAGTCACAGTGGTAGTTACCTCTGATTTGGTCTGGGGCTTAAAATCGTAATTAAAAAATATATCTCATAATTAAATATGTATGCAAATTATGAAACAAATGAATTGGATACGTTTTTATTTTTTAAAATATAATGTCTTTCCACCAAGAATTGACAGTTAACACCTTAAAAATACGTTTTTATACTTCTTGATAAATTGAGCAATTTAATTTAAGGAATCTCCTGAACCAGAGAAGACTAGACATTCTAGTAAGAGCAGCGCCATTCTAGATCCGGCTACTGTAATATCAAATAATGCAGGTAAATATAGCCAATATAATATCCTTGATTATAATAGTGAAATCGGATACACAAAAAGTTTTTAGAAGTGATTTGAAGCTTTGATATGATCACTTCATTTAGATGGGACAAATGTTAACATACAATAGTCATGGTCGCATTTCTATTAAAGTCTGAATATCCATTGTGAAACCCTATCTCGCGACTGTAGCGATATCGCCTCAGTAAATTTGTTTTTTTCTTTGACTCCTGGCAATTTGTTGCACAGTATTTTTTTGTTCAACTAGTTTGTCAACTCACACATCCAGCTAAGTTTAAACGTCCCCTCACTTCAACTTCCCGACTCCAGTTGTAATAATTTACTAACATAACAATCTGTGTCACTATGAAATGAGTATAATATCATTATATGATTTTAGCTAGTTGTTTTCTTTTTACCTTGACATTACTATTTACACATTGGTTGCGATTTGTTTTAATTTATATTCTGATTAATCCCATACTGTTTTATAGGTGCTGTAACTGGTAGAACCACTCTTGAGTCTGAATCGCGTAGGAAAAATAGAAAACATAGAACATCCTCACACACCGGTTCATCTAAATATGTTGGAACACCTGTTGTAAGTATTCAAATAATAACTGCTTTAATTATCACTTTCTGTAGAAAAAATTCCAATTGAGTATCATAAAGGGAAATATAATATAAGCCACACAAAATGTTTTTCAATATAATTAGTTAATTACATGAATATTCCACATTTTACACATCACCAGCAGTTACGGCTTTACACCCTTAATATCAAGGGTTTATTATTTCTCAGGGTTGTAATGTCACATGTGTAACATGCCCTGTAGTGTGCAGAACTTCTATATTATAAATATATTAAATGAAATCGGCGAATAGTCATAATTAAATAGATTATTGCTTGAACCACAATTTGGGCCTAACCATATGCTGCTCTATTGATGTTGATTCAAGAAAAAGTTGATAGTTTTATCCAAATTAGCACTCTGGAAAAAATAATATACAACGTAACAGATGGCTGATATTGCGGGGGTATCACTCAAAGGGTTAACATGTATTTATTGATATTACTATCAAAATGAGATTCAAGCAAACAATTGCATTTAACAGTATAATTTCGCACTACTCTCTGTGTCATTATTTCAGTGTTATCTCTAGTTAATTTTAATGTCATCGATTAATTAACTATTTATAGTCATTGAGGTTATTTATCTTGGCCAGATACTTATATTACTGCTTATCGTTGAAAGGAATAACTCTATTTATAAGAAAAGGAAATGTCATTTTACTAACTCACCGAACTGATATTAAATTATGGTCTTAAATACTTGCTGAAATGGCGGATTCAGGAGCTGCGTAGAAAGATGTTTGAAGAAGAGCCCGAAGAAAGTTTGGACGAAGAGGAAAAATACAACAGAAGACTGTTGAGAATATTGTTCATCAGACAACAGCATTTGAAAAGTGTGCACATGCTGCACACCAATGCCAAAGATAACATCCCTGGATTTTCATCCTTGGAAGACTCCGATCTTATTTTGTATCGGCAAAACACTATCAACATGGACGACCGTATCAAAAACTTGGAGAAACTGATGAACCCAGTAAGGCTTGGATGGATTTGAAGATGTGATATATATCGTTTGAATAAAAAAAAAATGCATTTTCAAATTGACTTGCAAGTTTGCTGTTGTTTGTTGGATTAACATTTGTTTATTAATTTAACCTAAAAAAATCTGATGTCAATTTTGTAGCTGTATTCAAATAATTACGTTTTAATTTAATGCTGATAAAAGTAACGAAAGAATGTTTTCTTTTTTTATCCCTTTTGCCTCAGAGCGTGCTGATATTGTGCTCAAAGGCCTCGCAGAGTCTTTCTAACAGTGTAAACTTTAAACATGTCATATAAAAGTATATTGTTTTCTACAAGATAAATTAAAGGTTGCACCATTAGATCAATCCAGTGAGTCTTTTTAGCAGTCTTAGCACACTGAAGCTAAAAGAGTCAGAGATTTATTTTGAAAGAAATAGTGCTTTGTGTGGTATCGATTAATCATTTTATATGTATTCATTTGTGTTAATATACTCATTTATATAGTTTAGAGGTGCCCATCGTGAGATTAAAATAGACGTTTTAAAAAAAAATCAGTTTTGTAAAGTGAATTCACTTATGATTTTGATCATTTACTCGGAAAGATTGCAGAAAGTTTTCCGTCAAAAAATTAGGTTAAACATTTAATTAAGTATTGGGTACTACTGCTTTATATTGTGACAATTATAAAATAATATTTCACAAATATTAGCATTACTATATTTTAATATTGTTGCAAGTAATAACATAAAAAAATAACAAACATACAGATTGACATGTCCTGTATTTTGTTATCAGCTAAATACGTAAATGATTGTTTTCTTCAGCATACCCTTAACTAGAATTGTATTGAATTTTAGCTTTAATTGTGCATGTTTTTATGTGTGCTGTGTTATATATACATCTGATAATTAATAATATGTTTCTGTGTGTGTGTGAATTAATGAAATATTCATAAATATAATTTTTGTCTACAAAACGGAATTATCAGTAGAGATGAGACGCTGATCTCTTACAAAAATGGTTGTAAAGAATATTGCAATTTAATCGGTTGTACAATAACATTTGATTTAATATTGCTAAAGTCACTTACAACCGTTTTGCTTCATATGAGGAATAAAGGATTTTACTTTTGAAGTTATTTTATACATCATAATATAGGAAATATTTTTAGACACCTTATCAATTGTTAATTTTTTATAGAGAATACACACAAGCTGTTCGTTCATAGTCATAGGTTATTTGATAGTTTCAAAATTTCGAGTTATTTTGTTTATGTGATTCTTTAGTGAAGAGAAAATTAGAAAATAACTAGATAACAAACACAATAATGAGAAATTTTAAGTGTCAATAACAACAATATATGAACATCCAAGTGATAATCAACTCAGATAAATCGTGTTTGTCTCACCAAAGAAAAAATGATCTCTCACTGGTTGTGGAGCTATTTATAAGTGATGAATATTTTTGCTTTCAATAAAACAATTCACAATACAATAAACATTCACTAATATTAACTTTTGCATTAGGTTTTCTCTTTGCTGAAATAAAAGACCATCGTAAACTTGAATGTTGGTTTTTCTGTATAATTTGTATTGAAATATTGTTTTCATGGGTTTTCAGGAAGTTCGTGATAAATCTTCAGGAAATTTAGGTAAATCAACTCTGAACGATGATTTCTCCAAGAAGGTGAAGAACATGGAAGATCAGTTCCGTGTTAATGCAGCTACATCCAACAAGAAGCCCAAAGACCTGATGAGAGCCATCGGAAAAATTGAAACAACTGATTGGAATTACAGGGAAATAGAGAAAAAGATTCACGAGAACCGAATGGGTCGGCCGTCACCTCACGAGAAGGAGAAAGTGCCTAGATGGAATAGGGAACAGGTACCAACAAAACAATTCTATTTTGTTTTCCATCAATCATTTTTAATACATTATTTGCAGAAGGCAAGTAAACATGTTTTTTGCATACTAGAGTGCAGTAGATGACAAAACACATTTTTTTTACTAATTAACAACAGGGTGTGGAAAACATATAAACACAAATATACCATAAATTAAACTGTACGAATTACTTATTGTTAGACATTGTACTGTGTAAGTACCTGTCGACTCGTGTATATAAGTTTGGAAGAGAGACCATGGTCCTAAAAAATAACAGTAAATCTAAATTATTTTTTACCATGTCCGCTCCCAATGTGGAGCATAAAGTCTCCTAATGGAGGTATCTCAACAGAAGTTTTTTATGAGAACTGCTTGTTACTCAGTTGCTCAACCTCTAATTTTTAAAAGAGAGTAAAGATAGGCCTAGGACAGGACTAGTGGTTAGCTAAACGCTCTTGCTACACCCTGTTTTTGAGGATCGGATGGGAGGGAGGGAGTTTTAGACATCACAAACATTCATGGTACAAACAGAAATCCACAAATTGATTGAAAGATCAATTTATGAAATTGTCTGCATCTGGACTTGAACCCGAGACACCCGTAGCCGTAGCCAATGACGTTACCAACTGCGCCACGGAGCCAATGAGGAGCGGTGCCTAAATTTTTAATTGTTGAAATTCAATACCCAGAAGATAATAAAAATTTTGTTTTTGCCTTTTTTCACATTCTTCAGTATTGTCACGAGATACTTTTGCTGAAGACGATTTCTATTTTCGTTTTTGCATATATTCCATTACTACAAATTATTTTTGTTTGAAGAATATTACCAATTTTGTACAAAATACCTAACTATCATTGCATATTAATATATTTTCTATGAAAAATGTGTTTGTTTTAATTAATTATAATAAAGGATTCAATATAAAGTTTTGTTTAAAAATAAGCAATAGTTCAGAAATTAAAGCCATTTTATGTGAAACGTAATTTCGTGTGCAAATTTGAAAAATTTACCTGCTTTTCTGTATGGAGTGATGGAACCTGCAAACAATGCGTTAAAATTATTTTGGTTTCTAAAGATGAAACTGTTCTTGTTTTCTTTTTATTGATATTAAATGTTGTGTCTTCTAATTTTGTTGTGTTGCAGTTTTTAGCTCGCCAGACCAGAATTGTAGAACATGGTACGGAGCGTGTGGATGCCGGTGATGGGAAATTCCACGATATCGATACATCACTCAAGCAACTTGATCGACAGCTTAAAGAAGGGAATGTTCTTGAACGGGGAGAGAGGGGAAAAAACAAAGTTGCTAGCTTAGCTGGACAATTCACCAAAAAGAATGATGACGAGGAGGTCACAAAGAATCCTAGTGTGAGAGTAATGAATAGATTTTAATTAACCCCTTGGCCCCTAGAGCGCCGATCTATCGACGTGTTGTAACTGTGCTATAAAATCTCAAAACTTTATCCGTGCAAAATTTGATGTTTCATAGGAAAAATAATAACTTAAATTTGTGGTGTTTACTTTTATATTAAACTATTCTTGTTCAATTTTGATTTGTACTCTTTGGATATTTTTTTGTATCTTGATAAATGTGTTAAACAGTCTACCTTTGAGAGAAATTTAGTTGGATTTGTAAACTAACATTTCCTTACTATATTGGTTGAATTGGTATTCAATTGGTAGAACTCCATTATAATAAGATAAAGTTATCACAGTATTTAGTTCTACAAGAATTATAGAAATTAGTTAACTAATCTACATCCAAGATTTTTGACAGGTACTGCCACCTGGTATTTTCTAGTAATAATTGAAGTGAGTCAAATCATTTTCATTACATTTTTTATTTCAATTCCTTTTATTCAACTAATTTTTTTTTTCCCTTTTTCAGACCCATAATCCGAAGGTTCCGCTGAAGATGAACATAGGAAAGAAGGCCGAGATTTGCCATCTATGTAAAACTGAAGTATATCTAGTTGAAAGGATCAGTCCTGAAGAAGGACTTATTCTTCACAAAAGTTGTTTCAAGTGCCACTACTGCTCCACTCCTTTGAAAATTGGGTAAGAAGATACTATTGTCTCTTAACAGAGTATAAATAAATGTTTCGTCATGTCTCCACTCCCAATGTAGAACATTTGGACTCCTAATGGAGCTTATCGCATTACAAACGCATTTGTAAGCCACTGTAACAAAATACGAAACTAGCATATTTATTTCAAACTTGTGCATGCGCAATTTGTATATTTTGTTATTTTGTCCTATTTTTTTTGATACATAAAACAGCTTCGTTATTCATATCTTTTCAGAAACAATATCAATTTAATAATTGTAATCAATGATCTTCATTTAACGCTATCTAATGTCCGTGGTATTACGTTGTAAATTTGTAAAAACTCAACAAAGGCTTCATCGCTAGAGAGTTCACGTAATAGTGTTTTAAAATTCATGGTGTCAATCAATCAAAGCCAAAAACCATCGCAATGCATCGTATAGAGGTCTAAGGCTTTGCATCAAGTTATTTAAAATAAGCAGCAAAGCTACGTATATACAGCGCAGGTGCGCCAAGACGATTCATCTATTAATACAGCGGCTTACCAATGCGTTTGTATATCTAACATGTACCAATGGAAGTTGTTCTACAAGAACTCATTGTTACTCAGTAGCTCAACCTCTCTTTTGCGAAGAGAGTAAAGGATAGAAGGATAGGGCTCGGACAAGACTAGTGATTAACTAATTGCTTTCCCTACGCTCCGTTTTTAGGATTGGATGGATGGGAAGAAATTTAGACATATATAGACAAAATTAGACCATTCCATTGGTCCTATTCTCAGATTTATTACTGTCCTGTAAATAAGGTTCAAGACCTTTACGCCAACGTAATGATTTTTGTATTTGTTCTATATATGTGTATTAGGTTAGTATTAAACATAGCCAATATCGTAATGCAGGAAAGAGGTCAGTGTTAGTATAACCTTTCAACACGAGAGGTAAATGAGAACCAACAGTTTTTTCGTGAAATTTTTCATTCTTTCAATCAAACGACCTGCGTAAAGGTGTTGTTTTACTGACCGGGCACTGGTCCGGACATTTGAGAATAGGACCTCATAAATGAATTAACAGAATGGTATACGTATTGTAACTCGAACCTCTGAACACTGCAACCGAAGCCAAAGCTATTGACATTGACAACTCGTCTACAGGCTTGACAATATTCACTACTTATATGAAATCTGTATTACAAATGCTTTTTGATGTATTGATATAATGTCCTGAAAATATGTTGAAATTTTATTTTTGAATCCACACTCCTTTCCGACTTACAAACATGCATATTTATATATCGGCGTCTGTGGTGCAGTTGGTAACGTTGTTGGCTAAGGTTACGGATGTCTTGGGTTCAATTCCCGGTGTGGATGTTTTTCATAAATTGATCTTTCAATTGATTTATGGATTTCTGTACCTAGTCTGAGTGTTTGTGATGTCTAAAAACTCCCTCCCACCCATCCGATCCTCACGAGGCGTAACGAGAGCTATTAGCTAACTACTAGTCTCATTCTTCCCTATCCTTCTATCCCTATAAATAGATATCCTAATCTTAGTCTTATAAATATTTTAGGAACTGAAGAAGTTCAGTACTTATTTATTTATTGTAAATTTAAAAAATTGAAATGCTTAGTATTACAGCTGACGCCAATGCGCCATGCATTTCACAAACATAATAACAGTAACAACAATAATAATAATTATTGAACTATTACTATGTTATAACTTTTAGTGTATAGATGTGCTTATGGATATTTTATATTAGTTATTTATATAATGCTATTAATTGCTCAAGATTAAAACGAAATCCTTTATTTTAGGTCATACACTTTCGATCGTGACGGAAGATACCAGAACAACGTCTTCTGCCCCCATCACTTCGGCTTTCTTGTTAAAACTGTACGACAAATAAAGAATATTGTCAATCCTGTTAATATTGTACCGGTCCTAGCTTCGAACGTCTACGCACACACCTCTCCAGTAAATGAATCGGTACCGGACTTCAACTACGTTGATAGAGGTAACAGTATTTGTATTTTTATTCGTACCTACAAGATATTGATTGCTATAGGGAATGAAAATATCCCAGCCACCCATGACTTTATTTGAATGTATGAAATATTCCATTTGGGATTCAAACCTTATACTGTGCAACCAAGTGAAAAATTTCTTCATGGGCCATTGACCATTCGGCCACAAGATCGACATAAATAAAATTTAGTTTTTTATTTCTTTTTCATTAATCTTAAGTTTTTACAACTTGTTTTGTCAAACACTGGTTTGGGAATCTCGTATGCTGCACACATCTCTTTGGGTATCTCATGTGTGGATGTGGAGAAAAATAAATTGACCACTATTTGGGAGGGAAACATGATTTTACATTGGTTTTAGGTTCAAAAATTCTAACCTCCCCCACTTGACGTAAACCATCATTATATCGACACTCTCTACATATAACCTCGTATCTGCAAACATGAGAATTTACAGAAGTGCATTTCAAAGATTCATAGCGCAACTCACCATATAATGTTTTCGATAAAAACAGTTTTTACTCTCCTGAAAAATTTCAATTTTGAGGTTTTGACAATTGGCCAAAACACCATCGATATGCTGAATCGTAAATTACAAGGTTTTTTAGTTAACCTTCCCTTAATAAATAAATATTTGTAAAAAAATGTATAGCCGTTTCAAGTATGTATTCAAGTAAAAAAAAATGTATATCAAACGGCAACCTTCTACAAGCTTAAAACATTATTATAAACAGTCTAGTGCTCAAAAGGTTAAAGAGTTATTTTCATTCAATTTACCAGGAAGCCGGTAAATATAAACAGATCTTTGGTTGCTTGTGTATGTGTTTAATCTAAACATTTTTAATCACGAGGAGGAATTTGTGTAAATAAACATTTTTATAGCATTCATGTTTTTGTATCGAACAATCTGAACAAATCAAACAATCAAATTTGAATTATTGAGATTTTGTACACTTCCATGTATTTTTATTATTTTTATTATTAAAATACATGAAAGTGTACAAAATCTCAATAATTCAAATTTGATATTGAAATTCCATTAAGCACCCTCAGTCGATGTCTTAAATTAAATCAAACAATGTTCAATCAATTGTATCATCAGCAAAGTCTAGTATAATACACCTTGGTGAGTTACCGTATAATGTGGTTTTTGTGAAAATAATCTTGGTAGATTTTTTAACAGTGACAAATAAAACTGGTATTTGTTGGGTGTAATTGTTCTCAGGAATTAATTTGCATGATATGTCTGTAGATCAAACTCCGGAAAGAATTGAAATCGAGAGCCAGATAGATACTGAGGAGGAGTACAACGAGATGGATGAAGACGAATGGACAGATAAGAACTTTGGAACTTCGGTTGCTATTGATGACACAAGGTATACTGACTTACACTTATAAAAGTCATATACCCTGATCCTGCAGGACCTATATTATGTATTTAAAATCATAATGGAATACACACCTTATAAATTTAATTTCAGTTTCATAGTTTTGTAAATATTCAGACATACCTTTTAGATCATTTTGCTTTTGAAAAATATCTATTATTTTGCATGCCCTTCAAGCGCGTGCAAAATATTCTTGGAGGTGAAGAAGAGCAGTGAAATTACATATCTTTAAAAACAGTAAAACATTAATATATTTTTTTCATTTATTGCGAAAATGAATGATAAAATACATTTAAATACAAGGCTAGGATAGTTTTCATAAATGAATGAAAATTGTTTTATGATTTCAAAAAAGTGTCCGGATGGGATACGGCTAATTGGCTGGCAAAAATTACAAGTATTGCGGCAGTGTGGTTACATGCTAATAATTGCAGAAAATTGTTCACAAGCTGTATATTATAAGACTTGCATGAATCGAATTCCAATAACGTAAATATATCAAGGTTTTAATGTACCTCTGCTCCCAAAAATCTACAGAGGTCACAACATGACACCAAAGAAAGGTGGAAATAAATTTTAAAATGTCCTGTTAATAATTTATGTAGATTAAGATATTATTTATATAGATTAAGATTAAAGTATTTTATATTATATTTTATACATTACAAATTATAAAGTTTTTTGCTATTAAATATAAAATTGTTAATAGTTCTTCCCTTTTTCATTAAAAATAGTGATTAGTTGAAATTCATCATAGATTTGTTCTTAGTGATGCTGAGGATGAAGACAGCTCATCTGGTGATGAGGATGGATCCAAGAGAGAGAAAATGGAATCGTGTTCAGGTAACTATTCTTAACACTTATGTTTCAAACTGTCATGATTCTATACTTATTATTTATTCATTTTGAAAGATTTCAGTTTCAAATGAATTAAATTGATTTTGAATCATTGTAATCCACACTGATCTCTGTGCGTCAATATGCTAAATAAGTAATATCTTTTTAATAGATTCTGAAGAGTCTGATGACGATGATGATGATGACGACGACGATGATGATAGCGATGAGTATTCAACTGAGAGTAGTGAGCAGTTCAGTTGCAGGGATTCCAGTGGGGGTAAGTGATCAATTTGTGCTAGCTGTTCTTCATTCTACACTTATTCAACATTACAAAAAATTGCCTTTCAAATTAAGTTTTAACTGAAAACTTTGTGGATTTTATTAGTATAGGTATACTATTTAGTTCAAATATCAAAAATACGACTGTCTTCTTGGTTTTAATGTAGGTATAACCTGTATTGTAAAATCCATAAACTGAACAATCAATTTATGAAAGTGTTTGTGCTGGTCAGTGCAAACGAAAAGCATCTCGTTGACCACACAGCTACATGGCTGACACATTATTCTTAATTATTTCACAAATTTACTGAAATAATAGTAGCATATAAAAAAGTAGGCATAAGAAAAAGTACAGCAGAAAAAGTAACTGGTATTGCATTAAATATATAGAGAAACCATATATTACATAATACAAAACAAAGAGTATCTGTGTTTCTTGTAGTACTATCAATCAGGGACGGCTCTTATAAAGGAGCAAAGGGTGCAGTGCACTGCCATGAACATATTTATTCAAGTAATAGGCGATATTGTACAAACTAATTTTAAATTTTCCCGCGTGTTCCCCTTAAGGAAATATTGCACGAAGCGATTATTCACAACAATGCTTAAGCGAACGTATTCCGCACCAAAATGCTAATAATAATAATTATTGTTTGTGTAAGCTGCATGCGGCGAGGAGGTTCAATTTCTGTATAGCTCTCCCAGAGTAGAAGGGATTTAGTACTAAGCTTTAGTTTTTTGTGACGTCGCCTGTGTCGCATATTCGATTTAAATACGAAGTTTTTAGTTATTCAGGAGCATTGCACCTCTTGCCGAATTATGACGACCGTTCCCGAAAGTATTCAAACTAGCAGAGACCTGTCGCATATGTTTAGTAAGTACGTCGAAAGGACCTGTAGTATATTGGCCTGTCCACAAAGAAACGCATACCATCAAATGTATTTACTTTCTAATAACGTAATTCTAATATTTACGTGCTTCAGTAAAGAATAGTGCATATTCCGTCTCATACATTAAAGAAAATCGTCGGGATTTTTCGAAAAGGCTGGAAATTAAAGCAGCAGGTCGTCCTAGTGTACGGTTAATAATAAAGTGTTTAATCAGAAATTGAATGTAGAAATTGTACAAAAAAAAATAGTTCGTAAGTGAGTTATTACAGATTCCAGTGGAAAGTGAGCGTTGTTTCTAAACATCAAAAAGGATTAAATCATTTTTGAGAAATACCATGACTCAAGACAGACTAAATGCTCTTGCGACGTTGAGTGTAGAGAAACACTTGGTATCGTCAATATCAGACTTAAATGTTTGTGGTATTGAAGTGCTTTCAAAATCCAAGAATCGGAGAATGGATTTCTTGCATAAATAGATGAGTATTTTCTTGCACTCCCTAATATTCTTGTCACCGGCCGCCACTGCTATCAATATTGATTCCAATAAAAGAATCAAATAGGAAGTGAACTTTTATGCACATTCCTAGAGATGGCTAGTTTTTTATTTTCCGAATTTTTTCCTTTTATCTGACATTTCCACATATTTGTTTTCTTCACTAAAAACAAATATTATATCTATAGTAAACACCAAAACAATACTGATAGATATCTTATGTCTTCAATATTTGAAAAAATCATAATATGGCATAAAATATAAGGCCACAATTCTTAACTATACATGTACAGCCATACCACTTGTAGGGTTAATATATTTTTTCATTTTGGTTCTAATTTGTAATAAAACTCCTAATATTATTTTCAGATGAAGAAGGTGCGTCCGGTACATGGGGCTCGGAGCAGCAAATGGCGCTGGATAAACGTCGACAAGAAGTAGCGTTGGGTCCGCTCCCGCCCAGCACCTCTCCAACTGACACCGAGGTTATAACCACAACCAATATTACACAAACCTGTCCACCACTCGATAAGCTTGATGGTATCTCCAATTCCGTTATCAATATACCACTTATCTCAGTTGTCGAAGAACCAAGCAAAGATTCTGTTCTTCCCCAGCAGCCAACAGTTGTTACTATTGTCGCAGAAAACATTTCTTTTATTCCCATCGATGATTATGATGAATTATTTAATATGTCAAATGATTCTTTAGCTGGGTCACTTTCATTCAGTGACTTTAATGATCTTCATTTGAACGATCCCAATGAATCATCTGATATTACCGATCTTGATGTCAAACTTTCATCACTACTACGAAATAAAGATACAACTGCAAAATGTGAAGCAGCAAATCCTAATATTGTCACTGGTCACCAAGAGAAGCTACCTAAATCAACTGAGGATCCTATGTCTGCATTCGAGAGGAGACAAATGGAGATTTGTGACGCAATTCTCAAACGACTTGCCGAATGCAATGCTCTTAAGAAAGAGGCTCAAGTTGATTCTATCGCTGCTGAATCATCTACTAAAGTTGATCTAGCTAAAACAGATGTTCCTATTACTATTGAATCTACTACTGCAGCTGTTGCAATTTCTAAAACAGATGTTCCTATTAATACTGAATCGACCACTGTAGTTGATACAGTTACTAAAACAGATGTTCCTATTGTTACTGAATCTACCACTGGGATTGTGGAGATCTCTAAAACAAATGATTTTGTTACTGTCGATTCTTCTATTGTAGTTCAAGAGATCCCTAAAATGGATGATTCTTCTGTTGTTGTAGAAGAAATTCATAAAGAAGGTGTTTCTAATACAACTGACTTTTCCATTGTGATTGATGAAATCAAAAAGACAAACAATTCCATTATAGCTGATACTTCGATTCTGATGGAGGAAATCAAACAACCAGATAGTTCTATTATAGCTGATACTTCAATTGTGATGGAGGAAATTAAAATGATAGATGACTCTATAGATACCGATTCTTCTGTTGTAATTAATGAGATTCGTAAAAGTGACGAGTCTATTGATCCTTCCTTTGTTGTTCTTGAAGTTACTAAAATTGATGTTGTCAATAATAACTTACCGCTTGTTGAAAATAAACAAGATGCATCGAAAGAATTGAACTATCAAGATGTATCTCAAAACAAATCTCTTGAGTTGAATGAAAACTCTTCTATCATTGATACTGTAGGTGATTTGGTTGTAAACACTGTAGAACGAGTTCAAGAAAATGTTTCTGCTATAAAAACTACTGATCAACATTCTCCACTTGAAATAACTGAATCATCTCCTGTTACCATCTCAGAACAACCGCTCAATGTTATTAATGATATTTTACTCATTAAAACACCTGTTGAATGTGAAGCAAAGCAATCTGACGACCATGTTGTCACAACTATTGAAATACCTTCTGGTAATAACGTTTTGTCTGTTTCTGAGCAGCAACCTACTGTAGGTGAAAATATCGCTGCAAAGGATTCAAAAGATGATGTTGAATGTGGTCCAGAGAAACGACAATCAGAAATATTTGTTGAAATGTTCAATGCCATTGCAGGTGATAGTTCCAATATACCGATTGATGAATCATTCAATGATTTGATCAAAGGCGATCTAGATTCAGATTTTGAGAAGTTATTGAATGACTGCCAAGAAGCTGTTATACAGAGTCCCATCCCTATTGAAAATAAACTTCCTTTAGACACTCCTGATGTGGGTCAAATTCTTGTAGATTCAAAGACAATTGAGTCAACTAAACCATCCATAGATACCATTGATTTGGGGAAAGTTCTTGTTGATTCAAAGACGATTGAGTCAACTAAACTACCCATAGATACCCTTAATATGGGTAAAGTTCTTGTAGATTCAAAGACAATTGAACCAACGTCTGCTGAAGATGATGAGAATAAATTAGAGAGCAATACTGAGTCAAATTTCTCACTTGATGCATTAGATAAGATGTTAAATAAAATCACATATGATCAAAACAGGCAGAGTATGAAGTCTCAAATACACGCTCCGAAAGTGTCAACTAAAGATACCTCGGAAATTAAAAATATCATGAAATACTTTCCTCCTGATAGGTCTCTCAGTAAAACTGGTAAAGCATCGGATGTTAAGGGCTTACCTCCAAAAAAAGAGCCAAATAAAACTTTGTCTAAACAAGCTTCTGTTGAAAAATATTTTCCTGTCACTCAAAAGTTTGTTCCTCTCAAAGATAAAGATGTGGGGAAACCCCCGCATTGCGGTAACAGAAAATTCTCTTTGCCGAACGCCACGAGTGAAACAGTTGGAAATAAACGCGCGTCTTTTGCCAAAGCTGGGCAAAAGTCTTTTGAAAGCCAAGTAGCCCCTGTTTACGGTTTGAGTTCCACAATTAGTAGAACAGCGTTGCCAGAGAAATATTTTCCCGAAGCCAAATCTTTATCTAGAGAATCGCTGGTAAGATCTCCTCAATTAACAAGGAAAGCGACTGCTTTAAGTACCGCAAGATCTAATGCCAATTCCCCATCTAAATTCTTTTCAGCTGAATCAAAAATGGTGACAACACCACCTCAAACTAAAAAAATGAATATAAAAAAAGATCCTACAAAATCTGACATTGTTCTATCTCCGACGAAGCCTGCAGAAATAAAATCAATCAAGCCTACTGCGATGTCAAGCAATATAAAACCTATTTCAAATAAAGTATGCCTTGATAATGCTAAAACTTCTTTGCAAAAAGAAGATGAAGTTGTATCAAAAAGGGCAGTTATCGAAGTTATACGTACACCTGATATTGTCAGTGGAAAATCAGCTAAAGTATCGAATCTAGAGAAAAAAGAGAGAGTCTCAAATATCAGCGAAGCTGTAGCTGCTAAAAATTCAGATTCACCCAAACCGGTGCGTCCATCTAGGACAAAGAAACATACCCCAGCACCACCGGTAGATTTGGAAGGTGGTGCGGCTATATGTAAACCTGCTAGATCTAAAAAGAGTGTGTCTCCAGCTCCGCCGCCAAGGCAGCAATATTTGAATGTTTCTTCTGACAACATTCACGAAAGGTGCTCTTCAAGGAACGGCTCAAATGCAGACTTGGCGGAACAGACTAAGTCATATGTTTCACCTTCCGATCATCACAATATGCCTTTGGAGAACCGAACTCTAAATCTGTCCAGAGGAGATGTGTCTAATATTCCCGGACAGAATAAAAATCAAAAGAGTAAAAATAGCGAGTGTGTCATATCATAAATAATATAAATCTATATTTTTAGTTTAGATTAAGTTGGATGTTTGTGCTTCAAAAACTTTCAATGGTGAAAAAAGGATTTTCAATTCAACTAGCAACGGACATGTAAGGTAACAAATTTTTTTGCCAGGCACTGTCAGAGTGATTTTCTAACCGAATGCAACGTGTGCTAATCAACATAAAACATGTCCGTTGTTAATATTTTAGTTTGTTTTGTATTAACATCATGTATCTATTTTCATTTTATAAATATTTAGATTTCCATATAGCCTTCTAGTATAACCAATAATGTATCACTCAATGTAATATCGTATTGCATATTTAAATATTAGGAAAACCATCTAAAAATGGTATAAAGAAATATGATCGAATTATAATACTGTTAAAAGGACTAATGCTTTTATTGAATTGTGTTGTGTGTGACTTCAAACTTTTATAAATCTCGAGCAATAACTAAAATTAATTGAAAATTCTTTGCTTTCATATTTGTTGGATATTTAATATTACTATTGTAAATATTTTTTTACTATTGTATATACTATTTTTAATTATTTTTTATTTATTACATTGTTTAAGGGCAAGCACTGATTAGATTGTTATTCACGTTTTAGGTTGCTTCAGAATCCAGTTCAAAAAATTCAGAGGCCGCCAATTCTGCCACAGAAGTATCGACTGATAGCGAATTCGCTCATGATGACCCTACACCAACCTGTGAAGTGCCAGTAATTCTATGCAATGACAGGAAAATCAAACAAAACGAAAGAAACTGGGAAGCTGCAATCGAAAAGAAAAAAGCGGCCAAGAATGAAAATTTGAAAACAAATGTAAATAATTTTGCCAAAGTTCAAGTAACATCCAGAATAATTGCCAATGGTAATCTAGAAAAGAAGAATAAACCTGAAGAGCACATAAAACTAGAATTGAAATCACCGATTGCACCAGCTAAAACGCCTCTTGTTGTTCCTCGTCTAGGAGACTATCTTTTAAGTAGAACTCAAAGCACAAGTGGAATAGCAACAAAGCGTGCTTTGGAATTAAAAAAGAAATATTTATTAGGTCCTCAAGCTATGATCGGTTTGCAAAAATCAGATTCAGCTTCTGAATTGGATTCCAAGCTACGAGCATTCCACCGCAATATCTCTGAATGTCAAAGAATGTTGAACGCAACGCCCGATGTCCCCCCAACCTTGCAAACCTTCCTCGATAACTCGTCACGTAGTACCGCCTGGGGTCTGCTCTCTCCTACTAACATGAACAAGTTGCCTGCTATTGCGGTTGAATCGATCCCCACTATATCTCCAACATCTCCATCTTATATATATTCCAATATGACAAATTATCCATTTACTAAGACAAACAATAATGAAGTAATTTCTGATAATCCTAAAAAGGTGAATGAAAATAACATGGACAATCTGCCTGCTTCAGTGCCAGATGTCGTTCAGACTGCGATAAATTCAAATATATTAAACAAAGAAGTTTTGGCAATGAATGTTAATCTTAATATGAAAAAAAGTCCAAAAGAATCGGCAAACACTGAAGAGAATATCCCTGTGAAGCCTCTTAATAGTCCAATATTTGAAACATCAATTGTTGTTCCTAAAATTCCATGGAAGGATATTAAGAAAAATGACTATCCGTCTGGAACTGACATAGATTCGGATTCGTTGCACAGCTTTAATTCTTCCAGTGATGATGTGTCCGGTAAACATAATACTCAGAGTAATATTTCTGTGCCACGTGTGGAAATTATGAAGCCTTGTGGAGAAATAATGCAGCTAGATAGTCTTATGGTTGTGAACGGGGAATATATAGGCCCGCAAGATTCTGATGATGATATTACAGTAGCAAAGGTAATTACACCCAAAAAAGGCAGTGAAAACCCATTTAAAAAACCAGAGAAGCCTTCGAGTCTTATTGACCCGGTGCCATTCAGTGAAGGAAAGAATAATCAGGCGCAAGCTTTTTCAAGCTCTGATTCCGGTAATGACATAACAGCTTTTTTTACTGATAATGAACCGTTGGATTGGGCAGTGGAAGGAACAGCTGCTGATACTGTAGGCTTAAAACAACCTCATGGTCGAACAACTCACTCTCAAAACCACGATACCGCATGGAAAGCATTTGCATTGGATAATTTTGATGAAAGTGAACATGTATGCGGCAAGCATCTAGACAAAGAAGTTAAAAAAATATCCAATATCCTTGACTGTGATCATTCAGATATTGACTTTATGGATACTGGCTCTGAAGAAAGTTTAATTGAAAATCAAGACAATCTTAATATTCGGGAACCTATTAATACAGGTTTTATTGAATTCGTTGACGTGTGTGTTAGTAACCAAAGAGACATTTTACCGAAATCACCTTTGGTCGAAGCTGTAAATAGACACTGTGATTCACCTGTCAATGATAGATCTATTAATTTTATTGAACAAGGTGCATGTATATTAAACAATGATCAGTTTGCTAGTGAGTACGGAAATAACCTGTGTGAAAATGAAAACCCATCTATGACTCAAAGCGTTGCCTCCCTCGAGGAAAAGGATAATGCTGAGTACAAATGTGACCAAGAAGAAGACGGTTTTTTCATTATCAATGTTGAAAATGATAATGTTGAAGCAAAACCCAACGAAGATGCAAATCACTCTTTATTGTGTGAAACAGAGCTTAATTCAGCTGATGATAATAACTCATCTAATCATAATTCAATTTCAACCAACACTAATGAGTTTATGTCTCACTGTAACTCAAACTCAACCACAAGTGGCATTGAAACACTGATAGCGCCTCACGAAACTAAGGATACGCCTAAAAAGATGTGCAATTCCCCTGCTACCACTAGAAAATTGGAAGAGATATCCAAGGAAAAAGTCAAACAGAAAGACTTAATACATCAATTAGTCATGGACAAAATGTCAAAGATATCTGAAAAACGAAGTGACAGACGATCTCGAAGTCCAATCATTGTGCAGCAACTAACACTTAAAAGTAATAAAGTGGAGAGTTCCGAAAATTTAGATTTTCAAAAAGTGCCACCTCCAAAAATCGAAGAACCGGTTAAAAAGGTTCACAAACATGTTGATAGTCATAAAAAAGAATCAACGAAAAACAGTTCACATCCAAAGCATTCTATTTCATTGAAAATAAAGCCATTGAATGATTGCGAGACTTATACTAAGACGAAGCATCCTAATAATTCAGAAACATTCTCCCTACCTGACATACATCAGTCAGTTATGGAAGAAAATAAATTAGATAAATTAAGAAAATTAGAAGACTGTAAAGTACCGAAAAAACGTATACTCTCTGAAGATAGCTCATTAGATTATTCACACTTTGGTCAGCCGGGTGGTATAGTTCCAGGATTTAGAAAGTTATCACTTAACGATTTCTCCGGGAAGCTTGTTCAGCATGTGGAGTCTTTGCGCAACAGCTCGCCAAATCACGATGCTTATCAGTCCTTGAATCCGTCAAGTAGTCTATGTACGTCTGATCCAAACTTCCTCATTTCCGAAAATACTAGTAAGAAAAATAAAGGCAGAGATACAGAAAGGAGAAAAAGCATCATTAAAACTGTTTCTGACTTCTTCAGTAGACGAAGAGACGGTCACGCGAATCCATCGAGCTTAGATGATAAGAAAAATAAGTCACCTCCTGGGCAGAAATTTAAGAACAAATCAAATGTAAGTCTAATTCTTTTTTATTCATCAAGTAATCGTCTCATTATTTTTTTTTAACTCCATAAAATGATGCTAATTTAATATTTTATTTCCAGTCATGCTATAATTTGGATCGATCCGAATCACTAGTAAGGAACATATTATTGTTATGCATGTGTTTTCGTGTTTGCGTTTAATATCCTGCTGTTTTAAGTTTGATTACATTAAGATTCAAACTGCTTTACATAAGATATACATAGAAATCATATAGGTATAATATTTTTTGTTTTGTTACGTCTTAATTTTGTATTGTAACAACAAACACTCATGTTATATTTTTAGATAATTCTAAATGAAGTAGTAGTTCATATTCTTAGAAATAGTATTCCAACACAATTTTTCACAAGATAATAATGCAAGAATCGTTAAGATGGTGCTGTGCGATCTTTTTACAGATGGAAAAAAAGCAATCTACTTTCTTTTTTAAACAACACTTTGATTAACTACTGTTAATTTTTATAATTTACATTGACAAGAAGGCTAAAATTAAACAATATTTCACAAAGCTGCGTCTGCTATTTTTTATAGCTAGCTAATAATTTTGTTTGCATCAGCTTAGTGCTTATAAATAATTATAGTAGTGCCATATTTATGTTAAATTTTAATAGATCAACATAATTTGTTATACAATCAAAACCATAATTTTGTTTTGTTCGCAGACTATCTTTTTATTTTCTCTTCCAGTTTTGTCTTGTGGTGCTATAGTTTTTCTTTTATTTCTCGATTGGACTTTTGAAAATTTGGTTTTATGGCTTTGAAAATCCAATGTGGTACTGGAATGACAGTTGCCAGTTTGGTGATACATTGGGAACTTTCCGTTGGTGGGGAAAAATGCATGCAAATTTCTTGTGGGGTATTGTGGATCTCTATTACTTATTAAAATTGTCCATTATTTCTTTTCTATCTATTGTGTTTTATTTTTTCCATTAGTTCAACCAACTATTGATTCTCTTAAAAAATAATAATATAAATCCACTTTATATGATTTACCTTCATATGTTTTCAAGCCGTAATTAAATAGTTTACCAATATTAAATGAACAACTCCCATATTGAATTCCATGTTTTTATACCCTATTTTTTAAATCAGTTAGTATAAATAAGTATATTAGAACAATAACAATTGTTTTTATTTTTTAAATATATGTTATGCAGTCTGAGATAGATACATAATAAACTTTTTATTAACCATTTGATATTATTTTAGGACGCCGAAATGCAAAAGATTTCACACCTCGACATCAACAACGAGGTCCCACCACCAATACCACCACTTCCCATGAATTACTGTAGTGTCCAGAGTACATCAGGTATGGAATTGTCTTTCCGTCCGGATGATATTTAATGTCAGCAATCTTTGCAAATAAAAAGAAATACTGTTTTTCCTCGAATACTCAAGGTTTTTTCTATTCTATTTTATTGCATTCTAATTGTATTTAAATTTAATGCACAGGATATTGCAAGCTCTCTTATAGGCCTAAAAGGGTAATAATTTACTCCTAAGCGTAAAAAACGTATTTACAGTAACTTCTCTACTTACACAGTTAATATGTTCCAAAGGGTTCTGCGTAAGGCGAAAATCGCATAATTCGAGGAATTGTTTTTTTCAACTTTTTGTCTGCTTATTTCGTATGGAGTGCTGTAATGTTTATAAACTGGCCACACCTAATTGAGATATGCTGTTCATATTATGAAAAATAAATGAAAACTTTTCATAGAAAGTAAAAAAATAAATATACATTAACTATTTTGATTTTTTAAAAAAACTTCCTGAGGGGTGAGTCTCAATTGATTAGTATTTTATAACATGTTTGTTTTTTATTTAGGCTATCATGATGGGAATACGAGTTTGCAGCAAAGTCCACCAAAAATCACCAAAAAGATAACTGCTAAAAAAAGGTAAACATAAGAATAATGTATTTATTGTTTTGTATAAAGGGCAAATAAATAGGTTCAGATTTTGAGACAGTTTTTCACCCACCCATAATTAACCTGACAACTGAATAATTCTCTTTATACTTTAACAGGTTCGCAGACACCTTTATTTTATTTCACTTTCGATTAAATCCTAGTTTAGGTTTAGTATTAAATATGCGGAAAATGCGTTTTCCAGCTAAAAGTACGGCTATAGTGTCATTTTTTTTACTAATGAAGAAATGTTACTGGAGAGGATATGACGGGCACAGACATTATACAGATACACCCATCGTATTTAGAGATAATAATATATATCATAGATAAAATTTAAATTGATAACTTTTTTATTCCACTGGTTGCGTTACTAATTGTGACATGTGTTTCGCCTTATTGAGAAGTATCTTCAGACTAACTGCACAGTTTTTTTTTACTAAAACTTTAACATTGAACGAATTAAATTGACGACATTATAATATAAATAACTTTTTGATGAAGACATATTTTATACAGGGATGTAATATCTCTTTCCATAACATAATTACTTCAGTTTCAGTTTGGCTATAACTTTCTTTTATTTGTCTTTTGACTGAATGCTATAACCATCCTTTCCTAAATAAGACATGATTTTAATGGCTCTAACCGTCATATATTATTATAACTCTCAACATGCAAAATTTAATACTATTCACAGAAATGTAATTTTGATAAAACTAACGCCATCTGTATTTGTATTTTACAATCTTGAAACGAGTAGAGTTACATATTTTTTTTTTCAAATAGGTATGTATACTATGCCTGTTCATGGCGTATTACTTAACCTCTCTCTTTCATTGAGTGTGAGGATACTCACAGAAGGATGCTGTTGAATACTTACTTTTTGGTTAACAGTTTGACAGAATTTATTGAAAACATCACAACTTGTTTGTAAAAAAATAGGTGATTAATTTTACTCATTAATACGTTTCATTGTATTGAAATCTAAACTTTTTCACTTACACTTACATCAATGTGATTTTGAATCTATTCGTTGACTTTTGTTTCTATTTTTAGGTGCAATTCGTTAAATGAAATTCAAAATAAAATCAACGAAACCGAAATGTGTCTTGAGAAAGTTGAAGACATGTGCGTCCAGGCGTGGAATAAGCTACATTCAAAGACTGGTGGTGGTGAGGAGAGAGTGCTGCTTCAGGATTGCCTCAGTCTGAATAAGTATTATGAAAATTTAGTAAAGCAAAGGAATAGTCAAACGACACGAGCGCACGAATTATTGCTCGAAGAAAGGCAACAGCAGTTGCGGCTCAAATTGAGAGACGTTTTAAATGGAGGAAAAGGTAACACACATTTTATTTATTTCTATAGATACTTTCATTGTTAAAAATGCGTCACTGGCAAAGACTATACTAATAAATTACATATATACAAGTATTAATCTATTGTCAGCTGACTAATATACCTAACTATGTTCATTATACTATCAAATTTCTTTAAACAATGAAAGGCAAAAACCTATTGTTTACTAACGTGATTTATGGATTAAAATGTTCCCATTCTAAATGAACACATTTCTTTCTAAAATTAGATTAACACATGGCTTCTGGCACGAATCCTCGATTATGGTTGTAAAATAAACACCAATGCGTCATTGATTGGTTAAATCCTTGCTTAACATGGTCTAAAAGTAAAATCTTAAGTTTATCTATATTTTTTATCATGGTAAAAATAAACAAGATTTTATATTGTAAGAATAAACAGCTACTTTGACAGAATCTTGAAATTTTTTCTCAAATTTCGTTTATTGCATTCTTTTACCATATGCGGAGCATAAATATGGACTCCTTATGAAAGGATCCCAACAGACATTATTTTATGGGAACTGTGCATTATTCGGTCTTTACACCACTCATTTTTAGAGAGTAAGGGTAAAAGGATGGGGTAGGGCAAGGACCAGTAGTCAACTTATCACTCATGCTGCACGCCGTTTTTAGGATCGGATGGGTATTAGGGAATTTTTAGAGATCCATGCCCTCTTACAAATCCATAAATTGATTGATGAATCAATTTACAAAAGTGTCCGTACAGGGATTCAAACCCGTGAACACCGCAACCAAAGAGTACAACATTGAACTCTCGGCTACAGGCCCAGGTGCATATATAAACATTATAAATAACAGTTATTATTTAAAAAATATTTTTTAAATGTGACTGCTGCGCACTATTCATTTTGGCTGCCCACCAATGTTTCACAAAGGTTGTAAAAATGTAAATTAGTAAAATGTCTACTAATTTCAATATTTTAATTTTCATTTGTTTATTTAATTATTTCAGACACAAACCACACTCAAGAAAATGCCATCATAAACGAAATGATGGCAATTGTTGCTGAGAGACAAAACTTATCCTCATCTAGGAGACTTAATGACTGATACAATTTAGATGTCATAATAAAAACAAATGGTTTGTCCTTACTATCTCTAAGTAGTGTGTTGTCAGAATATAAAAATATTTAATTAGGAATTAGGTTTTGTTCACTGGCCATTCCAGATAATTGAAGATTGAATTTCCTCTATAGAGGTATTAGCCAATGCGCATTTTGCATCATACAAAGTATTTTATAAATTATTATTGGATTCAATTAAGTTTCAAAAACTGACTCGAGATTTAAACTAAGGATAAAGGTAAATTGCTCAATTTTTTTTTATACAAGAAGCCGCGGTACAGATATATGTTTTCTTTTATCACAATATGTAAAGGTTAATGTAGAGTCAATATGTTGTAGAAAAATCACATACTAAATATGAAATACTTTCACACTTTAATGGCAATACTGCAGAGGAAAGTACATAAATAATGTATTTTATTGTCATTTGTCATCCAGTATTCATTATGTTTTTATCATTGTTATTAACCCGATGAATGCGTTGGACATGCTTACATGTCCAAGACTTTATCTCGTATTTACGGCCAAAATAGAAGGAAACACTTGTCGATATATGCTTAAAAAAATAGTTCAAACCACTAGGTAGAGAAATTAGGGAACAGATCATGAAAATGTCTAGTAGTAGAACACAAGGAAATATATTTTTGAAAAAAGCTCTCCATATTCAGTCTTTCAAATTTCATCTTTGAACTGCCGATACGCAGCATTAATCGTCAGCCCTATGTATTACACATACTTATGCGGCAACATGCTAACTTGTGTGCGTGTTGGCGGTGTATATGAAGACTGGACGCAGCCATTTTGCTTGCAAAGTTGTAGATTAAATATTTTTCAGCTTCTTAAAACGTCTCGCGGTGTAAGGGCTAAAAAAAATCGATAGCAGTAAAATGAAAATTTATTTGTTGTTTTGTATGAGATTAGTTGTTTTGTATGAGATAAGTTGTTTTGTATGAGATTATCCGATGCAATATGATAAAATTGCTAAGCTTTTGGTTTAAGTTTATAGCATGGCCCAATAATTGATATCCTTTTTAAATTTCAGATTTATGAAGAATTCGAGATTCGAGAGTTTGAATCCAAAGACATTTGAAAGACGCTGCTGCTTTTCGTATTCAGAAAAACTAGGCAAGCTGAGAGATCAACAACAAAGGTCCACACCTGTTATCAACTACATTCAAATTTTATTTTGGACTTATGTAAGTGCTTTGGAATATTCATAAATCTGCCTCAATAATGTAGTGGTGCAATGATTCTTTTTTGTTTGCATTTACACATTTGAATACATTATGTTGGCTTGTTTTTTAAGTCATTATTAATAATGTCAAATCATGATTAGATTTTTTTATCCAGTTAATAGTTGCACATATTATGTTTTAAATTACAAATTGTGATAATATTATATATACATATTTACTGAGTAATTCCTGAGAAATTAATATTTCTAAATTGTATATACATAATTGTTGTAATAATTATTCAATAACTACTGTTTGCGTAATTTCGATACCTCCTGCATATTTACGCTTATTATTCAGAGATTTAACTATTTGAATAGGTGCAGACCAATTGTAAGTATACCAAGTGAATTCGAGATAATTGCTAAAGATTAATAGCTTACATAGAAGACGGCTGGAAGGTTTTTGTTTTAAACTATGAGTACATAATTTCTAGAAATGATATAAATGCATTCAATTGCTAAACTCTCATTAAAAGAGGTGAGTACTTGCTTTTGGTTTGCACTAATTCATGTGTCTGTATATCTACGGGTATGAACTGTAGCTTACATGATTATTTTTTTTTGTACAAATACATTATTTTCATCTGTGGAGTTAATGACATTCAGATAATATTATATTTTGCATACCATTTGCAATAATTTGCTCAGACTCTTTAAATGTTAATGAGTGGGAGATACTACAGGTTTGGTTATGTGTACAGTCATCGTTTGGCATGGAATTGAATTGAATAGTTAAATTAGCTTTTAGAAAGAAAACTTACTGTATCCATAATTTATGTAAGTAATAAACTATGTCAAAAAAATAAATTTATTCAAAAGATAATCATCGTTTTACTGTCAGGGTAGTGTGGTGATATATTAGAGAGCATAGTTGATATCTTTTTCAATGACGACAACAGCCTTATAAGACAAATCAATGTTTGTTTCTTTTTTTACACATACATACCAAATATAACATTATTAAATGTAGTTTAAGAAACATGAAATTAAATCCGTGTAAAAATGTGAATTAACTATTACTAATAAACATTAAAAATGATTATATTATGATAAGTAATGCAGAATTAATATCTCCAGCTTTTTATTCGTCGAAAATTATTGTATTATATGATTATAGTGGCTTAACTGAATGTCTATAATATATAGTACAAAAATAATTTTTATGATTGGTTTTCGTGTAAATGTCAATTGAGAATCATTTTTTTGATCAATCTGTTCATATCATAAATAAAAAAAAACCTACACAATGCTTTGAATCTACCTACTAGTTTTTATTATAAAGGACATAATATTTTTGTATCGAAACTGTAAATCATTTTATTGCTTCAGTTAGTGACACATGATTCACACTACCCTTGAAAATTCAAGAACTATGGCAATGTATCTGCAATATCATGTTTATTATTATATTTTAAATGGTGTGTTTGATTTATTAGTAAAATAAATAAAAATCTGTCCCACTAAGGGAGTGATGCATAAAAGATATGCGAATTAATTTTCATCTGAAATATATATACAATATCTGACACTAGGTTTGGAATCCTCAATTGCCTGGTTTTATGCCATTAAAATATATATACCTGTTATTGTTTTTTTATTATGTGCAATCTGAATCATTTTTATACTTTATAAACTCAGTTCGTAATGGAACCATTTGAATAGGGTACATTGAATCTATTGTCACCATTCAATGAATTTTAATGTTATAATTTTATTAAAAAACGCTACACCAAATCTTGTAAAGCTCTGTATAGTTTTTCTTTGTTTAATAATAATTTCAATTATTATAAAAAAAATATTCTTTTTATTTTAACAATATTCCTTATAAAATATTTACATATACTTACATCCTTCACACTCCTCGCAACTATTTTAGCTGTTTTTCACTGATGAAGTTATTTGTGAAATGTCTGATTACTTTTTGATGAATTGAAAATAGTTTGTAGGTTTTTTATGTATTCTATATTCTGCTTTAATTTAATTTATACTTAAAATAAATTTATTATATTATTTGAATAGAAACTACTTATATATTATGCGTATTTATTGGAAACTATATAGTGAAAATTGAATAGTGGTATAATAATAAAATACATTATACTTACTATCTTTAAGTCAATTAATTATCAAACTTAATTTTTAACAATTACGAAGATTCAAAGTTGTAAAATATCAAACGGTTCTATAACCACCATATTTTATGGTACTTTATGACGTTTCATATATATTAGTGGCTTTATGTAAATTTATATGCCTTAAAAAAATTACATAACACAAATCATAACAAGTACATTAACTTTGATTTAATATTAACCGGACTGCTACCTTGATGCATTTAAATTTTATTGATTGTATATTTCACGATAGTATATTTTGTCATCGTTTTGAAATGCTAAAAATCAATAAATAGATTATTCTTCCTAATATTTGAAATTAAGATTTTATATGGTCGGTGTTTGAGATTCAATTTCTTAGTTGCCATAATATAATATTGTCTTGAAGTTTTGAAGATGTGAAAGATATTTAGAGGTAATCTAAAAGTATCTTTTGGATTAAACATAATGTATTTGAAATAAAAACATGATAGTTTTAAAAGATAAACGTACAAATAAGTGTTCATATAATTTTAGTCATACAGTCATCTCCTGATAATTGACGACACACAGAATTTGAGCTGTTGTATTTCTTAAATATTATTCTAAGTCTGACGATGGTCAGATTCAATCTCAGTTACTAATGAATTAAAAAACTGTGAATTCGGATAGATGAGAAAACTAAAGATAAACATTACCGCTAAGGTGCTGAAGGTGTTTGAACAACGACAAGCAATAAACTAAATATTAATTATCTTCATTTAATCTTTACAATCAAATGAAATTATTTGCAGTGAGATTCGACTCTATGCTAATTATCTGTTTAATATTAACACTAAGCTTTTATTGTTGGGATATTTAAAATAAAATAAGAGTTACATTTATATTCAGAGTATAAAAAAAATGCCATCAGTATATGGCTAACTTCAATCATGTAACATTATTTAATGATTACCATCTTCTGAACTTCTTTGAGAGATTGCTCTTTGCCAATTGATAAATTTGCTAGCATAGCTGTTACGTTATAAGATATTGTATAATTATGGAGCAAGTCAGTGCAATTGTATAAAGTCATATTTTTTTTAGATATCGACGATTGTCGTTGTGTGGCTTTTTTCTATTTTTTATTGGGTATTCTGAAATAGTTTGTTTCAAAGGCTTATGCTGTTATCAAAGATATGTAAATAAAAGTATTTTGAGATAAAACTTATTAAAATAAGATATTTTTTATGCTAAATGTGATGAAAAATTTCAATTTAAGTCACTAGAAATAAAATTATATGGAATAAATAAATATTTCTTAACTATGCTTATTAATATTATTTCCTGCCTACCTAACACCTCATTTGTTTATATATATATATATATATTTGCGGTTATTATAGTATTACCAACATTACTTGGCTGCCGCCGAATTTGGAACTAGAATTGTCAGTCTAGAATAAATTTCCCCAATTGCCATTTAATATTTTTCGAAAATCCATGCCTACTCTTAAAAACCGTCGTTAAAATATCAGTTAAGGAATTTATTGAAATTTCAGTTCTGGTTGAGTATGGTAACATTCCTAATGCAGCGGTGCCGCCCTCACTAGCGGCCAAGTTAAATTGGTACATCTATAACATAAATCATTTTAAGGCTGAGTGAAAAGGTTCAGATTTCGATACTGTTACATCTATCTATTAATGAAAAAAAATATTTAATGATTTCTTTACAAACATTCATGTAATTCATAATTCACGGTTAAATCGATTATGTGATAAAATTTAACAAATAATTTTAAAATTTCTTTTCATTGACCAGATTAGCGGTCATAATAAACATTTTAGTATTGATTAAAATATCAGCTGTGAAGCCGAGTGGTTAACACTGTGAAATGTGAGGTTGAGCACCTGAATTTAGTAATTATGAATTAATACTGTCTTATCTTGTGACTGCATTCTTGTTCTTCATCAAATCTGGATGGAGCATTCATCTTGTGTTTGGGGTCAGGGATGTAAATAATATAATATATATTTATTATATATTTATTTAAATCATTTATAAAAGTACAAAAGAGGTGAATGTAATGGTGCAAATCTATAATAAATCTCGTGTCTCGTAAAAACTGTGCAAAGCTAAAAACTTTTTTATCTATTTAGTTATCATGGCATATTACCATATTTAATATTCAAAATAGCTTACGAGGCGCTGATTTATCTCGTCGGCAAATCTAACTGTCTTGGGTGTTTTAGACTTCTTCGGCTTTTTAAATAGTTTACCAGAACTCAGAATCCCTCTCCTCTTTTTTTTCTTCTTCAGTTCTTCTGTTTTAGGTGACTTTATTTTTGAGCTTTTCAGCGGTAGTGAATCTTTGGATATAATCAGAGGAACATCTACATCCAGACTTTGTCGGTTTGGGGGCGATCCATATGTAATTCTTATTTTACGTGTCTTGTTTAGAATCAAGTTATATTCATCATCACGATCATGATTCTTAGTCTTCCTTTTCTTTTTCTTTGTTTCTTCGTTTGTTTCAGGTGACTTTATTTTGGAGTTTGTCGGCGGTAGTAAATCCTCATATGTAATTGGAGGAATCTCTAGATACTGACGACTTGGGTTCATGGGTGATCCATACGTAATTTCTATTTTCTTTGTCTTGTTTAGAATCATTTCATATTCATGTTTCTCCGACATTAGCTTCTTCAAGTCGAAATGGCTTTCCACTGGAAAAATAAAAATATACATTTTGCTAGCTGTTGCATCATGTTTTTAAGAGTCTATGGGAAATGTAGTTGTAAAAATCACTTCCTTGGATACAAATTTCAACATATGATACACATTGTCGTTGGATTGGCAAAAAAATTCTCACACTATTTTATAATAAATTCTTCACTACAGGTCCGCTGCATGAGTTTTTAAAATATAAATTTTTAACAAGGACTGGTATAAACCAGTTGCATTACCATATTTTCACGAAAGACAAGAAAGGGCTGGTTGTCGGCACTTATCTACATTCCATATTCAGGAACGAATAGAGGAGGGAGGGTAGGCACCCACATCAATAACTCACTTAAATACAAATTCATATATTGATAGAAAAATTATTTTCAAGACAGAGAAGGGAACACTGAATCACAGCAATGAAACATTAGCAATGGGATAACTGTTAAATATAATGAAAGCTTTCTTACTATTGGGTTGCAGGAACTTCGGAATGAATCCTTCCATCATTTTGCTCGAATTTTTATGGAATATCAAGAATTATATGCTTAGTGAATGTTAGAAAAACACTCAGGTTGAAATACCTCGGCAAATGATAATGCGATACTTGCTGACTCGGATGAACGTTGGCAGACGTGTCGAGTTGCCAGAGTGTGATAACAGTTTCTCCGTGCTTATGAAATCACTTCGTACCACCATTGTCAATTTTGACTACAATCTCAACACAAAGAAAGTATTTAAATTATTATTTATATATAAAATATGATGAAAATACAACGTACAATATATATATATAAATAAAGATTTACACGTTTTATTTTGCAACATGAATTTTTATTTGTATAGTAAAAAATATTAAATCTAATAAATTAATAATGTATTTATTTATTAGAGATAAAAATACTGTGGCAAGCACAGTTATCGTATCTACATTTTAGGTAAGTGTGAAAAATCAGTCAAAATATTTTTTGGTAAGTACTAAGTTTTTAGTAAATGCCTCCTTAATTATTTTGTATATATTATGCTGTAATAATTTAAATAATCAAAATAAGTAAAATTGTCAGATACCTTAACTGCGCTTAACATGGCATTAATTAGACTTACCATATTTCGAAAACAAGAAATATTTTATATTTTACACATCGAAATTAATGAAAACAAATATAACAAAAATAAATCAAAGTGTAAATAAATATTGTTTACAAATGTGGTGAACAAACTATTTGAAAGAAGGACCAGTTTATCCATTTTCTAATTTTTCACGGTCCGCAGAGGGTAAAAGTGTTAAAATAAAGATATATTATACGAGACGAGGCATGCATTTTATTATTTTTAATAGTAATTTTACTACTTATTACTTGTTCTTTTGGGCTACAAAAAATGCCATTTTTGGCCAAGGTTTGTGCATCACTATTTAACAATAATTAATAAAATTTAAATAATGTAGAATGAGTCTCCTTTCTATTAGGAATAGTTTTATTTTAAATAACAAGTATAATGCAATAATAACAAAATCCTGTTCTTTTAAAAAACTTTGATGCATAAAATTCCCTCACACCTATACGATCCTAAAAACGGGGCGTAGCGAGAGCGATTATTTAACCACTACCATTATTATTCTATAACTACTTTAATTGAAAAAGAGAGTTTGAGCAACTGAGTAACAAGCAGGTCTCATAGAATACTTCTGTTTAGATAAGAAGTATTCTTCATTAGAAGTCCATATTATCCCAATTGGGAGTGGATGTGGTAAAAAAAAAATCAAATTTTAAAGAATATTATGAACACCCATTTTTATATATATAAATATATGCATGCTAAAATAAGTTGTCTCTGGTATTATTTTATAGTGTAAAAATTATAAAAAGGTAGGTGGCAGTTTTAAGAATTAAATCTTAACCGTGGACATTGGGAGATCACCTTTACAAACAACCAAGTTAAAACAGCCCGTCTATATAAAACAATGGTGTACCGAAAAAGGGGGTATATAATTCCATCCATCCATTACATAGATTTTATACAAAGATGTCTTTTCTCTTCAAGTTGATTTCGAGTGAGATTAAAAATTCTCATTGTGAGTTTTTGATTTTTTGATCGATTGAAAATTTCTAAATATCTAGCGCCTTGACTTTTTTTATTGGCTGTAATACAGAAAAATTAAAAATAAAGAAATTTTTTATATTCTTCTATTTTTATTCTTTTGTATGGTTGTGTCTCAGAAAAAAAAATATGTATATTTATTTATTTTCCTACCAACCCCTTATCACGATCTTCCACTCCATTGTTCAACTTTTTGAAATTTGATCTTAATGTTTAAAAACATGCTAAGCTATTGTTGCAAAATTATGAGTATTTTTCCAAGTATTTTATATTGATATTTGACACTCAGTGCCCATATTAAAATGAAATTCCTTCTCTTGCATTTTTAATATTCGCTGGGAATTATTTTTATAAATAAAAATGGTGACTGACTATGTCGTGGCTGACTGGTGACGCTATCTGCTTTCATACTTGTGGTCTAAGGTTCAAATCCCTACTAGTACATTTAGATTTGTTAATGTTTCAAATAAATGAAATTATGAAGAAAAAAGAGTAAAATTATTATTTCAAATTGGATGTCGAATGAGTCGTCTTTCGAAAAATTATAATTTAACATAAACATACCATCCAAGTCTGAAAACTTATGTAAGGGAAAGGATGTGATGTTTTTAATAATGATGGTCAATCAATCTCTATGCAACTATGATAAGTAAATAACCATCCCCATTCTCACGCTTTGTCAAAGAAGAGATAGAGTAATTGATTTATAACTAGTTCTTTTCATAATACAATTTGTTGAAATACGTCACATACAGGCATAGTAATATATTTTTTTAAATGGCATATTTAAAGAAAAGCCATAACAAAAAATACTTCTTGACTTATGATTGTAAAATTCAAACACAGATGGTATTATGTTTCAGTGAATAGTAAGATTTAAAAAGTTATTTATTCTCAGCCCATTTTAGCAGTGTCTTAACTAAAATGCAAACACCCCAGTAGGCTAATTCTCTGTTGCATATTTTTATACTTCTTTTGGTGCGTGAAAAGGACGTAATGAAATCTATTAATGACAAAAATTATCTAACACACAGAGGTCCGGGCGCACATATGTGTTTGTTTCATAAATTATACACAGGAGTCCACGCATAGATGTGTGTGCTTCGACCATTGTAACTTCATACGAAAAAAAGGGCCACTTCCCTTCTATAGTATTTCTTCAATTCAACCATAGATGTAACTAAAGATATGATAGTTGATATTATCAAATAAATATACGAAAAATAATATTTTTAAATATGATAAAAAATGGGAAAACAACGAAATGAAATTTAGTAACAAAAATAATTTTATAAAATATATTTTTTTTTTTAAACCATATCCGCTCCCTATTCGGAGCATATGGTCATCACGCGGTTCCTCCAAGCTACTCTGTCTCCCGCCAGCCTCCTCGCCTCCTCCCAGGTCATCCCAGCATCCCGTAGCTCCGCCGAATACATCCTATGGATGGTCATCAGCGGCCTTCCAGGGCGACGGAATCCACCTGGTTGGTAGAAGAGACAGGCAGGATTCAGGCTCCCCTGGGGCATCCGCAGCACGTGTCCAAGCCAGGTCCATCGTCGCTTTTTTATTTTGGACGTAATAAGAGGCTGGTCCGTCCGCTCTCTTACCTCCGAGTTCCTGACAAAATCAAACCACCGTACCCCTAGTATTCGCCGCAAACATCTGTTTTCAAAGCACAGTATACGGTTACCCTGTGCCTTGGTGAGGTGCCATGACTCGCAACCGTAAAGCAACACCGTCAGGATGCATGCGTTGAATAAGTGGCACTTGGTTCTGACCGAGTACAACTGTGAGTCCCAGACTTTCCGCATTGAGTTAAAAGTTGCTCCAGCTATCCCTAATCGGATTGCGAGCTCTTTACGCGGTTTGCCATCTCCTGTGATAATGATTGGCTGCCCACTCCTCCTGACTCCTAGCACCTCATGAGCGGCTAACGCAACTGCATCTTTGATGTTGGACCATTCCGATTCGATGGTGTCGCGTCGGGGGTTTTCCCCGTCATGCACACAGTTGGTGACGTTCTTTCTCACAGCGACGTCGAAATTCGGCCGAGTTCGAGGAAATTGCAGTCTCTCGATGTCGATCCTCTTTCGAGTCGGGGGCCGTACTGTACGTCTGAGTCTGAGACGGATTTTGCCAACAAGCAGCTCATGATCGCTGTATATGTCGGCACCCCTATAGATTCGAACATCGAGAAGTTCCCTTCGGTGAGTCGCGCTGTAGAGAAAGTGGTCAATTTGTGCTTTTGTGCAACCATCAGGAGAAGTCCACGTGTATTTGTGGATGTCTCTGTGGGGGAAGATTGTACCGCCAACCGCGAGCTCATTCATAGTTGCAAACTCGACGAGTCTCTCACCGTTGTCGTTGGCTTCACCGAGGCCATGCCTTCCCATCACTGTGGGGCCAAGCAAAGGATCCGTTCCCACTCTCGCATTGAGGTTCCCCATTACGATCACGCGGTCTCTACGGGGGATTGTGGAGATGGCCGTGTGGAGAGAGTCATAAAAAGCATCCTTTGCCTGTGTGTCGGCTTCCTCGGTAGGCGCATAGCACTGAAGGACAGTTACCGACCTATCAGTCGTCCTGAAGGTGGCTCGTATTAGTCGTTCTGAGATGCTTTCCCATTTGACAAGGCAGCGGGCTGCCCTCCCCGACATTAATACTGCCACCCCTTGGCGACGGTATTTCTCCTGACCTGAATATAAAATTGTGAATCCGCTCTCCAACAACTTTTTCCCGGCGCCTTTCCAACGCACCTCGCTCAGCCCTAAAACATCAAGCTTATAGGTTTGCATGATGCGAGTGGCGTGTAGGTCCTTTCCTGGGGTACGCATAGTACGCACATTGTATGCGCCTATGTTCATAGAGTAGTTGTTGGAGAGTATCATGTCCTTTTCGTTGCTGGGTCGTCCATTAGCAAGCCTAAGCGTCCGAGGCTTTTGCGTTGATGGTGTCGTAATCTATTCATTTAAGAAGACCGGGTGATTAGCCCAGCGCTTCCGAGGCCTGAGTCGCAAGGGCTCTATAGGTTGGCTCAACCCGGTTTTTCTGTCAGGGATTTCCTTCCCTTAGCCAGAAGACCGGTTTTAAGGCGCCGGAAGGTTCGCCTTTTGCCCACTGCTATTAGCTACAGCCAAAGCTGCATTGCCCGATGGTCGCCGCGGGGAGGCCAGCAGATGGACTTGCTGGGTTGAAAATTTCCCATCATTTACTATGTGCACATCCACTGACATCGATGTGCTCACATGGGATCCACCAACCATTGACAAACCATTATAAAATTATAATAAAAAAAAAACATTTTGCAATAATTTTAAAAACATCGTGATAAGTTTACTTGTAAAAAGGCATTAATTTTTATATAGTGATGACAATAATTTGATAATAATAAGATAAAAAAATAATATAATTTTATACAAGTTTTGTCTTTTATAAACAGTAAACTATGTATCTTTGTTTTTTTTGGTACTTGTTAGATATACGAACGCATTGGTAAGCCGCTGTGCACCAGCCGACAAAACACCAATTGGTCGGCGCGCATGCGCTGTATTTGCTACTTTGCCGCTCAACAATTTGACGTAAGGTGTTAGATCTCTATTATTCCACCATGAATTTGAAAACACTGTTTCATGAAGTCTCCAGCAATGAAACCGCCGTTGAATTTCTATAAAATTACAGTATCATACCACAAACACGAAATGAGTCTATCTCTTGGAGATGCTTCAAAAACACGTGTAGAGCAACATGTGGAATACGCCAGAATACATGGCTGGAAAATTACAAACTTTCAATTGACACAGTGGTACATTTTATGTATTGCTGGTCTCACGAATTAACGAGTATCAAATTTTCCGCAGCCAAGTTGAACATGTCACAGCCGTCATTTGCGACATGGAATCATTACCTGAGGGAAGTCTGCACTTGGCGAATGAAGCAGATAGAGATCATGGTTAGCGGCGAGGGAATGATCGTCGAAATTGATGAAAGTCTCTATACTAAGAGAAAAAATAACGCAGGAAGGCTTTTGCCTCAACAATGGGTTTTCGGAAGTCTGTGTCAAGAAACAAAAGAATGTTTCATGGTGAAAGTTCCAGATCGGCACAGATGCTTCTGCCCATAATAATGGAGGTGAGGCCAGGAACACTGATCATGTCGGATTGTTAGCGGGCTTATAATAAAATTAAAATGAATGGCTTAACACCAAATCGTGAACCACTGGTACAACATTGTCGATCCAATTACACTCACCAATACACAGCAGGTAGAGCGCATGTGGGTTTCTGCTAAATGGGGAAACAAAAGAAGACAAGGAATCAACAGAAACTTCCTCGACTTGCATCTAGCTGAATTCATGTGACGGACGAGATTAAATGGACGTGATCCTTTTGATGAGATCCTTGTTAATATTTTATCAAACATGTAATAGTACATAATTTAAAAATTCAATGAGTATGAATATTATATATTATGTGTATCAAACGAAACAGTTTTTGATTCTTTCCAAGTAATCCCTATTTCGATTTATTAGATTTCATTATTATAGAGGCAGAGGAAATACTTATCGTGATCTTAGAACAACAAGGCCAGGTATCTTCTAACATTTATAATACCAACCTAAGATATTTGGCTCCTAAGTTTTGAATATGAATAAAATCTTAATATACATAACAATGCAATACAAATTTGTAGATATATTATGTAGAATATTATTATAATTGCATCTTGTTTGTATTTTTAAATCATTATATGGTCAGTATTTTTTAAAAACAAAACTTATTAGCAGTGAAAAAATAATCAATGTTTGTAGTATTATCCTTAATAATTGAAATTGCAGAAAATACCGCTTCAATAAGATTAATTCTTTTATTGGAAAAATATTAATTTAACAGGTTATAAAATTACAGGCAGTTTAAAAAAGAGCTTAAAACATAACATGTATTTTTTTTATAGTAGTTATATATTTCAAAGAGCTATATAATAATATTATGCTTGATCATCAGCAGGCATTTGTTTCAGCATCTCCAGCAAAGAAATCTATATAGATTCTGTTTATTTTCACCTTTTAAAATCTTGATGAAACCTACAGAATAAGCAATAGTTTAGTTTCAGCAACCTTTCTTATTGATAATATTTTTAGGACAAACATATTTCCCTCTTCCGTTGACGTAGCCTCTTTGTCTTATATTTCTTAACCAAACCTCAAATTAACCCTAGATTTAGACTCCTAACAATCAGCCATAACACTTCACCAAACTTCACTTGTACACTGATGGAATTTGATAAAATTTTCAGTGGCTCGGAATCTTTATTTTGGTTGGTTAATAAAGCTAAACTTTACTGCTCATTATACAGTTTCCAAAAAGTTGTTTTGCTCTGGCTATCTGTGAATAAATTAAATATTACTGGTGAGTTGTTGAGAATAGCTACTTGTCATGTTTATAATAAAGAGAAAAAGAGAAAACACGGGTATTTAAAAGAAGTGTAAAAAAAAGAAAAGTGGAACGCGAAAATTATTGATCGATCGAATGATTTTATGTTAAATTTAAAAGATAATTAAGATGAAGCAAAACAGTACCGTGGAAGCAAAATGGTTTACCACCACTTCGCACTGTAAGCTATCATCATTAATTTAAAAACTACTAGCTCGTCGATATGCAAGATATTACGACAATAATCTCGTAAGATGTAAGTACCCTTCTGCAATTAACAGAGATATTATAAAGTTTACATGACAAAAAATGCCCTAAATAAAAAAGGTTATAAGAACATTGGTATTTAAAAAACTATAAATATATATGAATGCGCGAGTCTGAAAACAAACTTTGAGACGAAAATTATTTTTAAATTAATAAAATGTTAAGAATTGTGACAAATTCAATTTTAATATATATAATTAATTATCACAAATTAATACAAAAAGTTAGAGTAACCTCGCGTTTAACAAAAAATAAGATTTTACATTTAAAGGTTGCAATATGCACAACATATGGGATGACCATAGCTTATGTTAATACAATAAAAATAACAAAAAAATATAAATATGATACTGATAGAGATGCTGTTGCTCCATCAGGATCGGATGACTTCCATCAGTGCGCTGCTCGGTTGGGTAGTCCTTGGAGGACCACCTCTGCGGTTGAACACCAGACCTGAAGTATCTTTAAAAATCCTCGCTCCTATTCTGGCTTAATTATCTTCAATTTGAACTGACCTTATTGGTTCATCTTGTCCACCACGGCACGACTTGATTGGTCAAGCCGCGCCGCCGCAACAAACACAAAATTGCCATTGCGTGGACATTCAATTATTCAAATTTTAGTTGGTATACTTAATCCAACCTATTCTTTATATATATACAATTTGTAATGTACAACATTACACACTGCAACATTTTAATTTTGTGTGCGAACATTTTAAGATGCAATTTAAATTCATCCGATTGTGTAGAACCACAATGAACAGAGGCAGATTGCTGTACTGACTTCTCAGTAGATTCAGTGATCATAGTGTGATGAACTCCTCTTCTTGAAATATCTGCCACTGAGCGCTGATCCTTACCTCAAGTGATAACATGATTAGGATTAGTTTCTTGGGTTGTGTGCTGACACTCACAGTATTTTTATTGAGTTCTAAGCCAATCAGTATAACAAAGCAATTTAATATAACTTACGAATATGTTTTGTACCTCTTATCATCTTCTGTAACTCTTGCGCCAGCAAGTGTGAAACAGCAAGATTCAAACCATGAAAACCAATTTACTTATAGAAATTGAAATCATACACCATTTGACTTCAAAGTCCAACATATTAATGTTATGTTAGGTGCTTTGAGCAATGATCAGCATTATAGCCTTTCTTCTGTGTCATTTTCATTGTTAGCAGCAGAAGTTCAAAATGCAATGCTACTATTATTATATGCATAACAATATTTTGTTTCCTGACTAGCTTTTGTGCCTTAGTCAACCATGTATGACAGACAGATAAGTCGATGCAAAACAAACGCAGTCTTAACCATTAAAATTTAATTCAAAATAATTTTCAGAAACTATTTGTTTACATTAAATTTCTTTATATTTAGGTTTTTGGACTGGTCAAATTTAATTTATATAGCCCAAAATTTTTTTAGAACATTGAGTGTTATCTAATTCATTCACTGCTGAACTTGTTACCTAGTAATTAATGCTGTACCGGTTGCCATACAGTAGCTAATTAATGACAACGCGCGTCGCGCGGTCGCAGCACTGAGTGAGTTAACTAGACAATAAGAAAAATAGAAGTTCATTACACTCATGTATGTGCTAATAGTATGCACGTCATCCTCGTTTTGCATCATGAGCCTCTTAAGCTATATTTTGAGGCTGTAAAAATAAGTTAAATAGGACAAGAAAATGTTATTTATTAAGTCACCTGAAATCGACTCGAGGAAAATTGAGACAAACATCCATGTGCTTACAGATCTTTGACCTTGCCAGGAATCGAACCTAGTACATTTTGATTACTAAACGGAAGACCTACTGCGTGCGCATAATTTTTCTGTGTTACTCTTACTTTTAATAATCGTTAGGTTAGCATGTAGGAATGTATTGGTTGTAATTGTAAAATTAAGGGATGTTTTTTATATGTACTTATTACCTCTTTCAATTTAGATTTCTGTCCGTTCCAAAGTGCAGTATATGGATTCCTAACAGAATATCTGCATAGAAATGATGTAATGCTAAAAAACCCATATTTAATAATATTTTTAAGTCTAAATACATTGCTATTTTTAACCTAATATAAAATCAAGTAACTGCTGGGCCTGTTGCTGAGTGGTTAACGTTGTTGTCTTCGTTTGCAGATTTGAGTCCCAAAATAGACACTTTCATAAATTGGGTTTGAGGGTATGGCTGTCTGAATATTAAACAGGACATAGCAAGAGCGATTAATCAACCAAAATTCCTCTCCTAGCCCTATCCTTACATTCTCCTAGAAAGAAAAGTGGAGTGACGGAGTAACAGGCAGATTTCGTTGAACAATCTTACCTCATTAGCTTAAGATAAGCTTCACTAGAACGCCATATGCTGCACTTGGTTTTATAGTACCAATTCAATCAATTAAGGAGTAGAAGATCAGAGAAAGTGTTCATTCAGTGCAACCGAATAGGAGATGTGTGTACCACTCGGATAAAGATATGGCATCATTATTTTAATGGAACTTATTGTGTGTAAGCTATTTAGAACATGCAAATGGAACTCAATTTTTTTTTTCACTTAGACTACAAGTGTTATGTATTGGATTGTCTCTGCTTCAATGACTTCAGTAATGAATTCTGTATAGTTTTGTTTCACAATGAAATGTGTTAATCTATTTATAGATGGTGTATTTGAATACCTGACATACTGAGAAAAAATAATTAACTTCTGTAGCTAAAAATACGTGTAACAATTTATTTTTGCTGTGCGGACTTATCAGTTAATGCCATTTCAATAAAAACTTTTAAAATCCTATTATTAGACTATATTGTTATGAGGAACATATTTTATAAATAGAACTCTTCAATGGAGAGTTATTTTCTATGAAATTTGGTCTATTAAAATACATTGAATATTTATTTTGAGATACAATTTTAGATTTCGCAATCTGGAAAGAATAATTATTCCAAGTAGTGTTTAAATTGTTGGAAATACATAAATCTAAATTAAGTAATTCGTTAATTTCATTATTATTTTCAAATCCTTATCTAAAACAGTGGTTCTCACGGAAAATTTGTCTGTGGCCGCATAATGAACATTGGTGGTCTTTTGGAAATATCTCGTGACCGCACCAAATTTTTCGATCGTGATTTAAAATATAAGGCCCATGCATTTACTAAAAAAAGTGACTCATTAACTAGCCGAATTATTTTTAACCATAAACCATTAAGACGCAGAAGTATGTGCCGCAGGCAAAAAAATTTAATGTATTAATATAATTACTTAAAAATTATGTACTATATTTTTACAATCCCGTCATTTACAAATGTTATATTCAATATGAATATTATATAGTCCTGCAGGTTTGTTTTTCAAATATGTCTAAAAATCTATTAGTCATTAGATTTTTACACTTTCATTCTTCAGAATGATTGTATCAAATTCCCTTCAACCTTAGAAAAATAAAGAATAACGTAATATATATAGATGCTTCCATATTTACACAAAAAGAATCAGAAGATAATCACTGTTACACCTTGTATTGGGAAAATCTCTGGTAATTAATGGTTCAATGATAATTATACGATTGCAAGATGAACACCGTTGGTTATCGTACAACATATCGAATGACAATGCGCTGCAGCACAAATTAACCCTATGGTGTTACCGTACTGATCCCAATTAATTTTAATCAAAGAAAAGAACCCTATTTCATTAAAGCATTCGTTTTCGAGCCGCATAAGTACGCAATATGAATAAACAAATGTCGTATTTATTTTATATTACCTACTCATTTTATCAATATCAATATTTATTACTATAAAACCGGCCACCAACGAGCCAGCACTCCTGCAGAGAGCCACTGCCTTAGGTTGACTGTCGTATCTTTACGGTACTGCCTGTAGGAGAGGGATCATCGATTATCTACTAGATAGCAGATCATTTTTTGTCAAGGTGTTTTCACAGAAGATCAATAATTGAAACTCAAGAAATAATATGATATATTATAAAAATGGAATGCGATGCAATGAACATGCTTATCAAAATATGTTCTTTTGTGATCAGGTATTTTCTATAAATATAACTTACTGTAAATTATTCATGAAGTTTAAATTCCTAGAGAACATACATACCTCTAGAACTTAGAACTACCTAAGTATTCACTATCTAAGCTGTTTTGTGCAATACTTTTTAATATAAAATTAATATCCGTATATCCACTGGCTGTGTATCCAGGTGTGTCATGTGTTTTGCTGCTTTAGAAAGGATCTTCAGACAATGACAGATAATTATTAATCTTATGATAAAGAAGCAGTGGAATAATAATGCTATGAATTTTATTATATGTAGTATGTTCCTGCAAAGTTTTTTTCCGGGTAGATTTTTGAATTTGGTATATTTCTTAGTATTTTGAAATGAAAATTGAATCACAGGTGACTTATTACTCAAATATTGATTTTTTTATTATCATTCAATTTTGGATTTTTAAGATTTTTTCTCAGATTCATGCCAAAAATTTACAAAATTTCATATGATCTAAAATTTTTTCTTTCATCTATGAAGATTTATTACTTAAAAATAAAATTAAATATACATACATTGGTATATATTTAGGTCTTTACTCATAATATTTAAGTAAGAAAAATAATTATTCTATCATACATGAAATGGATTGAAGTTACCTTATTTTCTTTTTTTCAATTGTGATTTCATAGGTTTCGTTTTGCAAATGTCCTTTTGTCTATCGTGTAGAGAAAAAAAACTGTATTTATAACTACAAAATGTTACAATGAATGTGAGGACCAATTTCAACAAAGTTTAAATTCATAAACAATCTCCATCAGGATTGATTTCAAGAATATTGGTGGAATTCCACAACTGTTACAATTTAATTAGAAGACTGCCTAAAATGAGCTTACAAATGTGTTGATTATAAACATATACCCTCGATGCACACGGTAGGTATCTTAGGTCATCAAAACGTCATGTTAATATCTTTAGTGTGAAAAATGGACAACTGATTCCAAAAATAAACATTGTTTCATTAAATTAATATCCTTCCAAAGTAAGTCCCATGTAAATTGAGGGAGAGTTCGTGATTTATAATATCATTTATGATGTCTTGATATTGGGACATATTTACTATTATTTTTCAACATTCATATATCATGCTATGTAGGTGCATGCAACACAAACAATTATTTAATTTCTTTCAGTTTTTATTCTGTAGTCGTCAAAAACACAACACAATAGTTATAATAATATAGAGGCGACACTGAACCATGTGTGAAAAAAAATGTTTTTTGGTGTTCAGTTCAAAAAGTATTTTGTAACATATTATCACGTACGGGAAGTCATAATTATTACTCTAATCAAAATGTTACTTTTAAGAACAATACATACAAAGGGAGTAAGTAATAAGAACGTTCATTTGATTCGGATTTGATAATTTTTTAAAATTTTATTTCTTTTATTTCAAAGGCCATTTTATGGATAATTTCTAAAATATTAACATTTATTTACAATTCTTAGTCACATCTTTTATAAGCCAGCAACACAACACTTTTGTACGTGAATCCATCAAAAATAATTTCAGGTGTTTATTCAAACTCCATTTGAATATATCAAAAATAATTATTCTTGCACTTCCAATCATCCAATCAATTTCGATAGGGTAGCGTAAGAAGAGGAAGAAGACAGTTGAGGTACTGATGGTTGGTTGTTAACTCATTCACTGCAGAACTAATTACCTAGTAATTAATGCCGTACCGGTTGCCATACAGTTGCTAATTACCTTTAACGCGCGTCACGCGTGCTCAGCACTGAGTGAGTTAACTATCCACTCAAATTTCTATTAAGCAGGGCAAAAGAAATGAAAACATAATTCCTATAGTGCAGTGATTCTCATTTTTTTCTTACCACCATAAATATGAAAATAAAAAAAATCTTTCTAATGGCCACTTGAATTTTCAATAAATAAATAAAACACTTCCTTCTATCGATTATAAAATTAATCAAAATTTAATATAAAATTAAAATTGATATCTTTGTTATTCCACCGATTATTTAGGTAGATCTGACACGTGTTTTGCCGCTTTGAGAAGCATGTTCATGCTGACTATATTGTATAAAAATTAAAAATCTTATTAAAAAGTTAGTATGAGGACAATTCCAAAAACGCCAAACATGTGTCACACCTAGTGGAATAACAAAGTTATCAATTTTCATCTTTTATTAAAAATTATTTTTTGCAAAGTGCACGGACTACATCGAAAGAGTTACAACTAGATCAGAATTTGCTAGGCAAAAATATGACCAATGAGAAGAATAGTGTTTCTCGCTAAGCATTCAGACTTAAAATAATAAAATAAAAGGTGAATAAAATAGTCTTAAATCATTTTTGATAGTCCATTGATCAGCAGGCTTATATCAGACTTGCATCTAATTTTTTATCACAACTCCATGTTGAGAAAATAATAAATGATAGAATTAACCTATTTTAGAGAAATACATAAGTTTAATCCTATTTGATTAATTATAATATTTTATGAAAAATATTATCATAGAATGTGCGACATTCAAAATTTCCATTTTATTGTAAGTACTGGATCCAAACACCCTGCAAATTATTTTTACGAAAAATTATTCATACCTACTACTTAATAAAAAAATTATTCTAAAGCTAATAATTACAATAGTCATGAGACAATCAATGACATACGAGGTTGGAAAGCCAAGCGGATGAATGTGACACTGTGTCGAATTGAGCAATTTAGTCTGTTAGATCCATTTGAACAGTGTTTCTTAACCTTTTCAAAAAATCAAAAAATGTTTTGCATCAATATTTGAATAAAATAATAAATATTTATAATTTTAATTTAAAACAATTAATTATTCAACATCGTATGCTTGATATTTAAGAAAATATTTGCCCACCCAAAAATCTTCGCGGACCACCGGTTAATGAATTAGAATGTTAAAAAGAGAACAACAAAAACTCTTCCATGACGTAGTTATAGATTTATTTTCGTATGTAGTTTTTCTTTTAAAACTTGTAAAAATTCAAAATTTACTACTTCTAATATAAAATTAAAAATTTTGTTATTCCAGTGGTTGTGTAACTTGTGGCACGTGATTCGCTTCTTTGAGAAGAATCTTCAGATGAACTCAATTGTAAGTTTTTTAAAACTGTAATGTAGACTTTGATTCTAATTGTCTATTTATTTTATGTATGAAAAATTAAGAATGGATTTTTTCTTTAATTGGGAACAGAGAAAAGGAAAATAAAAACAATGAGAACACATATTATATATTATAATCAAAAATCTTACAGTATAGTTAGTCTGACGATACTTAAATTGGTAAAAAAGTGTAGCACCAAGTCACCCAACCAGTGGAATAGCAAAGTTATAAATTTCAATTTGATATCTTTTTTTATTCCACTGAAATGAATTTCCACAGTTATCACCGAATTTATCGAAAGTATTGCTATTTCTATTTTATTATTCTTGAAATAATTTCAAAATACAACAAAAATTGTCAGGTAAAAGGTTAAAAAATGTAGACAAATTTTCAAATGATGTCCTTACCTTTTAGATTTTGGCTTTCCAACTTAATATGAGACTAACTTATAAATGTGTTATTATTTTAATTTAGAAACTTTAGTAAATACTTTGGTAATTTTCTTTGTGTAGTAGAAAATAAATGTAATACCAGAAGCCCGTTATTTATAGAAGGGAAAAAAAAGATGTAATGATCTCTTTAATTTGCAATGTGAGCCTATTCAGTATAAAGCTCACCTTATAGCGTAAGTTAAAAAAAACAAACTATTATATATTCAATATATCACTGACCTTGATGTAAATTTTTTTCTCCTAATTATTGACATATTTCTGCTTTTCAATTTGTTTAAGTCAACTGGTTTATTTTGTACACTTTTGCTAATTATAACGATACAATATTTATGACATAATTCAAATTTCAACTAAAAAAATGTATTTTAAAACAAAATTCGCACGCATTACTCGCATTCTATGACTGTATATTGACGGAAAAACAGAGCATTGAATGATATAAAAAATAAGTTTTACTAAAACTGATGCTAACATTGCATGCCGAATGACGATATATTTTTAATAAAATATGTTTTTTTACCTTTCACTTGAATAAAAATTTTATTGTCTCCTTTTTGATAAAAATGTTTCTTTTACAGGGATTCTTTGTTGAGCTGCTTGTCATGATATAACCAAATTAGTTGGATATGCTTTTATAACCACACTTTTCTTAATAATATTATTGCATTGATAACGATTGTTTGTTATGGAAAATACTATTGATTTTCATCCACATGCAATTAATATAATGATTATGAGGTTTCATTTTTGAAACTAGACAAAACTGTTTATTTTGACATTATCTTACTAGTTGGGCCGTCAATCCTTGAAAATATCATCTATATATGAAAAAATAAAAGAATAGCAAGAAGTTGCAATTGAATGTTTTGTATAAGTGTTTTGTATTGAAATAGAGATGAAACAATAATGTCATGTTACCTTTTAATTACATATCGTTTTCCTTACTGTAGATACCATATTACAGAGCTTCCCCTTTCCTATTTAGGTCATATGACAGAAATTTTTATATCAGCAGCCCTATTCTCAGATTTATGAGTGTCCTGACATTAACAGTGTACAGACAGTAAAGCCAAAAGTAACACCTTAATGCCGAGCGTAATGATTTTTGTATTATTCAGAACTTTTACGCGTCTTTCAAATTAAAATCGTTTCAATGAAAATAATTAACGGACTCCATCAATTATTCCAGGACATTACTCGTAAACAAGAGGGGAGGGTATCTTTTCTGAAAATATTTTAGGTATAATCACGTAAGTGCAAAATATGATTGTCTTTTGGATTTTCATTGTCTATGCACTCAGTTCTATGTGTAGGCGTCAAACAACAAGGAAAATTAGATTAAAAATAGTAACACTGACCCAATTCTGAAGAATATACATGCAGTCGTTACTTTGCAATTGCGTTACGCTTTGTAAATGGATTATACGTAGGGGGTGTGGATTTGACAAAAATCGCAAGCTGTTGGGCGTATTGTCTTAGACGTTGCATATGTATGTGCAAAATTGCTATAAAGTGTGAATCTTATCTGGTTTAATTGCATAACAATATTGATTTTGATTGACTAACATCAAGTATATAAAATAATTTTATTTATATTTCATGTAAAAATGTTGCTACTCATTTAGCAAAGTTATACTACCACTAACTTAATTCCTGTATTGTAATATTGGTATGTTTAGTACCAACCTAATAAACATGTATAGAGCAAATACAAACATCATTACGTTCGGCATAAAGATGTTGAACTTTACCAATAAATCTGAGAATAAGCTGAAGGAGTTATTGAAAGCAAAAAATGTCTAATTTTCCATATTGCTGCTAAAAATAGAAGAAACAGAAGTTTCATAATTTATCAACGGCCACATGTTTCTTTTTTTTCTTTACTGCTTTACCTTCAATGTGAACCCTTTAGCTGTTGTGGGCAGGCAAATATGTCTAAAATCATTTTTTCCCCCAAGGTATACATACAATAATGTTAACTATTTATTTAATGCAGTTGTGATTAACTATTGTACGGGTCAAATATCATATGTTTATAACACAAAATACTATACAATCTTGTTGTTTATAATACAAAAATGATAGAAATTATAATTTTGTTCAGTGATCCATCCCATTCCTATAATACCAAAAAATAATAAATTAGTGTGAGGCAAGAGTAGAGGTCATAAACATGTGCACAATACTGAGAAACATAAATTTAGCAAATAGAGTAGATAAAACAAGAATTGCAAGTTAGTTGATAATTGTATGAAATTAAATGGCATTGATATTTTTTAGTCCCCTGTGATTTAATGGGCGGATGAAATTGAAATGTTAAGCAGTGTTTATTTCAACAATAAAACATTTCATGATATGCAGCAAGTGTGAGCGGAGGCTTTAATATTTTGTATACGAAATGACAGTAGAAATAAATCAGTAAAATAATATAAACGCGCATTGCAATATGACATAAATCTCTTGTTCTGTAAAATTTTCATAATGTCTTAATTCTGTGCTATGAACTTACGCCTGGCAATTAAATTCATAAATAGGACATCTGTACTTTGTTATGTTTTCACAGCATATTTTTTTGTAACTCTAATTCGTTTCAATATTTATTTAGAAACTAGAGGTAATTTATGCTGCTGTTTTATTTGTCCAAAAAAAACTTTTTTTATATTGATAACTGTTAATATTTGATGAAATATTGAAGTCAATTTCTTAGTCCTAATTCTCAATTTATATAGTCATGAAATGAATCGGTTCAAATACAGTCATCTCCAATGAAAGTTATCTCGAGATAATAGCGAGTAGAAATATAATTATTATGTTATAATGATACGTTTATGGACAAATTCTTAGTAAAACTCACAGCACCGAGTGAACTGAATTATTTTGGACTTGACCATCTTTTATTTGTACTATAGAGAAGGCGATTTTAAAATAAAACTTTTATTTCCAATAATCAATTTTGGAATGAATATTTTACTATTTTCATTACTCATAGCAACAAAAACAGGTTTTTCTTTTGAAGATGGCCACATTTATCTGTACAGAATAAAATTTTAAAACTACTCTGATGACGCTCAAAATTACACTCTCCTTTCAAAAAAGCGTATGATGAAAAAGAATAGAACTTATTCTTGAGTCAATATAAAAGCTTAGTGCTGCCCCAGTTCCTTCAGTAAGTGCCCCAATAAGAATAAATAGGACTCCATTAGCCCAATATTTGTCATACTCTGATGACTTTTTTTTAATAATGTTATTAAAATATATTTAAAAATACATACAACTATATAATCATGTATTGGCAGTATATTTATATCAATAAATGCAAGAATGGTAACTAGGTAACTAAAAAAAAACGCAAAAAGTACTTCATTTGTTTAGTAGTGGATTTAATTTGAAAAACCATAATATTCATTACATAAAACAATATTACAAAGAACAATAAAATGTGAAAGTATATAATAAACAAGCTGTGAGTAATTTAAACAGTTATGTTTTCACACAATCAAACGGCTCATCAAATAAATATTCTTTAGATATTAATGCAAATTATGGAGAAGTTGTGCTTGCTTTTTCCTCATCGCCTTATTCAGGAGACACATTTAAGATAAGCGAATGCTGGCAACACAAGAAGAATATGTTGGTGAATTATTTTGCAATTTACTATAAAGAAATTGTATGGCTCAATAATATTAAAAACTCAAAAATCAAAAATTGTTTTTCATCATGAAGAATCATCCTAAAACGCGCCATGTTTTTAATGGAATATAACACAAGGCTGATATCTTCACATTGAAATGGCAGTAATTATAAAACATAATAATATTGTACATGCACGCATAGATAAAAGAAAAAGTATATCTAAACTTGTGCCTCTCTATGTTCGAAAATAAACATTCGATTCATTTAAATAATAATTAGGCTATATGAATGAATACCTGGACGCTTTTAGTCAAACTATTTCCTTAATTGTCAAACATGTCATTGACAAGCGTTCAATATTTTAATATGGGGTCTTTTTTATTTAGCGGGCAAGAATTGGTGATTAGAGTGAATAATTTCACACAGTTAACCGTTGTATTGTTCACATAGAATAATGAGACCAAAACAGATGGTGTTTTATAACAAATTCTGTTACTTTTTATTTTTCATGTTTGTTTTCAAAATTGATAACAATTTCGAGAATAACTATATATTTATGAAATAAAAAATTGGCAGCGGTATAATTTCATATGATTACTTTAATGTATGTTTTGGTATATGAAAAAACGTGTGTTTATTAATAAGAGAAATGTTGCTATGCTGATTAAATATTATTTATGTAATAGTGATATCAATCGACTGACTATTTTCATCAGAAATGAAATGTTTTATATTTGATTGTGGATTTGGAAAACAATCAAAGGTATATTCATAACTACTTCTAAAGAATGCATATTGAAATTCGAGTTATGTAAGCCAACCCTTACTCAAATAGACAAATTTAAAAATAGCGCGACACATACAAAGTGACAGATAGTAAGTGTAAAGTGATACTTGTAGTAGAAGTGCACTCATGTCCGCCAGCCACAACGCGTTGAAAACATTTGGTTGCCTCTCAGAAACCTTGTTACTTTTAGAAGACATTGCTATTTTGTTTTTTTTACTAAAATAGTCAAATAAATAAAAAATTTAAAAACAACAAGATAATCATTAATTTATTCAATATTATATTGTCTAAGAAGATATAGATAATAACAAAATTATTTAATTAATATGAGTTCATTGCTATATTTGAAAGATAAATTCTAAAGTCAATGACAAATCTTACTTTGCCTTCTATATATATTTCAGAAACACAGTTATGTTTTTTTATAGCTAGTTTATTTATTTATTCAATATTGTTACGTCAAAGAACACATATAATGTAATTTTAATCTGGATTGGATCTTGTGAGATGATTCTTTTGTCTTAATTTGTTAAAAATTGGTAACCTGCTTTCAAAGACAAATTCTTTCACAAGTACATATTTATTTCAGTGCGATTATTTATTATTATTAAGAATATACGCATGCAATCAAATAGTATAATATAACAAGTTAGCGAAAATCACGCTCGAATTATTAATCATAGAACAAATGTTTCAGTAAAATATTTTAAATGCACTTATTGTGCAATTATACAGAGAATCCTCTGAAAAGATATAAAGACCTCTAACAACAATATCTACATATCATAAGTCTAACAAGTTTAAAAATGTTTGGTGAAATAAGGGGTTGTCACACCAAATCCCATTAAGCTAACTAACTTTGGCCTTTGAGGCAAATTTATCGAATGACATATCATAATTAACAATATCTACAAGTAATATTTCATCCAAATAGATAACTAAAACATTATAATTTAATATGCTGTATTATCCCAAAAATATTGACAAATAATTGTTTTTATTAGGTATACTAATATTGTGATGATTATTAATTATTATATTTACACTTTGTTAAACACTGTAAAGAAAAGAAATACATTCCACACACTATCAAACTTTTTTTTTCAATTCATTAGTTAACAAGTTGATTAGATCACCCCAACAATTTTATGCTATTATGTACTCTTCCATCAATCTTTAATATGGAGGACAATGCTAATTACATTATAATATATTAATACTCAATTTTTATTTTTCAAGTTAATTAGAGATATGTTTTTACCTAATTAATGAAAACGTTGCTACATTGGTAGGTACACATACTTAACGGTTATGTTTAAGGGTGTTGCTGATTTTTACTAGTGTGAAATTACAATGAAAAGCTCTTAAAATATAATAATGACATTTTCGAGTATTAGAACTTTACTAAAATATAAATAGATGGGAAATATAACTAATAATTAGAATTTGACATCACATACACATTTATAAGGGACATTCAAAATATATTTACCTACATTGATGTTTTTTACAAAAAATGAATAGGTTAAAAAACATAATAATGTGTGATAGATTGTTTTACGATCGAATATGATAAGATTTCATAGATTTAAAATTATATTATTTGGGGATTTACATAATTGTTTGTAATAAAAGACCACTTCTCAAGGGTATCAAAAAAAGTTCTTCAATACAAAAATAGACAAACATAAAATTCAACTTAATAAAATGTCTATTGTTTTTTTAGTCAAATAGATTATAAAAATACAATAAAAATATAGAACTATTTAGACAAAAAGCATTAAGTACTTTCAAAATATAATATTGGCAGCCTTCATTAATTCATAAATTGTGCCTTATAGGTTATATTAAGTAAAAATAAAATGTAAAAGGTACATGATGTGGTCCAAGGTGTAGTAATGACAAAAGAGAACCCTGTTATTAACAGAGGTGTATATATAAGGAATATTTTGTTTACATAATACATATAAGAAATTATCACATGTAGGGACAGAGTGGTGAGATAAAAAGACATAGAAAAATACAGTTATTCATAAATAGCATAAAAATCTAACATTGGATTACAAATGTTTAAATAAAATGGACCATAAATTCAGCCTCATTAAAACTGATTGTATACCGTCAACTCAATATCAGGTATATTTTCATTTCTTCTTTCCATGAATATAAAGTTGGCGCAAGAGTCGTTCACCTTAGGAATATTCAAAATAAGGGTTTTGGAATTGAGTGGCATATATAGGAGAATTATTTTTTTCTCTTAGAAAAAAATGTTAGTATAAGATATATAGTGAAATATTTAGTTGAACTTAATTACCTAACCTTAAACAAGTTAATCTAAGTTTCCCACAGCATCCGACTTTTGTGCCTACCCGTACATATTATCACTTACATTGCTACATGCTCAATTGAGCTATTTGATTATTTCTATGATGTGTCTTGGATAATTAACTACACATTGAAAAATTATATTCTTGTTTCATGCATGGGTTTCATCAAAAAGGTATTCCCGTGGGATGTTGGTTGTAGGCGATTGCCGGCCAATAATGAATGATTGGGCGAATGCTGTGAAGACTTAATGACATACATGTCATCCTCCAAATATGGTCCCGTGTGACTCCTAGAGCTTCTCAAACTATTTAGACTATGTACAGAGCGCAAATCCTCAAGCGTGGATTTGAAAGCACGGATGACCCTCAGCTGGGTTTGCAGACGAGTCAATCCTCTGATCCATAGAATTCTGCCAGCGGGAGTTTTCTCTGGCTCTCCACTGTAACTGTCGTCCCCTGTCCCATCATCATAATCACCAGATTGACCTCTGCCCCATGACATATTACGCGGTATTTTATGTGTTGGCACACTAGTTATTAGCTGTCCCCATACCAATGTCCCTACCCCAAAAAATAGACACCACATCCATTGCTCTATCGATAAAGGTTTCGTCGCAAATGCAACTCTCCCAAATTCAATAATCAATACTTGAGATATAAATGTTAAAATCCAAATGGAATAGAAAATAGGGTTTGTAAGAATACCCTTGAAGATATTTCTTTGCCCGTGAATTTTTCTTGCATTTAATTCATTAAATAATGTCATCATAACAAATGTATTAAATATTATTGTGTAATGTCGAGTTGGCGGAGAACCAAATTCAGCGCCACGACCAGATTCTATGTCAAGCAATTCATCGCCAAAAAATAATAATGTGAATATGATAACAAGCTGATACAGTGCCTGACCCAAAATGTTCTTCATCATGGTTCGAGAAATTAATGGCTTAGTTCGTCCATACGGTTTGCGTAATAGTAAGTCTGGTGTAGGCATCTCCGTAGCGAGTGCTAATGAAGCTAGTGTGTCCATTATAAGATTGACCCACAGCATTTGAACAGCTTTTAATGGACTGTCTTGAACAGCGCACGCACCAACAAAAGCCACCACAACTGCAACTACATTTACCGTCAGCTGAAACTGTAAAAATTTGGCAATACTGTCATAAACGTTTCTTCCCCACATTACCGCTTTTACAATACTGCTAAAGTTATCATCGGTCAATATAATATCAGACGCTTCTTTCGCTACATCTGTTCCAGCAATACCCATAGCAAAACCAACATCAGCTTTCTTCAGAGCTGGTCCATCGTTTGTGCCATCTCCAGTAACCGCAACAACTTCTCGGTTAGATGAAATGGCACTATCAATAATTCCTTTTACCAGTGTATATTTGTCAGAAGGCGATGATCTTGCTAATACTCTTAATTTTGGCCATACTTTGTCTAAGGCATTTTGTTGAACATTTCCATAGCTATCTCTGATTCTTCTATTAAATTCTTTTCCTTCTAAAATCAGAAATTCATCAGATGGCTTGATTATACCACATTTTATTGCTATTGATCGAGCAGTATTAACATTGTCACCAGTAACCATACGCACTGTAATTCCAGCTCTTTGACATTGTTTAATGGCTTCGGGAACTTCAGGTCTTACGGGATCTTCTATTCCTACCACACACAAGCATGTTAAATTTTGAACAATATGCTCTTCCTCTTCCCAATTTGGTTCACTGTCGATATGTACTTGGTTGATATCAGCTTTATTCGGTACAAAATCACGAAAGGCAATTGATATTGTTCGCAAACCGTCACTTGCCATAGGTTCAATAACCTGGTGTAATAGTCTCTCTTGCATGTCTGTTGTGAGCTTTTCCAATTTCCCATTGTGCCCGTATATGAAGGCACATTTTTTAATTACAATTTCAGAGGCACCTTTTGTATACAGCCGGTAGCCTCCGCTTTTGCGAGGTATTACAGTGCTCATTGATTTTCTGACCGAATTAAAGGTATACACCCTAGAAAATAATTCTTCTGGGATGTTGTCTCTGACAGTCTGATAATTTCTTCCAAGTGCATTTACAAATCCTAATAGAGCACACTCTGTCTTATTTCCAACTTGCATGGGCAGCTCACCAGGTTCTATAGATAACATTATTTTTGAAGTATAAGCTGAGTTTACACATATTCCTTCCACTATTAAATTACCAACTGTTACTGGTAATTCAGCATACTTTGGATTAATTTTTCTAAGCTTTTCACATATATAAGATTCAACAACTGTCATCCTGTTTGTAGTGAGCGTACCAGTTTTGTCAGAACAAATAGCTGTGGCATTTCCCATTGTTTCACATGCATCCAAGTGTCTGACTAAATTATTATCTTTCATCATCTTTTTTACAGAATAAGCGAGAGATAATGTCACTGCTAGAGGTAAACCCTCCGGCACTGCCACCACCAGAACAGTGACACCAATAATAAAATGTTGGACAAAATAGTTGATGTAGAAATTTTTCCATTGCTTTTGATCGATGACAAAGGTTTTGATGCAGAATTGAATTCCTAGCATAATGACGGTGAGAACGGCAATTGTTGATCCAGCGTATCCAATTTGAATGGCAAGTTTGGTAAGTTTTCCTTGTAGTACAGATTTTTCCTTTTTGCTCGAATTCTCAGGTGGAATCTCTGAACTTTCTATTGGCTTTCCTTCTTCACAGATAGTTGGAGACGTTACTCTGCTACTACTATTGGCACAATCATCACTCGTACTATTCTTTTTATTCTTTTTTGATTCTTTTTTACTTTTCTTATTATCGACTTCATTTTGATCGACGGCAGCACCAAGCAAAGTAAATATAATTCCTGCTTGGGAATTGACACCGACCGCTGTAACCACCATTCTGCCACTTCCTTCCATAACATGAGTTCCTGACAAAAGCATTGGATCAGCATTGTCCCCCTTTTTTACATGATCAGATTCACCGGTGAGAGAAGATTCATCAACTTTTAAGTCATTACTTTGAATAACGATTCCATCAGCTGGTAGCAAATCTCCATATTTCACCTGACATATATCGCCTACAAGAATATCAGATATCGGAAGTTGATTTAGTTCTCCCTGACGGATGACAGAAAACTTGTGTTCTCCTTCAATTCTATTCTGTAATCCTCGAAACTGCCTTTCTTTTGTGTAGTCATTGCAAGCGGTTACGATTACAACCACTATTACAGAAACAAGAATTGCAGCACCCTCAATCCAACCGTGATGTGCTTCTTCGTCGTCAGATAGAGCGTTCTCGTCAGCCGGTTGATAGAATGCTAAGCCTAACGATATTAACGATGCGATTTCTAAAATTATAAGTGTTACATCTTGCAAAGCTTCCCAAACTAATTGCATAAAGGTCTTTGGAGGCTTAGGTGGAATAGTATTAGAACCGAAAGTTTCACGTCGATGTTCTATGTCAGCACTGGAGCCAGAGAGGCCGTCAGTTGATGATGTATAGAGTTTCTTGCATATCTCTTGAACACCGCCGAATGCTCGGAGACGTGTAAGTCCTTCAGGGCCTCGGTGTTCCATTAATTCCCTTAGTTGACGAAGAGTGACTCCATACTGAGCGGGGCGGCCGTCTATTGTTGCCATCTTTGATGTTTTTGTGTAGATATGTAGAAATTAAAACGTTGTGCCTGGGAGTTATTGAAAAAAAATGTTCCATGAGATCCTTTGAAATAAGAAAGTTAACAAAAAAATCTTTACACACTAATATAAGAACCAAAGAAAAGTGCATCATAGATATTATCAGTAAGAACGACCAATATTGAAATATTTTTTAGAATATCTATAGTTATACCGACCTATTAAATATACCTATTGTTCATAAAATATTGCGAATAAGGGTAAAATTGTGATTTTAAAGTAAAATAAATATTACAAAAAAATATATACATTATTTGTTATACAAAAATGCAACAACCAATAATGAAAACAATCATAAGAAAATTTAACTAACTTATGGTATGTAAGAATAATATATAATATTAACTTTATAAAAAGATCAAAAGTAAATTCGTTTTTTAAACGTAATTATATATCATACAAACTATTTTTTACGCTATGATTTAATTAGAATATTTATTTTAAAATTTACCATTAGGGACGCAATGTATTGAGAAATTAAATAAGATGTTATAATATAGTTGTTATAATTTAACACAAGCAAAATCTTTTAATAATTGTAGTCGTAAAAATTGTATTCTAACAATATCACATTTTGACAATGACTATTAAATATGCTCAATTTTTAAATTTAATATAAATACTAAATATTTTATCATGATCATTATTATTTTGGCTCAATATTTGAAATCATTAGTAATAATATTTCAATCTGTATTATACTACTTTTGTATTTGGTAGTACCTTGCATATAACGTGGGTCATGTTGTTTGAAAGTAATAACCATATATCGATTGGTTAAGTAAATAAGTCATTTGTATTTTAGTGAACTAATAAATTGTCATAAAAATACAATCAGTGGTGAAAGGTAAGTACAAAAATCAATCCATCAAAATAAAAGTTACGTGTCTACCTACCCACTTATTGTTACAGCTATTTTAAAGATATTACCGCTCAGCCAATTTTGCATGAAAGATATTCATAAAACTTTTTTATGATATCTACGTGATTATTATTTTACCAGAGTGATTAAAAAAACGCATAAATACGTGCTCATCATAAATCTAATGAGGTTAAAACAGCATATTTTTTAAATGAAGTTATTTTTAGATATACGTATGTAATTGGCAGAAAATTATAGAATACCTTGGTGATTGAGTAGTTAGGTTTTTGATAATATCCGTTGTGGCTCTTTAGCAGATAATGAACATCCATTTAAATAAAAAAATCTATCAAAGGGAAAAGGAAATTATTATGTGAAGTAAATTACTCTCACCCGGGATGACGGTTGCATTTTAACAATATGCACCATCAAAAATCTACACGCGCTTTATGCAACAAAATCACTTAAAATTTTGAAAAAAATTGTCTTACCTTCTGTTAGGGAAATCACATCATACAATCTTTAACGGCAGTGATAACGGATCCAATAACTTAAATTGATCAAACTACTACTTCTTCATTCATTATTATTGCAATTAAAATAATTTATAAATAAAAAGAATGACAACTGCCGCTTTTTTTCGGAGGCTTCACGATCGTACGAGCCATTCCGCTGAGTCCTACGAACTTACGATTGACAGTTCGATCGTCCAGTCCACAAGCAGCTGGCTATTTTCAGGTTGCTTCTAGGAAAATTTCGCGGAAATAGCGAAATGCGAGTGTCCCTCTCTGTTTTCCCTTCTATCGGCGCCACCAAAACGAGACGAATGGCGAAGTGGCGCACGCAGGCGCGCAAGGATGAAATATTATTGAACGGTTTTTTGTTTAGTACAGTCACTGAAAAAATAATCAGAAGATACAAATCAAGAGAAGATTTCATTCGATACAATCGTAACAAATAGATATGATATGAATAAAAACATAAAGATGTCATATGACCATGACTTGAACCTGATTTCAAAAAACGTTCTCAGTTTTAATCTGAATTTGTCCTAGCTAGATAATTTTATACTCACTAAAGAAGTCGTTAGGCATTCACGAATTATTATGTAACACAAGGACCTTCCTCCGTGTCGAAAATTGGTGATGGGTTTTATTAGCGTTGTGTCGATACCGTCCACTGCGACGACGGCTTGGAATAGTCCGTCATGGCTCTAATTATCCTAATAGACTATTCCAAATCAAATAAACCATTTGCCCGGATTTTATGAATTTTCAATACGCAACGTTCAGCAGTAACAAAATAATTTAACTGGACCGAATATTATTTAAATTGAACATAACAATTTTTCCACAACTGACTAATTATCTTATAAATAGGGTATATAGAAGATTGAAAAATATTTTTTTGTAGTGAATAGTGTAGTGTATTTCATTAATTATTATTAAATAATTTAAGTGGTTCGCAGCATTGTAAAATTTCCCGATTTGCTATTTCGGCTAATGAATATGTATGAATTATTTTTTAACTATGTTTAACTAATTTATAGTTTTGTCACATAATTGACATTTCGTCACTGTTCTGGAAGAAAACACTAAGTCGAAAAAGTGACATATTGAGTAAGTTATACCAAAATGTTCTTTATTTTGAACTCTACAGTATGGAAGATCGCACTTATTTTTATAAATTATGCGTTCACTAGTTTTGTACAAACACAAAAATTGAAAAATGTATAGAGTTTCAAACTTCAAAGTACAATTACTCAAAACTAGTATTTTTCAGTTAGTGCCTTCTTCCAGAACAATGACGATTTAATGTAGTTTAGTATTTGATTTCAGATTAGTAGTTATTGATTTGTAATAGGTGTTCATCATTTTAATTGTAGACTATTTAACTTCGTGTAGACATAATTTGTTTATCTGTAAATTCTTTGCATACTAGCTCTTTAAATAGTTTTTTGATTTACCTCAATTAAAACTCGTTTTCATATAAATAACCTTGTTAAGATATCTATTTTATCAGTTGATAATGCTCGCGAGCCTGACCATTATAAAATATGGAATTACTACAAAAATTGTGTTTTTATTTTAAATTTTTTATTTAAAAAAAATATTATTTTATAATTCCCTTCCCCTAAGAATTGAGAGGTAACACCTTAAAAGTGAATAGTGTAACGATTGCGTTAAATGTTTATCATTACAAAATTTATTGCATTTAAGGAAATTAAAGTAATACCCTGTATCCAATCATAATACAACTAATTTATTATAAAACATAAACATGGAAAATAACCCGGCCAGGATTTCAACCTACGACCTTTAGACAAAGGCTTGTACGTATTTGCATATATGCCAGGTATAGGATGAAGGTAGGCGGTAGGTAATCAATGCAGCTCTAGTGTCATTAGTTGTGATGAGTAGTATCGTTACTAGGGTACAGATCGGCATACTTGTTTTCTATTTCCGGAAACAAAATAAGTTTAAAAACCTAAAATTACGGTATTTGAAAGCGTTATATGCCTCAATATGATGATAGATTTGCTGGCATTTAAAAATAAGGATTAATATTTCAATTTGCTAGTTCATTGCTAACACATAAAATAGCTAAGCTACCGATAATCAGTAGATTTCTATCCATTACGCTAGGTGACAGCTCTATCAAATTATTCATCGACGGCGTGATTAATCTGAAGTTTACAGCAATGGACGCACCACCCCACTGTTCATTCATATGAATTTGTAAGTGTGCGAGTGAGGGTGTTGAAACAATGAATGTTGTACGACACTTAATATAATTAAAACCAGGCAATAAAAACCGAAGCTTTGTTCAAATACAATTAATTAATCATGTACCTGCTACTTCACGGAAGTTTACAAGTCGTGGAACGAGTTTACCTATATTTAGTTTGTAGTGATTATAAAATGGCGAGTTCTTTATGTATTGACGAATAGCCACACAGTACCAAAGTATTTCACGTGTTTTCAACCAGTAGGCACTAACCTTCTCAAAGTGTGGTCTGCGGAACATTAAATTATCATCGACTATCATGCTACGTATAATTGTGACAAAGTTATACAGCTTCAATAAAGTAATCCAGCGATGGATAACCTTTTTTATATTGGAATGCCGCGTACCTCAAGCGACCGCATTCAACATAATTCAATTAGTTCACAATATGTTCTTTATTTTTTGAAAATGTAAATTTTTCGAAGATAAGTCCAAAAGTTAGTAAAAATAATTGCCTTTGTTGGTATTTTACATAGGTACCCAGGTACGTTTATTTTATTATTCAAATAAAATACGAAACATTACATAAATAAAACGATTTGTTCTGCAATAAGGTTTCATTCAGAGGACAGCACTAAATGCTTAATGCCATCCAAGGTCGCAGGTTTCCCATACCTGACTGACGAAGACACATTGACCAGTTTCGGTGAATAAAAATGAATCTTGACATTCAGAAGCTGTCCTTATATATTATTATTATTACACCACCTTAAGGGGGTCTAATAGAATATAATGGTTTGTGAAGAAAGATATGAGGTTTCAGAAAATATGACTCAATAAAAGTAAAACTCATTTTTTCTGGCGATTTCAGAGATATGATTTATATTATAATATAGACAGGGGGATCAACTATTTTTGTGACGGAATGCGATAATGGGTGGAGGGTCAATTATATCCATAATTGGATCATGTTATGCAGAAACCATACAAACCACAAAATGTAAAATTTAATTTTTGAATGAATTCTACAACATCGATAGAGATATTATAATTTGCTGAGGATTTCCATGCCAATTTTTGAATTAATCTTTTTTACAGATATTTTTCTAACTCACATTTTATATTATTTACAAACAAAAAATATTGTAGAAAACATTCATGTAAGTTGAATGATTTCTGCAAAATGCTTGCTTGTCGGTTAGAGAGAGCTGCAGGTAGAGGAACCCTAAGCAGGTGGGCCTTTTGAAGAATTTGTCCTTAATTCCCTCCAGTGTTGAACATTTGATATGGTCGCACACGTGCGATGGTCAAAACTGTAATATTGAATTAACTTTAATGCTTATAGCGGCACTAGTCAAAGCTATTTTTGCAAACCGTTCCATAAGGTTCTTTTATCGGACCAGCTTCCCTTAATCTTTATAATAACTAGTATTTTCTTTAGTGATTTATTTAAATACATTTTTAATGCATGAATATGCATATATTCTTATTAATTTATCGTTTTTTGAATAATTTAGCAACCATCCAACCAACAAAATGGCTACTATTAATAAAATAATAAAACAATGCTTTTTATTTGTTATATTTAAAAAAATACTTTTACAGTGTAACGCAGTAATGCAATGTGGGTTGGATGGTTTCTGCAAAACATGGTCCAATTGTGTGACGTCATTTATGTAAGAGCCCTGAAAAATAACATTGGGTATAGAAATTATGGTCTCTACAGTACTTATTTCAAATAGATTATTAGGGCGAATCCCCGGGGTTTAGATTGACAATCGAAACCGCTATCGTTAGATATATTTAGGAAAACAAAAATTCTGTTTTCGTAAGACAGCATATTTTCATTGCAAAAGGAATGTAGAATAGTCGCTCTCGTTTTAAAGCTGGCATTTTACTTTTCCGGTTCGCGGCCCTGAAACAAATATAGGCATTTCATTTAAATATTGTTTTGAGGTGCCCATTTCTAAGCGAGAATATGCGCTGAATTCTTTGTTTAAAATTTTGTAGTCGAATTCCTGTGGCGTATCCATAAATGATATAATCATAAAGCGTAATTGGACCACGCATAGACTCAAGCAAACATCTAAATTTTTACTATTGTTCTTTGTAACTTTATAATAAAGTTGTATCGTAATCTATATTCCAATGGCAAAATGATATTAACTATGTATGCATAGACTCAAGCAAACATCTAAATTTTTACTATTGTTCTTTATAACTTTATAATAAATTTGTATCGTAATCTATATTCCAATGGCAAAATGATATTAACTATGTATAGCTGGAAGAACCGCGGAAAACATTATTTTTTCACATCCATTCTGATGGATTGTCTATTTCGTTAAAACGTTTCGTTTTTATCGTATCGTTTGGCGAGTATAATATTTTGTTTATTAAATAAAAAGGGGCCTTAAAGAAGTCTCATCTTCTGCTCAAAAGATAGGTAGGTACTTGCCTATATTGGCGTAGTTGTAGATATGGCATGGATTGGACGGGAGGGTGTCCTTTTGATGAAGATGATAAGATACGAGATCAGTAATAGAGAAGGGCGAGCTATGTAAAAATACGCTTTTCAAGAATTTTAGCCTGCTCGATAAAGTATTTCGTAAGAGCGCAGGGGTGTAAAGATTAGTTTTTTTTATAATTCGAATTTCAAACAAAGCTTTTACTATCCTGGGTAGTTATTCATTATTCAGTGGCACCTAACCTGCGGCTCCTGCAATGCTCGTCGATAATTGACCATTTTTGTTTCATATATAATACATTAAATTTCGTAGTTTCTATTTCCCAATGAGATGGTCGGCGCCTGCGGCGCAGTTGTTAGCGTCGTTGGCTACGGAAACGGGTGTCTCGGGTTCAATTCCCGGTGCGAACGGTATCCTAAAATTGATCTTACAATCTCGAACTGAATCCATTCGTGTGCTCGAATGCCTGAAGATGCCGAAAGGCGAAACCCGGGTCGTTAGTGACAAAATACATGGAAGTGTACAAAATCTCGATAATCCAAAGTTGATATTGAAATTCCATCAAGCACCCTCAGTCGATGTCTTAAATTATGATCTTTCAACCGATTTCTGTTCGTAGTCTGAGTGTTTGTGATGTATAAAACTACCTCCCACCCATCCGATCTTCACGGGGCGTAGCAAGAGCGATTAGCTAACCACTAGTCCTGTACTAGACCTACTGTCTTCAAAAAAGAGAGGTTGAGCAACTGAGTAACAAGCAGTTCTCATAGAAAAACTGTTGAGATACCTCCATTAGGAGACCACATGCTTCACATTGAGAGCAGACATGGAAAAAAATGAAATGTAAATAGTATTAGGTGTGAAAAACCGATAGGTTTTAATAAAATAAATCTATTACATCATCATCCTTTGTGTAAAACTTAAAAAAAGGAGCGTTAATCAAGTGTTATAACGAAATTCTGATTCCCATGGGTTTGATTCATGAAAGAAGTAAATGAAATATTAAGTATGTGTTCTGAGGTTTATACGTTATTATGAAATAAAAATTTGCTCATGTAAATGTTTTTACAATTTTTGTGAAGTTGCAATAATTATTTATGTATTATATCAAACGCTAATGATTAAAAAGTGTACTTTGAGTGTCGAGAATGTTGAAAAAATATACCCATATGTTACTTTTAAGGTGTTAACTGTCAATTCTTGGTGGAAAGACATTATATTTTAAAAAATAAAACACAATTTGTTTGTACTACTTTCACATATTTATAATGATCAGGACCGGTTTCGCTCATCACGAGCATTATCAACTGAGTTCAGTTGATAATGCTCGTGATTATAAATATGTGGAAGTAGTACAAACAAATTGTGTTTAATTTTTTAAAATACCCATATGTTTATTTTATTTTTAAAAAAGACTCAAATAATGTTAAATTACAGAATTTGTCATAGACACTTATTTATTTACAAATCTCTTGAATATTCTCACAAAAACTCACAAAGAAACTTTTAGAATTAGTCTTATACTATCTTAGGTCTAATCTGGAGGTAAAGCTATTAATAAGCAACAAAATAATAAAAACCTGGGTAAGTTTGATCTATCTTGACGTTAGAAAAATTGTATTTTAAAATACCTATTACATAATAATTAAAATGACATGCATCTATAAAACATCATGCTAATTTCTCTATGTTGCAAAAAATGTTTTTGAAAATGCTTCCCACTTCAAAAACAGTTGCAGCCCAGTGGGATTCTAGAACCTGATTTACGAGGCTAGCATGATCCTTCCAATATAATAAGGCAGGTGTAATCGATGGAATATCATCAGACATCAATTGTTTTCCTAAGTACTTCCAACTTACAACCTTAATTTGGGAGAAGAGAAAACTGGACAGCAAAAATGTTTACTTAAGGATGTGTACAATCAGCATATTGAAGAATCAACTTCAACAAAAACGAAAGAAACCCCGAAGAGTAAATTTCTCACATCTGATCTTCAAAAATGTCTTCCAACGCCTTTATTTGATTTGGCTAATATTTACGAGACGCAATATTTCAACATTCAAACCAGATTTTCTTTGAACAGGTAAAAATGGCTTGGTTTAAACCAATTCTTATATGATGATATGGAGACAGATGGAATATATCCTGTCATAGAGAAAACGCTTCAAAACAATAAGCTGAAAATCTTAACTTCCTGGGATTTGCCAGCAACTTGTTCGATAAAGTAGTAATAATTCAATATTCTGAACATGGGATCGTTTGATTTTAAGAATTTCAAGATAATTTTTTGATTCCTGAAGACCCTCATTGCAGGGAAAATAGTGTGAATAATGAACCATTATCAAATTCAAAAACTAAGTGACTACAAGTTTGAAGTAATCAGATTGCTTCTCTTTGGTATAGAACATTTTTTCATGACGATGATATTAAAGAGCTGATGTATAGGATGAAATGTTCGTAGGAATGAGGTGGATTTACCAATTGAATTGGATGCCCTTTATTATTCACCAGTTCCAATAAATGTGATGAAATAGCAAGGCCTGATGGCTTAAATGAATTTCAAGTCATCTATTTGGTGTGTTTTATAAAAATTTGCCGCACAGTGAAAATATTGCAAATTATCATTTCGCCTTCGCGTTGACTATCGAGGGTTTAATGTCAAACAACACTATTTGCAAAAGTGCAACTTTACAGGAGAGCCAAAAAACGTTTTTTAGTTTCTCTTAACTCAACAAAGCAGATGCTTATTTAAAACCTAATGTTGATATTTTATTATGTAGTGTACATTTGATTTTTCTTGTAACAAGAACACTAACAACTTATACAATCTTTTTAACTAAACAGGGGAAACTTTATGTCGTTAACGTTAAACTTTACTACGACGATTTAAGAATGTTATAAAAAAAAACACCATTTCTGTAGATAATGTTGTTTGATTTTAAGCTCTTGCTATATAGTGTGATATTCTTCCTAGTTGGCTTATTCTTAATTAATCATGTGAATAGCTAAGCAAATAACAATAAAACCTTTTCTATGTATTTTTTTTATTATTTAAACACTTCGGCAGTGGACATAAGACATATTCTAAAATTAAAATAGTCTCAATCGGGTAAACAATCCAATCTCTATTAAATCATAAAAAAACTTATCGTTTCACCTGTAAATGAAACTCTCCAATAGTGAGGCCCCTTAACTATCCATTTTAGTAATACGTTTTCGCGCTCATCCTGTAATGTTGTTAAAATGGACATAGGACTATTAGTCTCTCAGGAACAGAGATATATATATAATATATATTTAGGTTAATCGAATTACTGTAAAATGTACAGAGTTCTTCATGATGGATTTAATCTATATTACACTCAAGATCTATATTTCAAGTATTAGTTCCTTTGGTACACTCAATTACAAATGAATTGCGTACTTTTGCATTAATTAGAACAAAACCAGATGATAAAACAATTTACAAATCAACAAATTCTTCAATGTATTATATAATTATGCCATTTAAGAAAGGCATCTAAAGGCAGAAAAATATTTCAAATTTGAATTGGCTGCATGGAAATATGCGTTGGGCCGTAGTTTACCAAGGGGTGTTTTATTTCCTACTATCTTCGAAAATGAGACGTTGAGCAATTGAGTAACAGCAGTTCTTGTAGAAAAGCTCCATTAGGAGTCCATATGCTCAACATTGGGAGTGGATATGTTGAGTAAAATTTATAAAATATTAGTCCATTTTTTAATTATTGTTACAATTTGTAAATATATTAAAAATTACCTCATGAAATTCAATGCACACATCAAATCACAATCATTGTGTAGATATTTTCTTCTATCAATGGTTGACAACAAAATTATCAGAAAATATGACTTAAGAATGCAAGCTTATTGGCTCACCTGCAAACTTACTTAATGGTAACGTGGGCATAAATTGAAATGTAATGGTGAAGAAAACTGTCTTGTTTTCGGCACCGTTTAAAATTTTCACCTCCTTTCAAAATAATGAGATTCTAATTTGACCTGAGCTGTCTGGCTCCAGTACAAATTTTGTGTTGTAATTATTTTCAGTAAATATCTAACATAGCCGGCCGTGGGGTCCCATTTGGTTGCAGTGTCCAAGGGTTTGAATCATCATACATACGACATTGCAATTGATTTACGGATTTCTGTGATGCGTGCATCCCCTCCTATCCATCCGACAGTAAAATGTGGGACGACATTATTCCTATGACCAGAACAAGAACTCTATAATGGTTGTTTGCTACTTATTTCTTCTTAACCGATATCCTTAATTAAATGTGATAAATCATAAATACCTTTTAAAAGAATATACAGATATGGATGTAGATGGAATCCATCTTGACATTAAGAAAAAGTTTAAAAATAACAACAGGTTGACCCTTGGAGTCCTTGAGCCAGCGGCTTGTTCATCAATGTAGTAATAAATTTCAAGAATATGTTTGATTCTTCAAGACCCAGATCAATAGCAAGAAAAAATAATCCGAATAATGAAACATTACTAATTACAAAAGCTATGTGGTTGCAAGTTTGAAGCTATCAGATTGGTCTCTATTATATAAAATATCTTTTCATGACGATTATTTTAAAGAGCTAAAATCTACTGCAAAATAACGAAAACAATAAGAGAACTATGTTAATTGATATAAAATAAAGACTGTTTATAAACACGTTTTTGCTCCTCCTGCAAAGTTGTGAAAATGGACATAGGACTATTAGCCTCCCAGGTACAGATATGTATTGTGCTCCCCCTCTCACTTATATTTCGTAACAGCTGTAGACAGGAACAAACAATTTTGATTGACAATTGATTGGTTTTTTGTATGTGGCTAATTATGTTCAAAATTATTATTATTTAAGTTTTAATGTGTTAGCTGTCAATTCTTAGTGGAAAGGCATAATATTTTTAAAATAAAACACCACTTGTTTGCACTACTTCCACATTTTTGTAATGATCAAGATCGGTTTCGCTCATCACGAGCATTATCAACTTATGATAATACCCATGATCAGCGAAACGTTCTGATCATTATAAACATGTGGAAGCAGTACAAACAAATTGTGTTTTATTTTCAAAATATTATTTTGTCTTATATATGTTGATGTAATAGTAAACAAATAACAATATCCTGTTTTTTGGAAAATAGGTATCCCCACATTTTGTATGAGTTCCATCACTTCTTTTTTTTATCCTGAATCTATCCCAAGATTTTGTACGGGCTTTTAATTTCTTTTCTAAATCGAGGGATGGGTGTACACAATTTAAAAAATGAAATTTCACTCGATGACCAATCCCGAGGTTGGATCTTCTAATGAACGTATATGTAAGGCCATACAAATCGAAGGGGTAAAAGGAATGCATAAGTTCCAACTGATATAAAGTAGTACTTTAAACTTTGAAATAAAAATACATAAGATTTAGTGTTTAGTTGTCTTCATTTTTGATAAGGATGTATCCCAAAATATATTCAAACTGTTCCTAATAAAGTGCATTATAATTTAATAAACTGGCAAACATTAAAATATAACTGGTCGCATGCGCTAAGCTCCTACTGCAATTCTAGAAATCATACCTACCCTACATACACTATACATTATTATAATATATGGTTTTAACACAAACAAGTCGAAAGACATAGAAAATGCAATCTGATTAAAGCAGAATTGAATCTCTTACAGAATTAAGATATGTATATATTTCTACAATTCGTCTTTTTTATAGAAACATAACAAAATACTGCAATTGCTTTCATACTTCTTCATTATTCTTGTAGGTTCAATCTTTTACTTAATTCATTGTTTGGTGTAGGTGTAATAATGTTAAGCAATTCATATTGATGGCTTAAATAGCATACTGCTTATCTACATTTCAACAAAATTTTCAGGAGAGTTTAAAAACTGAATATATTCATATAATTTAAGACAGTATAATTTATGCAGTACGATCGATTTTAAGACAGTCTATCGTCCGAAAAAACAAATGCGACCATATTCCATTATTTTTTGTGTAATTTAAAGAAACCAATATAAATTAAGTCAATTTCGTTGACAGTTATTAGTGGCAAAAAAACTCCAATTAATATTCTATAAAAAAAGATTATTTTTTTCCATGTCTGCTCCCAACGTGGAGCATATGGCCTCTTAAAGGACGTATCTCAACAGTTTATCTATGAGAACTGCTTTTTAATTAGTTTTTCAACCTCTCTTTTTTCAAAGAGAGTAGGGTAGAAGGATAGGGTCAGGATAGAACTAGTGGGTAGCTAATCACTTTCAGTACGCCGCGTTTTTGAGGATCTGAGGTTTTGAGGAGTGGAGGAGTTTTAGACATCACGAACACTTAAACTACAAACAAAAATCCATAAATCGACTGAAAGATCAATTTATGAAACTGTCCGCACCGGGAATTGAACCCGAGACATCTGTAGCTGTAGCCAACGACGTTCCCAACTCCGCCACGGAGCTGACAACCTTTATGTACTTTAGACATGGTTAATATGTTTAACATTAGGATCAGGTTTAGGGCACAATTATTAGGTTGTCAGGCTGGACTGTTTAGCAAGATTTTATGTTTAGCCAAATTCATCAAAAGCTCAGCATAATCGCAATAACGCTATTTTCCCTGAAATCAATTTATATTATGCAAAATATAAATGCGGCAGGAAATATGTGTAAATGTCACTTATAGATATATAAAACAAGGCGCATAATGGCTCTATGATGCATTTTTTCAATTATAACCAATTGAAACAGTCATTACGTTACCTAAATAAAGTTATAAAGACAATATGACACAGCAGACACAGTTATTTGAAGAATATTTCAAGTTGGGCAACTATATATGTATTTGAGAAAAATATTTTATAAATTGAAATATAAAATTTTGCTATAGGCAAGAATATCCATAACTATGTAAGCAACTATTGGATGACAGCATTAATAATTTGCAAGTTAATAGATGAACAGAGAAAGCAAAGCAATTTACATAAACAAAGGAATCGTGGAGGAGCCGCTCATCATTTGAAATTCTCAATCGTGTAGAGATGTAAAGAAAAACATTTTGTACTCGAGAAAGACAATGTTTATTTCAGTGGGTATCCAAAATATACAATAGAGATTTTTAAGATTGAATTCCCAAGAATTTGTAAACAAAAAGAAACTAATATTTTTTTAATAAAGAATGTGGAATGAAGTAACATAGACATCATTAATCAAAGACAATTCATGTTATCATTTATAATCAAAAATATACATATCAGCTGAACTTAAATGAAATCATTTTCCTATCAATAAAAACAACAATACAGCCTAATATTATATTCCTGCAGAAACTGATAGGCAAAATTAACATCTATTGCACGTGAATTCAAAACATGTCATCCACCTATCAGCGAGAGAAATACAGAAAAGTAGTTAAATAAATATACAGATATTTAGATTTAAAATATGCATATTTTACATTAATTCTTTCAGTATTTAGTACAATATTTCATTCCAAGAGAATTTTATACAAAAATTCCAGAACTTCGATTACCCGGATTTTACTGAACAAAATATCCATCAAATATCTTAAATATATAAAATAAGAGTATTGTTAACGGGCCAGGGTTTTATTCGATTGCAGTGTCCACGGGTTGGAATCCCTATACGGACAATGTCAAATTTTTCAATAGATTTATGGATTTGTTTTCTTCCCACCCACCCAACCGATCCAGAAAACGAGGTACAGCGAGCAAATTTACTAATTAATATTTTTTCCTAGGTCCATCATTCTATCTCTCAAAACTGTGATTACATCATTTTTTTTAAATAAATACATTGTGCAATTTTTCCCAAATACATTTTTCTATGAGAGAAATATTAATTTTTAGCTAAGTAATATGTATTCTAGATTTAACAGTCTTTTCAGCTAATTTCTGTGGTTACATTTTGAAACTAAATCATCAATATGCTCCAAATTGCGAGCGAACATGGTTGATAAATAAAAATCATTGAATAAGTATAAGGTCCAAATATATTGACCTGCTAGTGTATTTTTACATTTATAATTACATTGATGGATTATTTGCATCTTCAGAGGTATTTTATCAGACTCAATGTCAGAAATAATATCATATTCATCATCAGAAAAATCCATCAAATTATTGAAAGCCCAAGCTGAAATAAATTTAGTTTTATTTTCCCCCTGTTCTAAACTGTTATTGTTATGAATTGGTATAGTTCTGCTGTTTTGTTACCGGTTCTCTCAGTGAATGTCACCACTGTGGCTACCTTAGAGCTGAATGCCTAGTACATATCCGTGGCAAGAAGAAGAGATATATGTCACGAATGTGTTTTTTTACGGGAGAAATATTTAAATCATTGAAGTTATTAAGCTTTACTATATTTTTTACACATACCAAAATGAAGTAGTGAAAGAGTATTATTATATTAAAAAAAAACTTGTATTCAGTCTTCTGAATGGAAGGGTCTAAATTGTCAACGTATCTATACTTAATTCATTTACAGAATTTTGTTGACATATGTACCATTTCTTCTGCCGGCCACAGAAACACACGATTTAAAAATTTATTAGAATTCTCTTCAATTCCACTGACCTTAAATTTGTTTTTTCATTTATTTGGTTTCTGGGTATCACATATCTTCAAATGTTTTTTTTTTTACAATAACTTACATCAATCATCATAATATCAGTTAACGTGAAATATTAAACAAAATATAGCTGGTAATAAAACTCATCTGACGATAAACACCAAGTTTACATAAACCGTAAAAAATACCATTCCCTATATAAACAACAGTTGTGGAAATGCGTATTTAGTACACTTACAGTTTTGACTGTTATCATTGGATATAGTATTAAAACCTGTAAGGTTTTGTTTAATATTTTGCTTAAACTAACCAATGACGATCTTTGTAATTTATTATAACAAAAAGCCATCTACTGAAGGTAGAGAAACAACCACAAAATTTTGAAAATAATTTAAGATCAATAATATTGTAGAAGATTCCCATAAATATTTAATTTTTACAGTTTGACAACCATACTTGTTTTGAAACTATTTTAAGTGGATCTATTGAGGGTGCGTATTTACATAAATTGGTATTTTGTAAAGGTAGTTTACATCACCATAAATTTTGTATATATGTACCAGATATTCAGCTCAATAGTATTTAAAGATATTAAAACAAAAAATATTTTAAAAGGAATATTTTTGATGACTCCAATACACACTGGGTATCTCAAATTTTTGCAGAAAAAAAAAACAGTTTCATATGTTACCAATGAGAGTTTTGTCATATACCCCCCCCCCCATCATCAATTATTTTTACATACATTTACGAGGCTACATTTGTGGTGATATAGACAGCGAGTACCATAGTTAGCGAAAAACTTATAAAGAATTATATAGCTGCATATTTTTATATTTGAAATGAATACTAAAATTGAATATGTTGCTTTAGTAAATTCATTGACAAAATAGAAACAGACAAAATAAAAAAACTCGTCACAGTTGTGTTCTGTGCTCTTCAAGGGCAATTTGGAATTTACCATAAAATTATTATATAGGATTTTAAAATGAGTTCTTCAAATATTATATATTAATTAAGATCTGTAAATTTTCTAATCATTTTTTTGGAAAGAAGTTTAGCAAGATGTGATTTCTGGCATGAGTGTTATTTGAAGGTATTAATTTTCGTAAAAATTATTCTCGTACTATTTTTCTACCCCGTTTTCTGGAACGTATTTTTTTTGGTTTTTTGTTTTAATCATTATTTCTGGATAGTCGAATTTCTAGTGCATTTAAATAGTTATCTGGTATATTAAACAGTGACACATAGAACGAACATATATATCTCCAGAGATGTTGCATTAAAATATTTTTTGAATTGAAATGAAAAGAATCATTATTCAAATAAATAATGATACAACTGCTGATGGTAATTATACTTCTATGGCATTTTAATATTTGCATTATTTATTGGAATACTTTGAAAATTGATATTTACGCTTGCCTTAAATTATTAATTCGACATGAATGCATATATTTATATTATATTATGGACTGACTATTGGTTTGTTTTAAGTAAATACAAAATAATAGAACATAACAGTGGGATGCGATTCCCATTAAATTAATACCATAGAGAAGATAATTCTGTAATTCATCAGTCAGTTTTAAGCACTGCGCATGAGTTGATATGAATAGTTTTAAGTTCTTATGCAGTTAGTTAGGCAATCTATTCTCACATGTAATGTACGAGTGTTTATGGAGAAATCTAAGCTTATGAAAACTTTACTATGAATTGCTAACTGAAACCGATTCAACCGCTTCATACATATACAAACAATATTGGCAAATGGTTTTTAAATTGAAAAAAAAAAGAATAAAAGGACAATATTTGCTACTTATGAAAATAAACCAAAGCTTTCTACAGCTACTATATATATAGATATGGAAATTAAAAATTAATCAGCACCAGTATTATTAGCTAGAAATGTCAAAACACTGCAAAATCCTGGCAATTTTATGTTACAATTGTGCTGCATATGGTGTCTCAATGTGGTATTGAGAAATGTTTGCAACAATCATATCCCAAGTATAAATAATCAGTCTTTTTACACATACTGTCGCAAATGTTCAACAAAAAAATACAAATTGGTCAAGACAAAAAAATAGAACATAACTTTTGCTAGGATAGCAACATATTTCAATAAAACAAAATAAAGATTCATAGACACGAATTGTGTAATGAATAATGTTCAAATAAAAATTGTAGTATTATGTACACAGGGCGCTGAATTATTTTGATGGTTCGGTTATTTCATCTAATTTCATTAACACTTCTACCATAAAATAATTCAACGCTTACAGTTGTCCTTTTATTCTTTATATATTGAATCCGACCAAAAACTTAATACATGGGAATGTAAATATATTTTAATTATGCTATAATAATTATGGCTAACTCAACCTTCGTAGTATTATGAAATTCTACCAGGCATTCTCAGTCAATTATATATTTTAATAATCTTTGAGCTGGTTTGCTACAGCATTAGTTACTAGATATAATATTTTTTGGGGTTATCTACAGTCATAGCCCACATTTTTTAATTTTTTATTATGCAAATTGAAACAACACTGCTTATTTCGTTAGAAAGAAGTTTAAATTCTTTCAGACATCAAACAGTAATAAGTGTTTAAACAGCGCAATACAATTATTATATCACTACGCATTGTATACAAATATCGTCACCCCGGTTTCAAATGTATTTGTTTGAAACATATTCAAATAAAAATCAAATAAAAACAAAAAAACAAAATTGAATACGGCGATAACTGAAAAAAATGTGGAACTATTTATCAATACTTCTGACATTAAGAATGTCACTATAACTGAAAAATTAGGTCAAGAAAAAAATGGGGATGACGAAATTCATACAAAAAAAAAACCATTTTTGAATTACAAAAGTATAAAAGTGTAATGATAAAATATATAGCTTTGCATTGATACAGAGTGACTAATGCCAATTGAAAGCTAATTGGTTTCATTTGAACGAATCTGCATCATATATTAAAGCAGAATATTTAATTATATACATTTTTATAGTACGGGATAAACAACATATTAACCATCCAAAATGATTGGGGTTAAATACAATCTAGCAGACCTTAATTATATCACTGTAATGAGATGTGCATTTCATTGAATTATGTCACACATAGTCTATCAAATTAAAAAGAAAGGTACCAACTAGTCCTATTTCAAATATAGGATTCCACATATAAATTGTATTGTTATTTACCAATGTCTAATGATCGGTAGCGATAGTCCACTATTATGAAACACTTAAAAAAAGAAAAAAGAGGAAACACATAAAGCAAATTTCATATCCATGTGACAATAGAATTATTGAATATAAATTCTGGCAACAAAAAAATAAAAGCAAACAGAGATAAAACAAATTCAGGTCACAAAGCATAACAATAACAAAGGTAATCAGTGGCAGAAAGATGTAACTTAAATAATAGCAGGTCAAAACAATTAGTTCTATAATAAGGAAATTGCACAGTAGATTATTATGCAGAACTGTAAAAAAAAAAAAAGAATATATGGTCCTAGATGACTATTACATTTTTGTGAAAACTGTGTCTAACCCATGTGCATCGAAAACAAATCAATACGTTCAAAGCCTCCTACCATTTTCAATGGAATGCATAAATCCCTGTGCAATAAGGACCATTGTACCTGCAAACGGACTGATATACTCGTTTTAATGTAATTCAATTAAATATGCGTTGTGTAGACTGATGTCATACAGCTAAAGACAAGTAATATTTTGAAAAATAAGAAGAGCAGTTATTCTAAATCGAATGAAATGTGTTGATTCATCAACGCAATCAAGTCATTTTATCGCTAATGAATAACTGCTTGCTTTCTTTTATGACACTAGTTGAGTATTCGACGGAAAGTGTCGATAAGAAACAATTTATCTTAAACCTAAGACAATTTTTAACTTAAAACTATACTTTTTTTGTTGCTAAGTGCTAATTTTTTTATATTATTTTATAGAAAAATAATAACAGTTCTTATACTACCCCATTATTTTTAAATCACAATTTATTACTAAAGAAAGAACGCTTGATTACGCAAAAATTTAAGTACCCTCTATATCCATTCTACAATTGATGTTCTAAAGAAAAAAAAGGTTTAAGGATATATTTACCATGTTTTCAGTAGATGCATATGGTTTAAGATACAGCTTTCTGACACTAACACCTAAATTGAACATTACTTTGAAAATCAGTTACATATTTTGGCTCAGAATGTATTCAATGGAAAAATCTTGGAATTTTCCTTGCGAAGTGGATGCAGAAGTGTCAATAGGCCTATCATTACTACTACTACTGCTGCTGCAGCAGGTGTCCTGGTTATCAATTATTTTTGACTCGATTCTGACATTTTCAGTGTTCTTAAGTTTACCAGGACCCTCGGTTGCACGCGGACTCTTAGAGTCATTATTTTCTAACTGTATGAGAATGGACTCCGCTGCAATTTGAGCGTGAGAAGAGTCATTGACTAATGTTTCTATTGGCGCCAGAGGTACGTCAGGGATGCCCAAAGCTTTGAATGAGGTCGGCGGCGAGGCATCTGACAAATTGTGACCAGCATTACTTTTCTGACTATGCTCTACAAATATATCTCTATTGTTCAGTTTTCTCCGTGATCTTATATCTTGCTGCGCAACTGGAGGTGTAGTGTTTGCCAATGAGCCGCTTTCACCCCCTTCCTTTGTTGGTTTTCAGCTAGACCTCGGCTGCATTTCTCGACTAGTCAGCTGAAAGTAGACAAATAGAATACTGGAGTTAAAAAAATTAAGCACCATTCATACATTGAAGTTATATTCCCTAGAACTGAAGATTTTCTTTTCATTTCATAACATTTTTCCGGATTGGGTAAGAAATGAGGGGATAAAATCATCACAGGTATCAAACCATTTTGAATTCAATTTTATAGATTGACTAAAATAAAAGATTAATGTACGCAGATTTATATTTGCTGCTCTGAAACATTTGATTGTGGAATGACTCATTATTGAACTAATTTTTTTCCATCCAATTGGCTACCAATATGTAAGTATACAAATAAGTAAGCAATTGGCTAATCATATTTGTTTCAGTGATTCTTACACACATGTTCACAATATGATCGCCATAAAATGATGCCCCCGGTCTGGTTCAAATTAAGGTGAAAAATAAAATTTGTCTAAACAAGTTAAAAATAATATTTTTGTCGAATCTGTTTATAAATTATTTAAACAAAGAAATATATATACGTATTCACTGCATGTTGGCTATTTATTATATTAATTATAAAAGTGATGTGTTCAACTTTTAACACATTTCTAAGCAATATTTGTTGATGTACATATAATAATGAATTGTAATTAAATTGTAACTGATAACTGATATTAAAACAATTTACAAGTTGGCAAATTCTTCAATTTATTATATATTTAGATTACTTTTTTTTAAAAGGTACAATTGAAGATCTTTTAGATACTTTTTGATTTAGTGCATAATTTAGGGGGATTTGGAATATTAAATAAATTCAAATAGTTTAATAACCGGTATACGAATTTTATAAAAATCTAAATTTTATAAGAATTCATAATAATATTATATATTTCTCTGTTTGATTAATAAATATATATGACAAAAATATTATTTTCAACATGTTCTGTTTTTTCATATTCTGTTTGGTCCGGTTAACCTTTAAATCATTTCAGCTTAAATGTGATAGGTACGTATAAAAAAATTCATGCAGAATTATGACTTTGTCGAAGGGAGAGAGTAAAAGGTAATTTATAAAGAATACCATCACTAGGAGATTATTTCATTGTATAAAGGACATAGGAATGGCAAGGTGGAGATGTAGATTTTCATTAACACAAATTGTCAATCAATTGTCGATATTTGGTTATTTTTTTCATGTCATTATTTAATGTTAACAAAGTTAACTTCTTATTACTCTTGGGCTGACCTGAGCCCAACACGAAGCTGGCTTCAACTCCAAAGTTGACAGGATTTCTTAGTGACTCGGTTCAAACCAATTTTTGCATAGTTTGCAACATGACATTTAAGGAAAACCTTAATGTATGCAATGGTTTATTTAATCATGCTTGTTTAGAAGACATAAATTAAAGATAGATGAAAAAGATGTGGGAAAATAGGAAATTTACTTTGGGTTTTTGTTGATTAATCGTACTCCATTAAAACTTGCAGAACTATTCCCCTATACCACCATCACCATATAACTATTCACCTCTATCTAGGAATTGAGATGACACGACGATACATTTTTTTATTTGCATTTCAATGGTACCATTGACTGCAGGTAATTCTATTTACAGTACTGTTCTTCATCTCACAACATCATCTCACCAGACATATTTTACTAAATTATTAGATAATATGTAAAAGCAGATTGGTAACTCATGTTGCCTCACAAACATCATTGAAGAATATTGTGTATTCTAGCAATTCTTATCTCTTAGGCCTTTATGCTTTTTTCTTCCTGGTGTGGTCCTTTCCAGTTATATGTTTATGGAATGTTTCCGAAGAGACAGATCACAATTCACGTTAAAAATAGATACTGTATTGGTGCTTGTATGACTGGAATATTCCAAAATTCATGGAATCTATTTGTTTTATACATATTTCCGTACTCTCATTTTTCATCAGAAAGTGTTTAATTTGCAATGCTTTTTATATAACATGAAGATGATATTTCCAGATATTCATTTGAAGAGCTCTATTTACAATACTGTTGCCATTAGAAAAAAGTCATACTATTATGAACAAAATATTTACTATGATTTCAAAATTGCATCAATAACTTAATTGAGTAAAAAAAAAAGTACTTAATTTTTATTTTAATTCAAAAATTTAACTAAACAATCTACAAATGTTTGCCTTCTCCATGTTGACAACAAACATAGGGTGGCCATAACCATGCATTTACATTCTGAAAAATGGTGGTAAAAAAAGACTATTTGTTATTTGCTTCTCTTTTCTTACACATTTGTGTTTTACTCAACATCAAAAATAATTTATCATTGGTGATAAAATTGAACTGTCTTAATACTTTGAAAGAGAGTTTTTCCATGATTCTTTTTCCTTTCAATACATTCATATATATTTCCTCTTCTTCGCTCTATATTAATTTATTCCGTTTTCAGTAGCAGAAGTTTCTAAACCATTTCTTACCTATGAATCTTTCCCTTCGACGTTATCTCAATTTTCAGCCACTAAATCCAACACTCATTAGGGTGTACTGACTGATTATCCAGATAACTGTATATATATTTTAGTAATAATTATGTCACCTGTAACTACACCTTAAACCTTTTTTTCCATTCAAAACCATCTCACATTAGCCATTACTTTGTAGAGGATACTTCATTGTCTTGATCGGGGGGAGATGGGTCAGGATAAGGAGAATGCTCTGGATTACGAGGGTAATGGGGAGAAGGAAAAATTCTCAGAGTATGAGCACGCTCCGGAGTACGAAGATGCTCCAGAGTATGAGGACTCTCTGGAGTACGAGGATGTTCTGGAGTACGAGGATTCTCTGGAGTACGAGGATGTTCTGGAGTACGAGGACACTCCGGAGTTTGAGGAAGCTCCGGAGTACAAGGACGCTCTGGAGTACGAGGATGTTCTGGAGTAGGATGATCTGGAGGAGGACTTCCCCAAGTAGGAGAGTCTGGAGAAGGAGGACGTCCCCAAATACGAGGACGCTCTACAGTACGAAAGTTTTCTGGAGTATTAAGATGTTGCATGTGTAGATGAGTCAGAAGGTCTGGGATGTTAAAAGGTTCCGGGATTTGAGCATCTTCCCGAATTGACAAATTAAGAGGATATGCCACTTCAGGAAAATGTTCCATATTGGGAGGATTTTGCAGTTGGGGAAGATGGTTACGCAGAACTACTTCTAGCATAGAAGCATTTCTTTGGTATACTAGCTGAAAGATTAAAAATATTTTCAATAAATATAACTTTATTCATATCTGTTATGCCCAATCGCTAAACCAAACCGTTCCTCAAAATATAAAAAAAAAAGTGAAATAAGTACCAATAATTTTGAATCATTTTTTGTTTTGGTTGGCAGATGTTATGTTATGAGCCTGTTTTTTTTTTTTTTTTAAAAAACCAATAATTATTAGTCAAAACAGGGGGCATTCTAATGAAAACATTAAAATGAAAAAGATGCAACACTGTGTAGTAAATAATCATTTTATACAACTTTTAAATTAAAAATATTTGTTTCACCCTTCAGGCACTAATACCTGAAATAGATTTTCAGTCCCAGGGTCGGATCATATTTTTTTATGCAGATTGAAGTAAAATTAACGATAATATTGGATGTTAGCTAGTGTTATGTATTAGTTGCACAATATCATACCACCATTGAAATATCAGGTAGTTTTTTATTTTGTATATATTTGTTTATTTGGCAGCGTCAATTGAACAAAAAAAAGATGATAGGAGGTTGGAAAATAGAGGGCAAAATATGTAAATCATATTTACTAACCTGCTGGTTTCTGTCTGATAAGTTTCCATCGGCTCGTACAGGTGCAGGCTGCCTGTAAATATGTACATATATATTATAGGTAATATTATTAAAATGTCAATTCTGATGATTTAGTAATGAAACAGCAACAAACTGAAATGAGATGGCACTTAAAGCGCGAACTTAGATTGTTGGAAGAGGTGTGAAAATAAACATTTAATAAATGAGTTTATTATTCTTATATTAATAATTTTAGTCAATTCTTTAGTTTACATTACAACTTGTTTATATATCATCGCCTTGGTGGTGACCTATTCCACACACATTTCAAAAACTAGAAAGCAAAAAAAAACAAAAAAAAGAAATAACTAATATTTTTATATATAAGTAAAATGGGGTTTTTTTAATATTTGCTTAAGGATCTATAACACTGAATATTGTAAAGAGATCTATGCAGCTTAGAACTGTTCATCTCTATTCAATTAATAAGTGTTATTCATTTTAATTCGGTTGTGAAAAGATTGGAGTATTTAGAGAAAGTTATCATTAGAAGTGTTATCGTTTAAAGTAAAACTACAAATTTTTAAATAACCATATCTCAATAGATTTTGTAGATTTCCATGTATTTTTCCATTACTTCAACATTCTTATAATCTCAACAATTTAAATATGATATTTAAATTTGATATTGACATTCAATCAAGCACCCTCAGTCGATGTCTTAAATCGTATCTCAATAATTTACAAATGTGGAATAGGTTAGTTCACTACCAAGGGGACGAGATGTTATATGAAAAATAATATAAATTTCATTACCGGCCCATATTTTCTCTAGAATTTCGTGCGTCAGCGTTAATATTGCCAGCTGAAATGAGAGAATTTATTCCATTAATTTAAGATCAACGACGGTATTCTGTATATTTGAAAATGTCATTATTGATAACAAAATTTATTCTCGTTAGTTCAGTCATTAAATATGGAAAAAACCATTTGCAAATAAAATTAACATATTTAATTTTAAATAACGCTTTAAGCAATTGTAAAATTAAAATGTCAGGCAAAATAAAATGGTTACTAAAGAAAGAAAAACATACAACCTTACACCAATTACCAATTTCTTAGACATAATCTGTCACCAATTTCAGGGTCTTGGATCTGCCTGAACCAATTAATTTTATAACACCCATAAGAAACCTTAGGGAAAATTGAATGTTAACCAACACCTATATAAAATTACTATGCTGTGAATACAAACATTTCGATGTAAACTTATTTAAAAAAACGACCAGATAAATTATCACAAGTGAATATTTTCACTATGTTATAGAACATTTGTCATTAATTATGGTATTGTATACCTAATAATCAGTGATTCTTTAACATCCGAAGTTAACAAAAATAAGCAAGGAAGTTAGAATTGTCAGTAGAATTTGATCAGTAACTGAAAATTAGACATAAGTACTAATTAAAGCAAAACATTGCAAAATAATGGAAGGATGATATGAACAAGCACAAAGATTGACATGTTTTAAAAAATCCTATATGCAGCGCATGCGCAATTAAAATGATTCGGTGTCCTTAATTTTAATGTAATGATATTAAAGTCAAAACGCACAACTGGTAAAATTTCAGTAAGGGTGGGTGGTATTAATCCAATGAGCCAGAACTTTGCCAATTTGATGAGTAAATTCAGCATTTATTATCGAAAACAATCAATTGCTATATCATAATACTATAAATGTCATTAAAAATGTTTTTATTAAATATCTTGATATATTTTTAAGGTTTATTAATGAGTGATAAATATAATTTTTACCAAACCAAAATATATTGAAAATTATATTCAAAAACAATGTCAGGCCGGGTTCAGTGGGTGAAGTGATTAATTAAATCATCTGGGTTTCATCGAAATAGGAGAGGTTTATACAAATGTTTTAAATAAAACAATATAAGAAAAGAAAAATTTTAATATTGAAATCCAAAAACAATCTAAACAAATGAAAAATTCTCTATTCTGATGAAAATTACAACCAAATATACTGCCTCCATTTAAAAATGTATTGAAAAAATATTTATAAAAGGTTATCTATTGTCACTTCATCTGTATTGCTACTTTTGAAGTATTGAAATAATAATTTTGTAAAGTTTTAAAAAAAAGCACAAAATAAATGTTAAGTTTTCAGCTTTGTTAAATTTTAGAAAAATCACTTTAAAATATAAGATTACGTGTTATATTTTAAATTTGAAAAACCTTTCCCCATTCATTTATTGGTGCTTCGAAAACACTAAAGGGGAAAAATAATGAATACAGGAGGTTACAGAATTGAGATTAAATCATGTAACCACATAGGTACAAATACAATTATCTCACTAACTTAATTATGTTTTTAAAATTATCAAGTTAAAAAAAATGTAAATATTTATGTAAGCGGTTTTAGAAACAAGGTGAAAACTATTTTACCACAAGCTAGTATTAAAATAAATCCTGTAAATAAATTTTAAAAAAAATTAACTATAACCCAACAAAATTATCATTGAATACCAAGATTTTGACATTAATTAAGAACTATAAAGAATACATTAACCTATTACTTTACACATCTTCTTACGATCGATCGCACAAGTACACGAAATTTATGAAAATAATATTTCATACATCTAAGTCATTTAAATGTTTTCAGTATTTCACCAATAATTTTTTTATATTGATAACTTAAATTAAAATTACTACTGAATTTAAAGTTTGGAACACTCAATCAAATAATAGGATTATAATGAATTACTCTATTAATCGATTTTTCTAATGCTAAAATTCATGAAAATAATATTAATATAATAATATAAAGAGAAAATAATCTAAAAATATGCATAATATAAAATCAACTTTAATAAGACTATGGCGAGTAGCAACATATTAGTTCTTAGAATTATAAAATTGTGTTGCCAGCTATTTTGGCATCAATTACAATTCAGTGTACGAAAGGAAGAGGGCGTTAAATCTAAAATTGGTACTTTTCAAGAGAGCTAATACAAGATTTGCATTTGGATGAAATTTGATGAAAAATGTGATATTTAAACATGAACTTAACCAATTCACCAGCATTGATTCGACTCTTCCATTTTACATTATATGCATGTATGTATTGTAGTTATTTTAGAATATTTAGCTCATTTTTCAATTAATTCGAATGAACTCCCTTTTATTATTATTGAATACAATTTTGTTTGCCTCTATTGACATATACGCAACCCTAGATTTTTATATGGTGTATAGGCTCCACAAAATTGCGTAAAAAAAGCATACCTATAACACATACGAAAATAAAAGATATTTTCCAGGACTTTAAACTCAAAAGTGGCAGAAGGCGTTAAGTAAAAAACAAAAATGTTTTGAGATAATCGACTTTAAAGAAAATCGTGAAATTTCAGTTTTTCTTTTAACATAGCTATAATTATTAAATTAAAATCTTTGTGAGATTTGTTAACCATTTATGAATTCGATTTAATTATTAGTAGTTCCTTTTAATAGTAATATTAATTATAGCTTTTTGCCACTAATAACTGTGAACGAAATTGACTTAATTCATACAAATTTTTTCAAATAATGTAAAAAATACATGGAATATAGCCGAGCTTGTTTTTTCAGACGATAGAGCATCCTAAAATTTATCATACTGCATTCATAACTCAAAACAGCTGATTTCTGACTTATCGCCTTCTGCCACTATGCCGACGATATATAGGAGATAGGCTCCAAAAAATATTGTTTTTCTGTTTATCCGCTTTAACCCTCCAGAGACGAGCGTAACCATATGGTCACATTAACACCATCGTTGATCTATTCCAATATTTGCCCCATCTTTTGCTGAATACTGTTGCCTTCACTCAATTTCGGCTAAAAAGGAAATTTATGTCAGTTTTACACAGTCTGTTCTCGCGCCGATATCTAGTAAAAGCAGGCACGATTGTTTAAATTTACTTACGATTTTTTTTGATAAATTTAAAAAATGGTGTGTGCTTTCAGTATAAATCGTCGCGAAAACAGGTGATGTAAGACTGATGTAAATTTCCCTTTTTAACCGAAATTGAGTGAAGGCAACGATATTCAGCAAGAGATTGGGCGAATATTAGGATAGATGAGTGATGGTGTTTACTGTGACCATATGGTCACACACACCTCTGGAGGGTTAATAGGGGCTGCAAAAAAATAATCGGGAAAAATATTTAATATTTTTTTGTATCAAATCCAAATATATTCAGGATGCACTGCAGATACAGTGTGAATGGTGAGAATCATGTCCCAAAAGTAAAGATAAGCTGATGACCCTACATCTGTGAAACCATATGCATTTGAAGTGAAGAATTTTTTTTTAAATGTTGTTTTTTCTTGACTGGGTAAAAGTGAAATCCCAAAGAGTATATTAAAATTGTAGATATAGAATATGTTAAAGTAAGTACATATATAATATAATGCCAACTCTTCCAAGGTAATATATAAATACAAGTAAACAAAGATTGTATATGCACGGCTCTGAAGTTGAAGTGATGGCAAAGTAGCTTTCAACGTCATTTGATAACTCTTGTGGAACTTAATACATTGTTATTTCTTTTTATTACAGTAGAATCCTACGTAAAATTTCCTCTTGTAAAATTTCTAGAAACCAAAAAAAATTTTGATAAATATTGCAGGTAACATATATTTTAAACCTACAAATAATGGAAAACTCAACATTCTAATGCAAATTATTAATCTATTAAGTTTCAAAGACTCAATTATTCTACATAATAAAATTAATAAGACGTCTGGTAGTTCATGATATAAAACCGATGAAAACACAATGACAAAAAGTAAATATAGTATTACTAACAATCAATTAATTACAAAATTAAAATAATTATAAACCTAAGTAAAATACATTTAATACATTGGTATTCCTCCTTATTGTAATAGAATCCTATGAAGAGAATGTAAATTAATTCAATAAAAACTGTTTTGAAAACTAAAAATTCATGGAAAATTTCTAGAAACCAAATAAATTATTGAGAATATTACAGGTAAAGTATTTTTAAACCTAAAAATAATCGAAAACTCAACATTCTAATACAAATTATTAATCTACAAAGTTTCACTCAATTATTCTACATAATAAAACTAATAAGCGTATATCTTCCCCAATGTCTGGTTGTTCACGATGTAAAACCGATGAAAACACGATGACAAAAAGTAAATATAGTAGTACTAACAATCCATCAATTATTAAATTAAAATAATTATAAACCTAAATAAAATACATAATCTAAAATCATAAGTATCCATCGAAATTTCTTGAGAGTTAAACCAGTGAAACGAGATAAGGATTAGCAAAAGATCACGAAAACTACAATTAATAAGAAGAATATAACCACGACAGTAAATCATCTGGATAACTAAATTAATAAAATAATTTCAATTTTTAAAGAATTTCAATTATAGTGATAATAATTTTAAGGTTTGCCAGGATCATGGGTAGGTTTAACTAAATATAAAAAAAACAGCTGGCTGCAAAAATGTTGTCAGCCTCAAGAGCTAAGCTCATAGCTACAAAGATATCAAAAGTGAGATTTGAAAGTTGAACTTCCTCATTATATAATGAATCTACTAGCATCTGAATCATTAGTTAATTTGTGTAATTATTGTTTAAATCTTGCTAAAATTTCGAGAATATAATAAATTATATAATAAAAAAGGTTATTTGTTCTCTTTCCTGGATTGATGCAATTTGGTTAAATAATGTTGAGTGTGGAGAATATTACAATCTAGTATTTTTCGCAATTTTCGCATTGATGACTACTGTTCATCGAGTAACAAACGCTATGGGTGAATTAAGAATGTTAGATATTTAAATGAAGCGTAGTTTTCAATAACAATCGATACATTGAATAACTATTACAAAATATAACAAAACTATGAAATGTTTTAAAATGCAAGCTGTAACTTAGTTTAGTGAACATAGCACTGCAAAAAAAGAAAAGCAAATAATATAAATACAGCTAGGCAATATTTAAGCATAACAATTTAATTTTTCCAAGTATAGTCGTTAAAGTTTACATGAAAAAGAAAACAATCTATGTGGGAATTAGCTAATTTACAAGCAAAAAAATATGCAGGTGAATATAAGCATAAAATGAAGACATACTAAATATAGATATTAATTATTGTAATAAAATTAAGATTAGAGTTGTAATAAGCAATGCTGCTATTCTTTGAATGGATATTTTTAATGCTAATTCTAGTATAACCAGGATCCAATGTTCAATCAAATTTGGGTACACAAAAAATATTGAATGATATTCGTTTACTAAAAGTTTATAAAATTATAATTTGATTGCTTGATGAATTTATGATTTTGAATCAAACACATTTTTTAATACAAAGGGATTTAGATTTTATGCATTTATGATGCATTATTTGATAGATATTCAAATAAGAATACAGATTTACGACATGTGGAAAATCTAGTTAGAGAGGAATCAGAGACCTACATAATTAAGATAATAAACATTGTTCTATAGATTATGATGAATTCGCTTAGCATTTATTAATTTTTTGAAATTAGGATTTGAACTTATATTTAACCCTCCAGAGACGAGCGTGACCATATGCTTACAGCAGTGGCGTAGCAAGAGTTTGTGCCGCCCAGGGCGGTCTTTGAATTTTCCCCGCCCCCACCTTTACTACAAAATGTTTTGTAACCACCATGACGCAAAACATTGTACCGAAGGCAGAAAATTTTTATGAAGAATAAATCCTGACAAATTTTTTAATTTCGCAATCGCAATCAATTTTGTCCGTCAGTTAGTGTGCTACTGAAATTATTTTTTAATCGCAAATTGCTTCACTGTCGATATTAAATTGTTTTTTTTATTAATCTCATTTTAGAAAGACTTCTTTCACAGCTAGCAGCATAATTGCGAGGAAATAAATTAAAAACATTTCAATACTTGCGACATTGAGGCTTCATTATTCTTAGATCTTTTAGAAAGGAAAAATGTTTTGTCAGCGAACCACAAGGCATAACAATTTTTATTTGTTTATTACCTACATAATGTTCTATTCATTTTCGAAAATTCCGCCCCTAGAAAAGCATATTTTGTCAGCGAGTCACAAATTAGACAGAAGAAAACATGTTGAATGGAATATAACTTGCATTGATTATTTAAAAATGCCGCCCCCTAAAAAGTGCCCTCCTTGCTACACCGGTGGGTCACAGTAAACACCATCGCCCATCTATCCCAATATTCTCCCCGTTTCCTGTAGATATCTAGTAAAAGCATGCACAATATTTAACACAAGTTTTTGTTGAAATTTCACGATTTTTAAAATAAATTTAAAACATCGTGCTTGCTTTTAGTAGATATCGGCGCCAAACAGGTGGTGTTAAACTGACGTAAATATCATTTTTAACCTAAATTAATTGAAAGCAACAATTTTCAGCAAGAGATGGACGAATATTGGGATAGATGGGCGATGGTGTTAATGTCACCGTACGGACACGCTCCTCTCTGGAGGATTAAATCTAGTAATTGATTATGAAAAAATCTTAGAATTATACATTAAAGACTGCAGTCTATTTTAAAATGCATTTAAGCAATAATGTCAGGTCACAAATTTTAAAGTAATATTTCATAAGATATAAGGGAATAGATCAACATTGATACAACAAAACTATAACATTTTTAATAATTATAATTTCATTTTCATACATTTCTAAATCATGTATTAACTCTTTATTGCCTAGCCATAAAATATGAGTAATATCCAAGATTTAAACAAAGTTAATGTTTTATATAATTTATTTTTGTAACAAAATTTGATACCAGTTTTTTAGGATTCTAAATACAGTAGACTCCCCGACAATACAATTAATGTTCAGCTGCGGAAGTTGTCAACGTTCTACAAAATCATTTTTGGTTGACATTTGGTTACAAACACGTTATCAACACTTAGTTTTTTATCCTCGCATCTTTATTTATTTAAAACCATGACTACCAACGGAAATAAACGAAAATTAACAAAGGAAATTATTTACTTAAAAGAAACGTCAAAAATTCTAGATCGATTTGAAATCAGCGAGAAAATCTTAGGAATTTCGAATTTGGATTATTGAGATTTTGTACACTTCCATGTATTTTGTCACTAACGACCCGGGTTCGACTAACGACTGACTGTCAGTTCGAGTCCATTCGTGTGCTCGAATGCCTGAAGATGCCGAAAGGCGAAACCCGGGTCGTTAGTGACAAAATACATGAAAGTATACAAAATCTCAATAATCCAAATTTGAAGTAATATAATTTAAATGAAGCTACCACTCTAATTAACGCTGACAATTAAAAAAACGATAACTCAATAAGGGACCAAGTATCTATTGGGTCGTTTGAATCTATAACTCAAGTTGCTTGAGTTAAAAACAATAAGGTTGCAAGAATAGAAAATTGCCTTATGAAATGGGTTAAAAAGACTGTAGTGAGAAACATTCACTGTTGAATTTACAACTATTAAAACAAAAGGCTTTAAAAATTGTTTTTGTGATAAAATCTATAAAAAAACATTATTTCGTCAGTTCAATGCACAACTAGGTTAACTGATATTATTTGTAAATTGTGCAGCAGAGCCATTTCAAGACTTAACTTTTCTATATCCTCCTATTAGAAATACTTCCGTCTTAATAGTTAAAAATCAATCGAAATATTAAAATTATAATGAAACCCTTCCAACACATTATAAATTATCACATAATCTAAAAAAAAATCCTAATTAACACAGTTCTGCATCCAACTGACGATTTGTCACTGCTTATTCGAAAATAAAAATGGTCCAATACTTTTCTATTTCGTGCGAAATATGTTACAAAAATATGTAAGTTAAAAAGAAATTGTTAAAGATACGTAAATAAATAGGTTGTTGAGTTTAACTTTCCTGCCTGAACTCACCCGATCAGGCGACAAATGTACATTTGCAGTGGTGCGCCGATAATGTTTCTCTCTCTCGCTCACATCAAGGGAGGGAGATAAATTCACCAAATATAGTATGCATTGGTCGGCATTAAATCGCTTACAAGTGCAACTGGGGCTTTGTTTGTTTTAAAACGAGAAATAGAATGCGTAATGTTCTCGTTTTCAAACGAGTTCTCGGTTTTAAAGCACAAATATCTTTAAAAAGGATTGCATCCTCTGATTTTGAATGAGTATGGTAGTCCCGATAGCTCGTTCTCAGATTATGTGCCCCCTATCTACTATGTTATCAGGGAGTCTACTGTATGTCAATAATGAAATTTGTTCTTCAACTGGTAAAATATAAAATGGATGGGTGGCGTCAATGCAAATTGACACTTCACTGTATATAATACAAGTATACATATGGACTGGGCAGGCAACAGTTAATATCAAATAGTCAATATTTCTTAGTAAGAATTAATTCACGGCAGGTAAAAATAAATTCAAAATAATTTAATAACTAATATAAAAGGATACATTTATTGGGAAAATAACATTCAAAAGTTTGGTGTAGTTCATAACCATTTATAATCAATTTCTAACGATTCATTTAATTGTATTGGTACAGTAAAACCTCGATATAAAGGGCTAATGCAGGGTAGGTTTGGAGGGTATCTGTTAAAACAGATAGTCCCTTATATACTAAAGAAATTCTTTTTGATTAACTTTTTTTTTATTGAGAAAATAAAAGATACAATATATTCTATAAATGTTTTAAAATACTGAGATTAAAAATTATCGGTCAGCACCTGTTAAAACCGTCACAGCTATGTAATCACTTGCTTATCTATCATATGCAAAACATTTTTATCAGTGGATTTAAGCATGAATACCAATAGAAAGAAGGTTTAACTATTTTCGAACCTGACCGTAGTATTCAGGTCAGTTATATAGGGGTTTTTCTGTACCTTACTTAGTTAATTTAGCCCAATTGAGGGTATTTAATAATAAAGAACAATTGAATACGAAATAATGTATAATTTTTAGCTTAACTTAAAAATTTAATTAGGTCATGGAATTATAACATTGGACCTGTTCTCTTAATTTCTTAAATTAATAAAAATTAATGAATGCATGTGGGTATCTCCTGTAACCACATACTACTGAAGTAGTAATTATTAACCTATTGCTTACATACCAATCTATCTATAATAATAAACTAAAAGTGATACCTTTTGGGGTATTCAAAAATGAAAAGGAAGATAGCAAAAATTTATATTTTATAAATCTTTTCATTCAGTTTATTCCCAGGCAACCACATACGATAAAAAGTACACATCCATCCCCTGATTTAAACAGTCAAGCAAAATGTTCTTTTTATTTGCAGCCTTACAATTTCACATAGCTACCAGTGAGGAGAAAAGATGTCATCTGTTGCCAACTCTTATGGGATGAATGAATCAACAGTTTGAATGTATTATAATGTAATGTGTTATCATTAGAAATAATGTGATGCCCAGATCACTAATAAGATCAAAATTAACTTTGTATACTAGAAATACTGCAGTAGAGGTGATAGAAAGGATATGGATTCAAGATTGTATCCAAATAAAGATTCGTATTGATACCACTATGATAAAAATAAAGTCATAAGAATTTATCGCCTCAAAAGAACAGACTATATCTGTATCGTCTACTGAAGATAGATATAATTTTGTATGCATTATAAGACGGTTTGAAAGATTCAAAAGGAGATAAAGTACAAACAGATGATGAATTAGGTCTTGATAGCCGAACACAATAGTGATTCGAATGAGCCGCTTTATTCACTTCAAAGAATTTAAGCGAAACTCTACAGGTAGCCAGGAAATTGGAAAACGCAGTATAAAATATTAATTCAAATGTGGAATGTGCCCTAAAATTAAAATAAACCTGTGAAATATAAGTGCACAATATGAAGAGCTACATAAACAATTTATAAATTAAAAACTACCCATGACCAGTGTTCTAAAAATGAAATAATTGATATTTCTGGTTATGATGATGTAAGTGATTTCGAACCAGTAAAAAAGAAAAAATCGTAGTTTTAGAAGACAGCATAGCTTCTGAGTAAATCAAGGAATGACAGTATATCATTATCTATTATTTGATACTTAAAAGCCAATGTTTAATGATATAATTAATTTATCTTTAATATAAGCTAACACTCATTGGGTTATCAGTTAAAAAAGATTTTTTTATTAAAAAAAAAGATAACTGCTAATTCTATTATATATTACTATTTTAATTCAATAAAAAAGGGCGTAAAAATAGCATGTAAATGACACTTACAAGTTACGTAAAAATAATATTGATGGTACCTATATGTATGAACAGATTTAAGAAAAATTATAGCAAGCAAAAAATTATTTCTTAACCTACTTATTTTTTAATTTTACCATTCAATACAAGACAAACAAGCACAAGTAATATAATGTTGATAGAAAACAAAAGGTTGAATAATAGTGTGTGAAAGAAAGAGGGAATGAAGTCTAAATAACTTGCTGCTAAGAAAGATGAATCCGTCATTTACCAATGATTAATGATGTCTATATGTAAATATTTTTTAAGCCTATCGTTTGAAGTGATTTCTATCATAAAATAAAACAAATTTTTGAAGTTAGAAGATAATTTATAAACACCCTAGTACATGTTTTTATATTTAACCATTTTACTCCCATATGATGTTGTCATGCACAAGTAAAAACTTCATGTTTACATACCCAGAATTCGAAAACAACCCAGATTTATTTTTATGTTTTATTGTTGTTAAATGCATATTACAATTTAATTATATATTGAAGGGTAGAAATTTTCAAATTGTGACTTTACTGACGTATTCTCAAAATCAGAATTGCTCTGTAGCAAACGTGTTAAAAATAAGAACCCTTTGAAGTGGTAACATTCAAGTGGATGTAATACATACAGGGAGGATGTTTCGCTTGTCAAACTTAGTAACATAATTTATTTCTATAACTGAAATCCCTCCTCCTTTTACATACATATTATCTATTGCTATATGAAGGTCAATGCCAAGATAAAATACTTGTTTTGATTGAATATCCAATTCCTGAATTGTTCCACAAAAATTTGCATGATATATCCATGAAGTGAATTCAAATCATTAAAATTGTGTCCTCGCTATTACCATTCAAACCGTTAATTCATAAGTGATTTTCAATAAAAATTTCACTTCCAGTACATCTGTCTTCGTAGTTCCATAGCGACGAGTTGATAATGTCTGAAATACTGAGCATAGTTTTCATAAAACTGACGAAAACTAGTTTGATTCGGTTCTGCAAAAATAAATTTTAAAATCAAAAAGTTGATGCAGTGAAAAACATTTTTGATTTAACAGCGAATACCAAAGAATAACTTTAAAAGCGTCAGATACAACATGCAAGAGTAGCTAACGTCGAATGGTGTTAGCAGGACATAGTATAAGTTAATATTTTTGTTAATGTTAAGTTTCAAGATAGTAAGTCATATTGTCGGCTTTACTAGAAAACTGCTTTTCTACATTTCGGCAAAATCTTCAATAGTTTTAATACTTAATAAATTCAGTTTTAAACTGTAACTCCATTAGTTTATATGTGAAATTCAAATATGTGCATTGGTTAAAACTGAATATATTGAGTTTTTAAACTCTCCTGACAAAATCTCTCCAAACATAGTGATAAAATGTAGATAAGCAGATTGCTAGTTAAGCCGACGATATGTACACCTGGATTAAAGTGGATAAAGCACAGAATTGATGATTGTAAAAACACCAAAAAAGTAAAAAATCATTTTACTAAATTACTGGATAAATAAACTTAATAAAATAATTTAAAAAAAGCACCCCTTATATTAGTAATTAAGTGTTTTAAAAATCACTGTTATTTAATTTACAGATGAACAATAATTGTGTATAATCAATCCATACAATAGTTTTATTGTAGTAGATTAATAGTATGCAATAGGTAATGTGCAAGTAAAAAATAAAAATAATTCAGAAAACTATCAGTAAAAAATTAATAAAATTATTCTCAAAAACATGTTACCAGAAATTTATCACAAATATTTAACGACAACACGTAATTTTGGTAATAAAAAAAGCCTGCTGCCTTAAAAACAAAATCAGAATATTAAGGAAATAAAAATTACAAAGAGCTAAATATAATTGATTGCTCAACAAATTTATCAATGCACATTGTGTTTTTACAATCAACCATTCCAACAATAATAATTATTGTTAAATAATATAGGGTCTATTCCATTAACAGAAAATAGACAAGATTACACTGGAACTTCCGAAACAGAAGCAATGGTTAAAAGTGGAAATGTCAAACTATATTGCACATACGAAATATGTTATACTACTTGGTTGGTCCCACAATTACCCATTACCTGTATGCAACCACATGGATATATCGATACTCCCTACATACAATCACGCTAGTACCATATACGCGATTATACGTCTTTTGCATTTTCGTTGTCTATGCATTCAGTTCCATAGGTAGCATCAAACATTGGGAAAAGTACTAAAAACACCGTTTTTTCATAAAGCACAAACACGTAACTAGCTCCTTATACGAAAGATCTTTACCTAAAATCGTAATATCTCAAAAACTATAAACTTCTGAGCAAAACTGTATATTAAATAAGAAACTAAATTTAAAATAAAAGCATTGTCCCAACTTTGAAGAAGATAGAAGCAGCTGTTACTTTGCAATTGCGTTTTGAATCTTTGAGATGCTCTCCTGTAAAATATCAATGTTTACAGATACAGGATTATACTTAGGGAGTGTTGACATATTATAGTATACCCAAGCTATTTACAAGATATTAATGCAATATAACTGTACAAATAGAATAAACATACGTCCCATAGTGTTAACGGCATTAGCCACCCTTTAAATGCCTGTTGGTGAAAATCATTCTCAGTCAGAGCAATCTGATTTGTGATACATTGGCTTAGATAACTTTTTAATTGATCATGTCACATAAAAGTTAGACATGGTATACCCCATGGTACTGAGCCAGTTTGTCTATGCTCATAAAAACGTGATCACATGTAACATCAGTCTCTCAACGTCAACCTTTAAACAAGATGGCTGTTTTTTTGCTTCTTTGATTTCAAATTCTAATAGCGAAGTAAGAAGAAAACATAACAATATGTTATTTGACGAAAAAAGATAATAAATTCCACACTACACATTTAAATTAATCTTTGTTGTTGCTTATGTGGTTAATAGAGAACTGGAATCAGTGGACTCATATTATAAAGTATTGTGTGACATGGTTTGTAAGTATTTATGTCTTGTCAAAACCTAACCACTATTTTTTTTCAATCTGTTGTATGTCTATTTATCTATTAATTGAAAAATATATCATAGCTTCAGATATTATTCAGTGCTATACTTTCATTTTCTAACAACTGTCAACAATTACGTAGTATTATTGAAATTATCCAATACAAATGTGATGAAAAGTTTTATGTAAATTTGGATTATTGAGATTTTGTACACTTCCATGTATTTTAAAATACATGGAAGTGTACAAAATCTCAATAATCCAAATTTGATATTGAAATTCCATCAACCACCCTCAGTCGATGTCTTAAATTTATGTAGATTGTCGTTAGGTTTACATCAAATAAACATGTCTTTTATTACATTTTTGTGAGAGACTGTGATCATGATGTAAGTGTTTTTAGGGCATTAGAACATAGTGTCCCTCAAGATAGCCATTGGCAAATAGTCAAAAAAAATTTCATCTATTTTATATATATATAATATTAAAAATATATGAATATTAAAAAAATCTTTCAAAAACATTTTATGTCAAAGAATATTTTAATTTCTAGATTTAAATGCATAATTGGCTTAAAAACTATAATGATTATATTTGAATTAGTCATCTTTAATAAGTCGTTGGCTTCTTGTTATATACATCATCATGCGAGTGATTTTCAATGAGGTATTTGAAAGGTAGATTATGTAGTTAAGGTTGAGTGAAAAGGTTCAGATTTCGACATAACGATATCAATTAACACATTATGAGCGAGCTTTGGTAAGGGAATGTCACAAAAGTTGCACATATAAAATTATAATCCTTTCTTAAATTACCAAAACCGATAACCTTACACAAAAAATCTCATAAAACCTGCGCAGGAGTATATGTATATCATTCATATAATAGTGTTAGTGCGTAAAGAAAATGATGAGCAATTACTATTTTTTGTAGATGTATCGTAGTTGGGACTGTACTCAAGAGATTGATACAAAATACTCTTGAAATAATCAAACTTACTTGCCTTTAAAGTGGAGCGGGACAATAAGGTAACAATACTCGTCCTGCAGATAAAGACCAGTCAGCGTTATGGGTATTTTTACCCTTCCCATTGGAGGTGTGTTAATGAGAAAAATAGTTAAATGATTTATTTTAGAAATATTAATGTAATTGATAAAATCTAGCTCACTAAAATTTTAAAAATGTCCCAATTGATTGAGGCATTCCAAATTCGATTAAAAGAAATAGATTAAGATCACCGATACAGTTAATGGAAGAGTATAATAAGGAATGCTGCAACTGAGATGTTTTTAAAACTTAGCTAGATTCTATCATATTTAAAAAAATATATATTAAACAATTTTTCTCATGAATATAATACACGTCACTGCATCGAAATCTGAACCTTAACGTTAACTCTGTTAATAATATATTTTTGACCAGAAGCGCCCCAAATAAATGTTATTATAAATAACAAAAATTTTTTTAAAAATAAAAAGAAATTTTGTTTCAAAATGCAATGGTGGTAAAAAAAATAGATACAAAACTATGTACTTTATTAAATAAAACACTATTTTTCGTACTAATAATTTTGTCTAGTGATCAGGACCAGTTTAATAAAAAAAAAAAACTGTGTTTGATATGTCATAAAATCTAACGAACGCATTTATATACAAAATGTTTAAAATTTTGATACAAACAGTTTTTTGAAAAGACCCCCTTGAATTAATCAGTTCAAGGGGATTTTTTACTGATTCTGTGAAAGTTGATAGTTGATAGAAACTCTCTGGGGTATTATTATAAGGGTTAAAACATTTTCAGACAGTCATAAATAAATTAAACATGACAAACCCATAATGAACAGATTGAATAGTTCATTAATCATTTTGTTAAAGATTTGTACATACCCAATGTGATCCGCATCATCCTTGAGACTAACGAGGGATCAACAGTATTTATTCAGTGAAAAACATTTGACATGAAAAGGTATATAGATAAGTTCATAGATGTCGTTCAAAATAATGAACAGTTTTGTGCCGGGTAACACAGAAAAACGATGCCCAGCTAGTTTGTGAAGTCGCAACAGAGAATTCGCTGAACGTGTTAATTTGTGTCAGTTGCATCATTTAATTTGCTAATGATTTGAAGTTTTATTTATTAGTTTGAGTTTAACACATTACAGAACATCATGAAATTTAGAAAAATATTATGAAGTGTCACATTCTGATATATCACTTACAGCTTACGACCAATGCAATGGAGATTGTATTGTATTATACTCCAGATTAAAGTTTCTGGAAGATCTGTCACAATACATTTCATAAAAAAGTATTACCAATAGACATGCTAAAATGAAAATTTCAAAATCGAAATTTTATTTACGGTGGAACCCTGACTCTTCGTTTTCCATGGGGATAAGGAGCATTTTAGTTGCAAGTCAGAATAATTCACGGTGCGAAGTACTGGGCTAAAATGAAACATTATGGTCATTTTCAATCATGGTAATGTTTGCGATGGGACCATAATTTTTAACCGATAAATCGAGGAAAGCTAGATTATTTCATATTGTTTATATGAGTGTATAGCTGGAACTAAAAAAAATGCACGATACAGGTGGGAAAATGATGAATTTGATCAGGGTTCCACTGCATTAGCATAATTTTATACATTGTTACAAAGCTATATTTCTTATATGAATAAATTTTTTAGTGACAAAACTAAGTACAGTGAATTTTGTACATCTTAATGTTCTTAATGTTCTTCAGTATGGATTGGTGAAAGAATTGAAATGAAAATGATAAATGATAAATGAGTATAAATATAAAGCAAATTTGAGGAAACTCTTTTTTTTCGAAATTTTTATATAACAAATTTACTGATGAATAGACCCCAATAAGTCTTAATTTTTGTACAAGATATAATTGTTGTTAACTAACAACAGTGATAATTATTTAAACTGTGATTGAAAATATACATGTACAAGAACACCAAACAATTCATAACTAATATTTAGTGAAGCACTTGAAAACGATAGAGCCAAAATACACTGTATTAAACCAATAACCCTTCCAATATATGACAATAATTGTGTTAGTTCGTAATATCTGTGTCATACATCTGATTCTCTTTTTGCATGTGGATTTGAATTAACAGTCTAAGAAAATAAATCTTTATTGGCAATAAATTAAAATCATGTTATTTACATGTATCTAAATATATATTAGCATGAATAAATAAAAACAAAAATATTTTTATTCATATAAATTGTAATTATATTGTTTATGTGGATGGTAGATTTCTTCTCCACTTAGTGAAAATCATAACGTAAAGTAGTTTAAAAAAAAATAGTAATGGATCTTTTTCTCATTTACTATGCACATTTTTTTGGCACTGTGGTCTTTCAAACGTACCCCTAGGCAAAAAGAGAAAGGAGTGTATGTAAAATAGTGGTTAGTTACATTTTTTTATTCATATTTTTAGTTATAATTTTCAAATTTAGGATTGATATCACATTTAAATCGTAAAAAAAAGTTTCTTCACCAACAACCTGGGTTTCACTCTAAACTAAAATTATCATTGTTTTTTGATCAAATTTAAGAAGTTATACATAACACTATTTATCTTACGTTTAGTCTAAAGATATTCTTAAATGAAGTGAAACATTTGTCACAGTGGTTATTAATTTTATATTATACATAAATTTCAACAAACTAAGCATCGAATCCATATAAAATATTACATATGCTAAATGCAAATTTAAGTAAAAGGTTTCAAAAGTGTATAAGATTGAGCACCCTTGGACTAAATGCTATCGATAGTATTATCTGATTCCAGTATTTATTACATAAACATTTATATAATAATTATTATAACTAAAATTACGGAGTCAATATAAGTGAAGATTTGTTGACAGGACCTAGAATTACGTATATTTTAATTTATATAAAAGTAACACTATTAATGTAGGTAAGTACAGTGTTTTAGGGCTTTGTCGTATAGACATTAACTTATTTATTTATCAAATTAAACTAAATGAATCTGCTATAGAGACTCAACTAACTTTATAATATAGAATAAAGATATCTACTTATAAAAATAAATTAATTAAATTTAGATGCTGCCCTAGTGAAGGATACAATTAATTAGATACATTATAACTCTCCTTCGTTTTACCTTTGGTTATTTTGTTTTCTATCAATACATGCTTAAGATAAATTGATAAAAAAACAAGTGTTAAAGAAATAATTATTTCAGGATTTAACAAGTTCACTGCTCCTTGAGAGTATATTGATACTGCATTGAAATGCAGTAAAAAAAACAATCAAGATGAAGAATAGTTATGAGGCAAGGGCTTAAGAGACCATGCTCAGCTGTATGTAGTAATGTAGCAGGTAATGTGCTAGGTGGGTTCTCAGCAATGAACATATTAATAAGTGAAAAATGTGGTGGGGTATACTCATTCAATACTATTGTCAACATTGAAAATTGACAGCAATATCTGTATGATTAAGCAGGTACAGATTAATAAGCAATTCATTCGGGTAACATTCAATTTCTTATTAAAAGTGGCAAACATTATGTTAAAACACAGTCAAACAAAAAAAAACAAGCATTACGGAGATGTTAGGAAAATATTATCATTAATTCGGATGCATGGCAAAATATGTTTTTAAGAACCTTTCTGGGTATTATTCACCCACAAATTGTTATAGCAAAAAGGTTCTCTAAAATTCGAGAGGGCGCTAGGATGCAAGAGGATAATAAAGGAACAGAGTGGGAAGAACATGAATGAACTGTAAATTAATGAATATTAATCAACATCGATTACAGGTGGTTTTTGTGATTTAATATTACTTACTGGCAAGAACAGTTTTTCAGATTCTGTATTAAAATCAATAAAATATTCAACATTAACTAACAAACTGATTCATTGAATCTTTTAAGCATATTTAAATCAAGATATTTATCTTGATTCAACAAAACGTTCTTATTACCAGGACAATCACAACCAAGAAACTGTTTTTTATAAAACATTGTTCACAAAATTTTCAAAACTAAAGATTTTGAGAATCATGTTCCACTGCCATGTCAGATAATATGGAGATGTTTATTTATCATAAACGTAACATATTTGTTAGTAAACATCATTGAAATATTCGCCATTTATTTAATATTTCAAACCCATGCGCTAGACAGTATCGTTTCATAAAGGATAATTAAAAGTGAATAAATCTCAAATCAAATAATAACTACATGAAAGAATGCTACGGCAACATATGAATATTAAATGATTTATTGTTAAAACAATAAATAAAAGATTTGACAAATAATTCGCTTTGGGTATTTTAAAAGAAATCCTATTGCGAGATGAACCATGAGAATTGTTAAGATGAATCACTTACCTTGAGAAGCAAGCGGAATGGCGAGTCGAGCATTGACTGCCAGCAAGTGGTCTCTCCTCTGCTGCAAAGAACCGACGTGCTCCTCCAATCGGACATTCTCCGTTCGCAGTTGATGCAAGCAAGATAGAAGTGACGCAACTAAAAAAATCATAAAACATCTCAGTAAATAAATTGCTGTCACGAATGTTTAAAGATACTACTTTTAAGAAAGAAATTTTTAAGCTACTAAATGCATTGCATTCTTTTTGCATATATGCTATGCAACTTTTCTTGTAAAATTGACTGAAAATAAATTAATGTATTTTCCTGTTTTGATATCAATGAAGACACTTGCAGGTTCTCTTGTATGTCAGTTTAGCAATAGTAAAATTATTCAGAGGAAATTTCTTGTATGCAATGTGACATTACTAAAACGATTACGAGTATAATGTTGTTAATTTCATTCAATTAAATGCTTACTGTCAAAATGTTGAGCCTGCTCCATTAAAAACTGTGATCCTTGCTCCCATTGCCTCTCCAGCAACTGATCTAAGCTTTGCGCACCGCCACCCATTCCCTGTGCGACTAGATTGGATCCATTGTTGGAATTTGAACGACCCTGTTAATACAAAACAATCATTCAAGTATTGTAGATTAAGAAATGCACTGTATGTTTGTAGTAAATAAATATTTTTTTAATATGTTATATATGTAGTGGTGGATTATATTCTCTTTTGTGCTAAAGGTAGATGAAATTTGCTGTTTGATGAAGATGAATATGGCAACTTTTCGCTGGTATTATTGTTAATAATATAACAGTATTTTAAATATATTGCAATGTAACAGATACAGAATTTTTTTACTTATTATATCCTTATATTTGAGTTACAGGTGTAAGATTCAAATGAAAAACATGAAAATTTCATAAGTTTGGCAATAGATCGTATCTTATGAATAAATGAAAAATTGGTTTTATTACTTACCGTTGCTTTGTTAATAAGCGGTGGGGGAACTAATGGGGAGGGTTCTCGGAAACACGAATGTGCAGCCAGTTCTGCATTGAGTTGCTCTGAAAGACGAGCAGCTACAGCACTTTCAGGATTCAGCTCATTGCCCAACATGTGGGGCGCACGTCCCATTCTGAAACAGTAAGCCAAGTTAATTATTGTAAAAAATTTAACCACTCATTTTTACAGCTAAGACATCTAATAGTATTTAATATAAATACGTAGTGTTTATGATAGCAGCCGTACTCAGAAAATATGTGGCGTTAAATTGTTATTTGCAGAAATATGAACAACTTACCTGTCTAATTGGGGTTTCATATGTTTTTGGTGCCAGTATTCCGAATCTATAACAAAAATTAACCATAAATGCAATTTACACTTTCTATGAAATCTGTTTGTGTATTTTCAATAGTTTTAACAAATTTTACGAAATAAAGTTTCGAATTGGTGGTCAACGGTTGGTGGATCCCATGTGAGCACATCGATGTCAGTGGATGTGCACATAGTAAACAACGGGAAATGTTCAACCCAGGAAGTCCATCTGCTGGCCTCCCCGCGGCGACCATCGGGCAATGCAGCTTTGGCTGTAGCTAATAGCAGTGGGCAAAAGGCGACCCTTCCGGCGCCTTAAAACCGGTCTTCTGATTAAGGGAAGAAAATTCCTGACAGAAAAATCGGGTTGAGCCAACCTATAGAGCCCTTGTGACTCAGGCCTCGGAAGCGCAGGGCTAATCACCCGGTCTTCTTAAATGAATAGATTACGACACCATCAACGCAAAAGTCTCGGACGCTTAGACCTGCTAATGGACGACCCAGCAACGAAAAGAACATGATACTCTCCAACAACTACTCTATGAACATAGGCGCATACAATGTGCGTACTATGCGTACCCCAGGAAAGGACCTACACGCCACTCGCATCATGCAAACCTATAAGCTTAATGTTTTAGGGCTGAGCGAGGTGCGTTGGAAAGGCACCGGGAAAAAGTTGTTGGAGGGCGGATTCACAATTTCATATTCAGGTCAGGAGCAATACCATCACCAAGGGGTGGCAGTATTGATGTCGGGGAGAGCAGCCCGCTGCCTTGTCAAATGGGAAAGCATCTCAGAACGACTAATACGAGCCACCTTCAGGATGACTGATAGGTCGGTAACTGTCCTTCAGTGCTATGCGCCTACCGAGGAAGCCGACACACAGGCAAAGGATGCTTTTTATGACTCTCTCCACACGGCCATCTCCACAATCCCCCGTAGAGACCGCGTGATCGTAATGGGGAACCTCAATGCGAGAGTGGGAACGGATCCTTTGCTTGGCCCCAGTGATGGGAAGGCATGGCCTCGGTGAAGCCAACGACAACGGTGAGAGACTCATCGAGTTTGCAACTATGAATGGGCTCGCCGTTGGCGGTACAATCTTCCCCCACAGAGACATCCACAAATACATGTGGACTTCTCCTGATGGTTGCACAAAAGCACAAATTGAACACTTTCTCTACAGCGCGACTCACCGAAGGGAACTTCTCGATGTTCGAACCTATAGGGGTGCCGACATATACAGCGATCATGAGCTGCTTGTCGGCAAAATCCGTCTCAGACTCAGACGTACAGTACGGCCCCCGACTCGAAAGAGGATCGACGTCGAGAGAATACAATTTCCTCAAATTCGGCTGAATTTTGACGTCGCTGTGAGAAAGAACGTCACCAAATGTGTGCATGACGGGGAAAACCCCCGACGCGACACCATCTAATCGGAATGGTCCAGCATCAAAGATGCAGTTGCTTTAGCCGCTCATGAGGTGCTAGGAGTCAGGAGGAGTGGGCAGCCAAAGTGGATGTCCGATGACACGTGGGGGAAAATTGAAGAAAGAGCGAGGCTAGAAGCACTGAGGGACAGTGAGACAGACCCAGACCGGATCGAGGATCGCCGGACAGACTATCGGTACCAAGATAAGATAGTAAAAAAAAATCTGTGCGACTCGATAAACGCCGATTCATGGACAACCAGACTGAAGCAGCAGTGCGCAGAAATGATACAAGAAAATTATGTAGAATCACGCGCGAAATTTGCGGTAGACGACTACCGACCCCCGGCCCCACCCGTAGTCCCAGCGGGGCAATAGTGAAGCGCGGGGCAATAGTGAAGCGCGGAGCGAGTTAAAAAGATTTGGAGAGATCATTTCTGCGGGTTGCTAAGCCGTTCTCCTCCCTCGAACCCCTTTGACATACCCAGCAAAGCCACACTTGTAGATATCCCCCGAGCGCCACACATTCCCGACCATGCATCGACGCACACTGAGATCACCTCAGCTGTGCAGAGGTTAAAGAATGGGAAGGCGCCGGGCATGGACGGTATACACCCAGAGTTTCTCAAGTACGGCCTGGAGGCACTCTTGCAGCCCTTGCACCTACTTCTCAGTAAGGTGTGGGAGCAGGAAAGCTGTCCGAGGGACTGGGTAAACAGTGAGGTCATCAAAATTCACAAAAAAGGTGACCCACTCTGCTTCGACAATTACCGGGGCATAACGCTGCTCAGCGTGCCTGGCAAGGTTTTGGCACAGATAGTCTTGGCGAGAATAAGGATTCCAGCAATGTGTATCCTCAGGAAAAACCAGGCCGGTTTCTTGCTTGGCCGATCCTGTGCGGACGAAATTCATAATCTCAGATGCCTTCTTCAGCAAAGCAACGAATTCAACAGCTCGCTGGTGTGTTGCTTCGTTGATTATGAGAAGGCCTTTGATAGTTTGAACCGGCCTTCCATATGGGACATATTAAAACTGTACGGAATCCCAACCAAGATTATCGCCATCATCAAATGCATGCACGAGGGCAGTGAATGCTGTGTCAGAATCGGCGACGTAACGACAGAATGGTTTGGGGACTCAACGGGGGTCAGACAGGGCTGTGTTCTGGCTCCATTCCTCTTTATAATAATCTTCGACTTCATCCTGAGGAAGTCAATTCCACCCGACCGAGGTTTAGCCGTTGCCCACAATCTGAGGCTATACGACCTCAAGTATGCTGACGACGCTGTCATATTTGACAAATCTGTCGAGGGTATTCAGGAAACAATGGACAGGCTGCAGAGCAACTCGTATCGCATTGGCCTCAAATTCAATGCGAGTAAAACCAATGTGCTCTGCAACAGTTTCTGTCCAGACCCAGAATACGATCTGACGAGCGCGGGGCAAGTCATCGAGAGAGTCGACGGCTTTAGGTACTTGGGGGTACACATCACGGGAGATGGCAATCCGCGTAAAGAGCTCGCAAGCCGATTAGGGATAGCTAGAGCAACTTTTAACTCAATGCGGAAAGTCTGGGACTCGCGGTTGTACTCGGTCAGAACCAAGTGCCACTTATTCAACGCATGCATCCTGACGGTGTTGCTTTACGGTCGCGAGTCATGGCACCTCACCAAGGCACACGGTAACCGTATACTGTGCTTTGAAAACAGATGTTTGCGGCGAATACTAGGGGTACAGTGGTTTGATTTTGTCAGGAACTCGGAGGTAAGAGAGCGGACGGACCAGCCTCTTATTACGTCCAAAATAAAAAAAAGCGACGACGGACCTGGCTTGGACACGTGCTGGGGATGCCCCAGGGGAGCCTGAATTCTGCCTGTCTCTTTTACCAACCAGATGGATTCCGTCGCCCTGGAATGCCGCTGATGACTATCTATAGGATGTATTCGGCTACGGGACGCTGGGAAGACCTTGGAGGAGGCGATGAGGCTGGCGGGGGACAGAGAAGCTTGGAGGAACCGCGTGATGGCCATATGCTCCGAATAGGGAGCGGATACGGTTTAAAAAAAAGTATTTCAAATTGTGCTTAGGCATCAATCTAGTAAATTATTTTGAACCATATTGTCTAGTTGTATTTGGTATTATAAAACCATCTACGTTGAAAGGAATAAGAATGTTTTTGAGACACTTTACTAACTTGGAGATTCATGTGGAGACTCGACAAATACTGGTGGATCTTGCTGGGAAGTTGAAGGCATTGGTTGCGGTGGCATACTTCTTTTAGTGGTAGGCACCATGTGGCTTGTTGTAGGCATGTTGGGAGCTGAAATATAAACATGTTAAGATTTCTCTTATTCAGAAGTCTTATTTTTTATTAATACTAAAGAATACATTAAATATCATTGAAGTATAATTTGTAAAATAATATAGACATATGCAAATCATTACGAAAGTTATCAAGTGAACCTGGTGCAGTTGAAGTGCTGGGAGCGGGTGCGTGAGCAGCAGCCATCGCTGTCATGGCAGCTCTTTTCTTATTACGTACTCCATTTGTTCTTGCCGCCCCCACTTCATCTTCTATTGTAATTGGTTTTACATTAATACCGCTGCTACCACCACATAAATCTATTGTTTCCACTCTGAAAATAAATAAAATCAAATGTAAACTGTGGAATCAAAACAGGAACATTAAAGGAACATATTGTAAGAAGATTAGAGGCTCTCAAAATGTGGCTGTATGGGCAGCTCTGGGTTCAATAGCAGTAGGGTTAACATAAACAAATGAGTACCCTACAACTAGAACAGAAAATTTTCCAAAAATTGAGTATTGAGAAATTTACAAAAAAAAAAATCAATGGGTATTTTTCAATTTGAACTAATAAAATAAAAAAAATATCTAGTTTCAAAATCAAGTGGCCGGTAGATCAGCCTTGTGGGAATAGAAGGTTTGATCACAAGTGAAAAGTAGCACTTTCTAAAGATGCAAAATATGCCATTATATTTTGAGAAATGCTGATCCCTGATTGGTTATAGAGAAGCCATGGTGATTTTTTTATTCTTAACACATTGCATACGGGAAAGAGAGATCTTAGTCTTCAGTGCGCTGCCACTCACAAAAAGTGGTAGGCTGTAATCTCAATTTAGTAAAAGCTAAGTGTTGACGGTGGGAAACAGTTAGCAGCAGTAGGATTGTTTTTTGTACTCTGTTGGTATTTTGTGTGCACCGCTTTATTATATTTGCTAATGTTGTTAAAAATGGAAATATCTTCGCATCATGGAATTTTTTCAACCTCGAGATCATAGCATTCATCTTAGAATTTACCACGCCACGCACACCCACTTTGTTGGTAATTAATTTCAGTAATCTTTAGTTTTGCTCATAGGTCATGTGAAATACAAAACAATAAATAAACAGCGCAAAAAACCATATGAAAAATAGGTCGACATGTGAATCGACTCAAACTAAACTAGCAATGGAGATCGCAAAATACATCTGAACACTTTTGATTTTTTATTTCCTACCCATATAATCTAGCAGGGTAGTAAGAAGGACTCATGATAATTAATTACGTTATTATATTTCGTGCCAACAAACAAACCCGTGATTAACGCGTCCCGCAAACAATCGACGGTATAAAAAAAATGTGATCCACGTGTCCCGCATTCTACCAATACTTGAAAAACGTGATTTCACGTTTCCCGACAACAACGCGTTAACTGAGACGCAAAAAATAATCATTTGCTGCAAATAAACTAGATAAGCACGCTGTGCGTGTAATCATGATCTCATTAAAGCCCAGTGTTTAAAAAATGGATATTATATTTTATTCCTACCTTGCTCTTTTCCCTGTTGTACTTGTGGTAGTTTCTGGTGCAAGTTTTGAAGATGTCTGCGGTTCATAAGCCACCTTCAATCCCCATCCACTACTGGAAGTATGGGGAATTGTGGACGCTTCTGTAGGATTAGAGCTCTGAAATTAAATTGATAATTTCTATATGAATACCATGATATAAGAAAGTTAAGACAGCCAATGAAAAAATTATAAGATAAAAAAATAGCCCTTTCGACTGTAGATTTAGAATCGTTATTTATATTCAACGCTGCTACTTAACACATTCGCAACGGGGGAAATATGACCAAAATATGCACTGCAGCAGGGCTGATTCGCATAAAATTGACAATAGGTCATGGAAAGAATAGCATGAAACTGACCATTCGACAATTATTTGAAAACAAGTTAGGATGTTCTCTTAAAGGTGTTTCGGAATAAACTGATGAAATTCTTTCAATAATATTATGAATCAAACATGAATTATTAACTATGAGCGATTAATGTCGCTTATATTGAATGACGCGAAAAACACGTTCCCCGCCGTAATACAAAAAACTTGGAAAATGCGTCCCCCGGAGCTAAACATGTTAATTAAAATGGAATAGCTTTATCTATAACTGATACATACCTGATGTGCAGACAAGTTGAGTCCCTGCCCCGATTGAGGAAGTGGTACCGACACTACTAAGGACGTTGGTATTTCTGACCTACCCATATCGGACCTGGACGTTGGGCCAGAATTGGGATGTTGTCGAACATTCTGAAAACCATTCAGTTATGGTAACAATATGCAAATTTTGGTTTTTATAACAAGAAATATAGATATACTTATGACGCTGATTTTTTCAAAAGCTTTAGTAAGATAATTATTTCTAAAAGTTTTAAAAGAAAGGACTATTTACATAAAATATATTTACCTGAGAATGTGCTATGTTATGAGGCATATTCTGCACTTGAATAGGATGTTGTTCGACGGATGTGTGTGAAATATTTTGAGGATGGCGGTGAGGTGGATATCTGAAAGTTTTGACCGCACATTAATATCTTGCGATTCGAAAGTTTCCCTCTCAATATTGACGTATTTACAAAAATTTGGCATACCAAAAGAAAAGGTTTTTTATTCTGCCCTCACATTTTTTAGATTCAAGTTTTGGATCAGTATTGCGTTCCACACTGGAATAATTTTAATCACAGGTATTTGACCTGTGATTAAAATTAAAATTCTGTAAAATTCTACAGCTCACTGTAATTAACGGTGCTGGTTATTGTGAGCGAATGCTTTTACTAAGTGGGATAGGCAGTATAGATTTTGTAATTTAGACTCGTGACCGCTAGACAAATAGAAATTTTTGCTGTTGCTGTTACTCAGTATTAACTCATTGACTACCGTGATTGACTATAGTCAATTAATATTTTTGTGGCTATCGTACCATAGTCGACTATGGACGATTAGTGAAAAAATGTTGGACGCCGGCCTGCATTCAAGCATACACATGCAGCGCAGATATGTACAATTCTCCGTCCTTTATGTCGTAACTTATACTAGAAAGCACCCATTTCGCAAAACATAATATATTTATTTATTCTATTTACATCATGGTAGTAAGTCGCATAATCTCTTAAATTAATTACTGCCGCATTTAAAATGTCGAGACGAAGAATAATGAGTGTGCATATGGTTGATGGTGATGATGAAAATCAAGAGATTTTTCTATAATTCCGAATCGGACAATTGTAATATTTAGATAATTCTAATCAGTATCTGGCTATGTTTACATTTCGTTCGTAAGAAAAAAGGTGAAACCAAGTGTTCCTCTGCACCCAAGTGTGTGTGAAACCAAATATCAGTCTCAAAAATTACCGAGTAAGTCTAATAATGTGTACTGATTATTTCAAATTTTAATCTCCAGTAGTTTTTTTTTGAATGTATTTTTTGTATTGTTGTGTTAAACAAGAATCTGAAAAATATCTGGTTTTGCCAATTACACAATTAAACATAAATGTTCCAAAGTAAAATATTTTTTTTAAATCACCACGATGGATATTTCAAATTTGGTAATAAAACATATTACTAATAAATTATTGTAATATTGGAAAAAAATGATTTCTTTCCTGTTTCTCATCACCTATTTTTGGGTGGTTATTCAGTATGAGCCAAAGTTGGTTTTATTTATATGCTATAGGTATTTCATTAGGTACTTTTTAGATTTATTCGCAATTGATTGGGCGCAAAATAAGCCACGATGTCAGGCATTAATTACTTTTAGTGTAGTTAAAAATATATATATTTGGATCTTTTGCATGTTTGACATCAATTATGTAATCTGTAGAGCATTGAAAGTAGTTTTTGGCAATTGTATATTTGTTTTTAATGATCGATCAGTTGGCCATTTTAACTGCGTTCATCCTCTATATCTACCGGTTCAATTAAAGACATAACATCTAGGACCACTAAACATGAATTGATGAGACAATGAAGGGCATTAGTACTTGTTAAATGATATTTTTCTAACAATATGAAGTATAGGGAAAATCTTAACTAATGAATGTGATACATACCCGCTGCTTCTATCAATGTTCATACCATGCATCACAGATGTAGATGGCATAGGATTCATTGCTGGGGGAGCTGGTGCCATTCCGGGATGATAGGGACACGCGTATAGGTGGGGATCCATGGGGACATTCATATAATGATGTGGAGGAGCCCCGCTGTGCCGGCCGGCTATGTTTGACGGTGGTATATCAGTCTTTGCCTAAGAACAATCAAGTTTCAAATTAAATCACTGACAATACCAACTAAACTGACATATTTTGTATACCACATACAAAGAAATATACATTGTTATTAGATAATAAACATAATCGAGGTTTCTAAAGGCTAAATGAATTACTAGCAGCTTTCAATATTTAAAAAAAAAACATTTCTCATTATCTCGATAACTACATTTTCCACCAGAGTGATTTATACCTTCTGAAAGTTGGTTAATAAATATATTGCTATATTGATTTTTATGGATGAATAAAATTAATTGGCAAAAGTTATCTAATCAGTTAGTTATAAAGGCGTATTTTACAATCGAGATAACAAGTTTCCCATAAGACAGGTACAACTTTTTTATGAATGAATTTTTTTTGAAACTTTTTGTATCTAAGCATATATTTCGATGTATCAGATAATTCAATAAGTTATTTTTTATCTTTTGGCTCTTCTGTAAAATGTCACAGCACTCAATTTTCACACCAAATTTCAATAAATTTGATATCAAACTATCAAACATATTTTTATGGGGGTAAAAATAGAATAGAGTGAAGTGCAAACTTGTGTATTACAACAATACAAGTTTCAAAAGAGCAAGAACAGAACAGTTGCATACATTTGTGTTTGTTTTGTTGTAGTGTAATGAATACTAAATACAACTAAGATGGTTTTCAAAATTCCGCATTTATAAAAGGTTTCAAGTTGACAAGCAGTTCCTGTTAAATTTCTGTTGAGATAAACGCGATTATTAATCCAAATGCTCCACATTGTTAGCTTACATGGTTGATTATAAGGGAAATCTTATTCAAATGAATAAAAAATGACATGATAAAATTATTGAACTAAATTTTTATTACAATTTCACTAAAAATTTATGATGGCTCAACCAATTATCAATGTTAATTTCATAAGAACAATTTTTGGGAAATAAACCATCATTAAGAATACCAACATGAAAAGATTTAATATTGATTTTATCAATTAAATGTTGCAACCCAATCACCACAGAATAAACAAATGTACTGTCACCGATAATTATTTATAATATTCATAATCAAAATTGGTTTAATCCCCATAAGTTTAAGTTTTCTGTCCACAGAAAATGAAATTATTCCAAATTGCGACATATTTTTTCTTTTCTTATTGTAATAGAAAGACTGCGAGTGGGAAAATTAATGATATATGGAGGTTGCATATATATACTAGAATCACTTATGAATATAATCTCATGAAACATGCCTTAGATTTAAAATCTATAAGTAGAAATTCACACCTATTTAAAAGGATTGGCATATATAATGAATTCATTATTGATCTAGCTAGGAAAGTGCTTATTTAAATTTAGACGAGTTTTGAAAGAAGCACCATACTAAAAAGTTTAGGTATTAACAGAAAGAAAATTCTTCAGCAAAAATTGCCTGATTTGTCCTGCTACTGCCACCTGTATGATTGTTAAAAGTATTATAAGCATTGATTTATTGTGTTCGCCGCTAAAGTCTCAATCAGTTTAAAACGAGGCGGCCATCTTTTGCAACTCCACAATTCACACCTAATTATCATACTGGTAAGACTGCGCGGTATCATATTTAATTGTCTTGTAAAAAAATTATATTCGCGTGATCTTTATTTTACGTTTTTATGTATCATGTCTTTTATTTTACCATAATATGTATATTATTGTAAAATAACACCAATGATAAATTGTGTGTGTGGACTTTATTGTTTCCCTTAAAAAACATCATGCCACCATGGCGGAAGAAAATGTAGATATAGGAGAAATCGTGAATGAGGGATTAGACTCTGATTATGATATGTCCGAAGATGAATTGGAGCAACAGGACAGTGACCATGGTGTGAATGATACGGATTAAAGAGAGCTAAATGCAAATTTGGATTATTGAGATTTTGTACACTTCCATGTATTTTGTCACTAACGACCCGGGTTTCGCCTTTCGGCATCTTCAGGCATTCGAGCACACGAATGGACTCGAACTGACTGAAATCTCAATAATCCAAATTTGATATTGAAATTCCATCAAGCACCCTCAGTCGATGTCTTAAATTATATCTTAAATTAGAGCTAAATGCATTTTACAATCATGGATAATGGGGCCTCACATTCCCATAATTTAAAATTAAGATGATCTTCAATATGGCGTGATGTTCATTGATATGGACGAAAACCTTTCCCAAATGCCTGTCTAAAGATAGTACACGAAACTAACTCTTTTTTAATTATATTTATAATGGATGACCTTACATCAAAATCATTCCTACAATTGGACGGATACCACAGTGCAGGAATTATACACATGCTTTTTGGCTTCAATAAACCCAAACCAATTATTTGTAAGTTTTATTACTTAACAAAGAAGGGAAGTATTTAAAAATGGGTCATTGGATGCATTTAATTTGTATGATGAATATCCGCTCGGAAAGATTACAGTTGATGAAAGTAAATTTATAGCAATGCAATATTAATTTGAATCCTAGTCAGCAAATATCGAAAAATAACATCAGAACGTCGCTAAAAACATATGTACCGAATGAAGACAAAATTTCATATAAATAATACCTATGCCATGCAAATTTTTACAATATAGGAGATCTATTAGCATATCAGTTGCAGAAAAATTGATCATTACAACAATAAAACCTCTAAAATTCAAATAAACATAAATCTTCAGCTTTCCTTAGATGACAGAGTAGATTTATACAACATTATAAGATCCATTCCAAAACACAAAATTTTAAATTCAGTGCCAAGATTAAGAGCAGATTAAAGCATGCATATAATCAGCATGTTGTCAGCACCAAATTTAAATAATGTGGAAATTTCTTTGGAAACATCTATATTCTTTCTTACATTTTAAAAATGATTTGCCATAAATTACGTTAAAAGATTTCACAGCAAAAAATCACAGACGTTTTCTAACACTGTCTAATTAACTGTTACTGACTGATCATAATCTGAAATTGAGGGTGGATAGGAAATATTATTATTCGAACTTTAGAGGTTGTACTATGTATTTGGAAAAGAAAGTTATTTTGAAGGCTACACATACAAATTGCAATAAAAAAATGTGTTGCAAATTATACTGTGATACACAACAACCAAGCAAAGAACACCAGTTATTCAGTTACAAAGTTCTTCATGAACACTACAGTGGCATACTTGATTTTTCGGAACAGGTGTTGTAGCCGGATTCACAACAGTTGGTTCTTCGCAATTTGTTTCTTGACTTGGTTCGTAGTTGCTTTCGACATTAACATCTTCGGAAGATCTCTAGATAAAATATCCATAATTGAAATGGGAGTGTCACCATACCACACAGTATATTATTAAGATTAAGTTTGACATTTTTTTCATTAGCTTATGGATCAATTTCTCAAGCCACTTTATTAGAAAGGAGGATCTGAGAGGTGGGAATTAAGAAGCCTGGTAGTAATGTTCTTAAGGAATGAATAAATATGTTAAGATTGAAAACATCATGGACACTTCATGTCATTGTCTGTCATTATTATGACGTGATTTTAATAAAATCCTACAAGTAAATGCTAATTTAATCATTCAGGTTTTGTTATCGGGATTTTGAAGCATTCAAGTACAGTTTGCAAATTTATATATTTAAAAAAATCAGTTAACATTATTATCACTAAGTCTAGGTACTATATTGATGTAGATTTGAAATTATTTTAATCCTGACTTGATTTAAACTCGATATTAATGAAGAATGACCTTAATTGAGAAAATATTCACATAAATAATTACAAAATCTGTGGGTTTGTGTGATGGCAAGAGGTCAAATCATATATCATAAAAAGGCATTTAGGAAAGTGTTTCTATTTCTAGCATAGAAATATAGCTTCGAAGTGTTGGTTTTTTATTGGTATGATAAATTATTTTAAGATGCTTATTTTAAGATGATTAAAATTTATGATTACTTTATGATGCCTACTGATATATATATATTGTTTTTTTACCATGTCTGTTGCTAATGTGGAGCATATGGACTCCTAATGGAGGTATCACAACAGAACTTTTTCTACGAGAACTGCTTATTACTCCGTTGCTCAACCTCCCTTTTTCGAAGAGAGTAGGGATGGAAGGATAAGGCTAGGACAGGACTAGTGGTTACCTAATTGCTCTCGCTACGCTCTTTAGAATTCACTGTCTAATATATATATAATCTCACTTAAAGGTAAGGACGCATTAGGGACTTGCTGTTCGAAATTGGTTAATTATTTAACTGTTCCCCATTTAGTTGTAAAATTAGTTAATAAAATAATTTATGATCTCACGCCATGAAGCTACCGATCTCTACCTTGAAGCTACTGACGAATAGAGTTCCTCTGTTGTCTAAACTTCCGAGTCACTGGTAATCCTACGGATACCTTTCTTTTTGAAACCATTGCTGCTGGATGCTGTATCCACAATTAGATCGGTTCCCAATTAGTAAAATCCTACGGATACCAATCTTTTCGAAACCATCACTGCTGGACACTGAAACCACAGTTAGATCGGTTCCTGATTAGTAAAATCCTACAAATATCAATCAATCGAAACCATCTCTGCTGGACACGCATCCTCATTTAGATCGGTTTCCGATTAGTAAGATCCTATGGATACTAGCCTAGTGAAACTATCTTCTAACGGAGCACTGTCTTCGCTGTTTGATCAGTTCTCACTTCTACGATTCCTGTTCTACTCTGTTTATCTACTTTGCTTGAATCTACGTGTTAAAACTTAAAGACTTTACAATAAATGATTATAACTTGAACCTTTGAAAAGACTTCTTATTTTAATTGAGATTCATTTGATACAAGTGTTCTTTCCAAGCATATATTTCCTTGTGTTTTACTTGACATTTTTATGATTTTTTGATTTATTTCTCCACAGAAAGGTTTGAACTGATTTTTAAAGCATATATCCACAATTGAGTCTTTCTGGTTTGGTCTAAAATACGAAGTTAAGTCTTTGGCATGTTAACATGCCCTTCGCGTTAAAAAGGTTAATCTGAAAGCTCCTAAAGATTGCACCAAGGCATAAGGGATCATAAATTATTTTACTGCATATCGCTGACTCCGAACTGCAAGAATAACCTTGAAATAATTTATATTAACTTAGCTGAGTATCAAAGATATTTTATCAATCATTACCTGTTTGTTTACAACTGGAACCTGATTTGCAGCCTTCCTCTTCTTTGTGTGTTTAGTCTCGGCACCAATGCCGAAGACACTATCACTGTTAGTAACAACAGATTCAGTGAAATTAGAATTGGTGAATTTTTGTCCACCCGGTTGTTGGTCGCCCGAAGTAGGCGATGGTCTAAATGAAATAATAATGCTTCTTTTACATTGTATATATTATATTTTTCGGAAAATATAAATTTAAATTAAACGGGACACTTAGCTTATTTTTTAGATTGGGTAATTCCTACTAGTAAAAATTAAAAAAAAAATAGTCAGTCTGTCAGGAAAAAACAATATACCCCATCTCTTTCATGCGCACGGTGGTGTTGATTGTCCTCCGCCTGTACCTAGATACTTGACGTCATAAACATCAATGGAGATTGATCATCACTAGCCTTTCAATTTCAAGTAGAAGATCTTGAAGAGAAATGTGTTGCGGTGTATAAAGCCTATACAAATTGTCGCTGAACACCTCAGGTTCGGCGGAACATAGTTTAGGAAACCCTGATTTAGATTATTTGTATGGAACACATTGGAACCGTAAATTAATATTTCAAATGGTGGTGTTATGTTTATAAATATACAATAATTCTGTAAAGTAACGGAAATGAGAGCCTTAAATAATTACCCTGTAACAACTGAAGGTCCGATGTATGGGAGTTGATTCACCATGACCACAGCCTCTGGCTGCACCGCAGCTTTGGTTGGTGTTTGGGGAGGACTTGCAATTTCTTGATAAAAACCTGTTGTGCATAGCATAGAAGTTAGTTAGAATTGTGTACTACAATGGCATTTTATTAATTCAGACACCAAAGATAATTTCCTCCACAACCCCTTGACTATTAAGATGAAAATCTTGGAAGGATATAAAGATCACAACTGTAAATACGGAATTTTCAAAATAACAATAGATTAACTCTTGTTAGTGATGGACCTTTCACAATAATTATAAATTCTCTGTTCTGTGGGAAAAATATGATTTGCCATATAATTTTGACCATATTTCTCTGGCCAAAAATCTTGGGATACCATATTACATTAGATCAAAGATTTCATAGTATTTGTTAATATCATAAATATTAAGTAATAATAGAAAGTTTATGTAAGAACATAACAAACAGTATCTACAGGTGTGTTTTATTTTTCAATTGAGAGGCAAATGAACAAAGGAAATATTTAACCAATTACAGGTTGGGTCTTGATGACATCAACAATGTCAGTATTAAGTTCTGTCATGGGATCCAATCACAAAAGGTATTATGAAGATTAACTCAAATGTGAATCGTAAAATTTATTATCTGATTGTCTAACATTACACAACCATCAAATAATTTTTTTCATATAGGTATTTTTAATGACAGTCACTGAAAAAAGCTTTATTTAGCTATTTTTGAAGGACTTCTCAAAGGCAATTGTGTCAAAATTAATCCATTCCCTGCTGAGCCGCATGGAGGATGTTCCAGGATCGAATATTTCAAAAATTAATTAAGTTGTGTTGGTGTAAAACAAAGTTATGGAGATTATTAGGACAAATCGGTCTATATTTTATTACAAAAATTAGCTTGTATGCAACTGTTTTTACACTTATTTATATTTTTGAGAATCAACACACTGCAATCAGGCGTCTCAACAGTTAAGACCTTAGCAGTCGGTGGGTTAACTTCATTAATATATTGTTAACTAAGATCATATATTTTTGGTTCTAGACAATGTCATAGTTACCGAAATTCATATTTAAACGTTATATAAATATAGCCAAGGAATATGTCGTATAAAGGTTAGGAAAAGAAGATTATGCCTCATTTTAAGTAAAAATTGCAATTTGTATAGAATTTATAAACAAGGTTAGTTATAAATATGACTTTTTGTGTCATTTCAATCGTGTGGCTGAAGATTGAAAGTTTATTGGTTAGTGGGTTAGTCAAATAATGGGGGTGTTATATTCTAAAGCCAAGCAGTAGTAATATCAGCTAATTTCATGCAGGATAAGTTCTAATACTACTATTCAAACATGATTAAAGGATCAAGCCCAACCAATTTTACAACTCTGTACATAAGTATAAGTCAACAAATAGACTATTTTAATACTAAGTTCTGTTTATATAATATTTCTACATGTATTTTGTGTTATATAGTAGAGATATAGAGTAACATAAAATAAAAAGGTCAGACCATATTGATTACAACTGAAATATTAATGAGAATTTCAGGAATTGAATTAATTTGTTAGTAAAAGAACGTTTATTATAGATGTAAATGAAATTATGTTTATTTTGTAGATTGATATGTCAAAGAATATTTGCCTTTTTATTGATTTAATTGGCATTTATTTAATAGAACTCCATAATAATAAAAGTAAAACTAACAAGGAACACTTCCATAAGAACAGTTAAGTATAGTGATAGCTATTTTGAACACTCTTAGGAATATATAGTAGGTTTTTTTCAAAGTTAGTGAAAATAGTTGATGACAATGTCATGAATCATTGAAATTTTAATTTTTTTATCAGTTGCATTCTCACAGTTGTTTACAGTGTTGCATTTTGCCCATGGAAAAGTTTTCAAGCCTGTCTAGCAAAGAGTTGACACAAGTTTTTCAGGTATATTTTTAACTGCTTTATGCCATGACCTCTTTAGAGTTTATTGTTAGGTTCCGAGATTTGATTTCTAAGACAGAATTACAGAAAAAGTTTGCTTTATATAATAGTGACTGAATCGAAATTTGCAATTTATTAAATATAAGGATTGCATAAGAAGTATTTTGAAAAGTACCAAAAAGTCCATTTTATCTCACATTTTATGACTGATATTTAATTATTTAAAGTATAATTAGACCAAATATATTTCTAATAAAAAATAGAATAAAGTATTCTTTATATATTACGTCTTTTAGTATGAAGAAAATCTAAAAAAAATAATAAGAATACATATTGTAGTAAATATCTTTCGGGAATATGTTTTTATTGCCTTCGCCAGACCGTTTTCATTTCCATGGGGGAAAAAAATGCAACAGTGTAAGCAAATACTCTTGAAAATTAAAAAAAAAAAAAAAAAAATTAACGGTTCATGAAATTTAGGCAACAGTAAGCGATAAATGATTTTCGCTGTGGGAAAAAACCTACTATTTCCTCTTTACTATTTTTACCTTACAATATTTGCCATAATTAATTATACCTATTTAAACACAAGCTGTTAATTTGAACATTTGTACCCAGGGATTGCAAATGGTTGACACTTAAACATATATCTTAGTAGAGCAAACATTATTTAAAATGATTTCGAAGGCAATTACATGCATAAATGTATATACTGCGAATTTGGTAGGTACTTATCCAGTTTATAATCAAAGATTTAATATTCATGAACTACGAATTTATGTGTCTATTGATCACAGGTGGAAGTAGAAAAACAGTAGAGTATTGCACCAACAATGACCTAACTAAAGTTAGAGTATTGTGGTAATGAACTACAATACCAAAATGTGCTAGTGGTTTCGAATGTGTGAGAAAATGAAATATAATTTGATCATTACTGGAAGTATCCGCAGTGGTTTGTTCGGTTTGATTGGAGGAGGGTGGAGCGACAATAGTGGGCGTGGTATTGGCGGGCGGTTCAATATTTTCAGTTGGCGGGACCGCGGATGAGCTTCGCTTGGCTACCTCTAGGACGGGTACTTTCTTCGATGCGGAGCTTTTTTCCGGATGTTGGTTTTTGCCTACAATACATTCTATTAGAATATACAGATAATTTATGCAGTTTAAAAGACTCATTTCGATAAAGAATTTCAACTGAAAATGTGGATATAGCAACAAACATTTTTTATACTGAATCAAAAATTGTGGATCAAAATGTACGACTAGAAAATGAAATAACTGAAATTACTACATATATCGCTCAAAATACAATATATTTATAGCTGATTTGCAAGGGCTTAATTTGAAAGTTTATCTGTGTTTAACCCATTTAGCCTCAAATCTATAGGCCTCGATCAGTCTGTAGTGAAATGACTCGATGAGCCTGTCTATACAGTCTCCGAGTTGTCATATGGACAACAATAATATACAATTGTTTTTACATGCTGAAGGATTGACACTTTGATGCTAAAAAGGTTAAGAACACATAGACTATCTAAACAGCACTGTGCAAGTGTTTGAGTCAATATCCCAAACGGAGCAACTTTTGAATTCACAGGAAATTAAAGATTTTATATCAGGCAATTCTTTATCTAAAATGAGTTATTTATTCTCTACCCCAGGGATGACACAAAAATGACAAAAACATAATATTTTATAACATGCTTCTCTCAAGCCATAACAAAATTGGAGAGTAAACATATATAGTCCCGGTTGATATTAAGAAAAGCATAAACAAATAATAGCAAAGGGAAACAGCATATTATATATAATTGGTATAATGACAATGCCCAATAAATAAAACGTGTTTATAAATTTAGAGATATAGATTGAGTGTGCATTGATAATGTTAATAGTAAAGAAGCAAAAAAAAAACAATTTATACTGATTATAGAATAGAATTACAAATCAAATAAAGTGTTAGTTCAACAATAAATAATAAGTATGTCTTAAATGCACATTAAATCATGGGGAGCTTTCATAAACAACATGAAATCTGTTTTACGATACTTAATACTTATGTGCAGTAAAATACTGAAGTATTAATGTTAAAATTATTAGTGTAAAAGCCTCAAATTGTGTTATATTATAAAAATTGGAGGATTACCTTGAACTTTTGGTAGAGGGTTGCTGGATTTAGACTGCGTTACTTGTTTGGAGTTTGAAGATATTCCACTTGTTGATGGCAAAGGCTCGGAAGGAGCGGTTGCGGCTATAAAAATGAGAGATAGCCATTTATATTACAGAAGACTGGCAAAATGAAAAATTATTGCATCATAATTTCTAAACCACTAAGCAAACAAGAAATGATAGATTGCATGTTAAAATTCCTTCCGTTGCGAGTACAAGTACGGACAGTTTTATTAATTGATTTAAAAAAATCTATGGATATGTGACTTTTTCCACGAAAGAGAGGTTGAGTGACTGAATCATAAGCATTTTTTGTTAAATGACTGATATACACTTCATTAGGAGTCCATATGCTCCTCAGTGGACATGATTTTATAATATATATTGAATGCATACAGTAAATTTTTCTCTTTCTTGCTCAATTACATGGTAAGTGAAGGGTACAAGCAAGATAAATATATAAGGGCATGCAGGCGTTTGCTCTTTTATCCTGATTGCTTATACACAAGTGGGGTTGTGTGATAAAGGTAGAGATGCATGCACTGCATGCCGATAATATATATATGTTACATTGAATGTGTGTAATTACTTATTTCATGAAATGTGCAAAATTTTACCTGATTCATGAAATAACCAAGCCCATTGCTTCATCCAAGAATAAGGCAAATTATCTGCCGAGTGTGTGAATTCGGCACGAATTTTTCTGCCTAGTTCAAGAATTTAGCAAAATAGATAGTAGCGCACCAGTGGTGTTTTTGGCAACTAAACCAAAAGTAATTTAAGACATCGACTGAGGGTGCTTGATGGAATTTCAATATCAAATTTGGATTATTGAGATTTTGTACACTTCCATGTATTTTGTCACTAACGACCCGGGTTTCGCCTTTCGGCATCTTCAGGCATTCGAGCACACGAATGGACTCGAACTGAGAGACAGTAAACAGTGTCTAACGTTTATATAGAAGATACAAATGCGACAAATATTATTTACGAGGTAAGATATTATACGTCTGAGAGCCACACTGATACCTGAGTTAAAATTTCGGGAATCTCCCTAATCCTTATTTTGTAAACACCATATTAACAGAGTGGCGAATTGCCGCTTTTCAACTTCTTTTAGGAATACCAGTGATTTTACAATTATAATAGTATTGTGGGTTTTGACGGGATGTAATTCGACGAATGGGTAAATATATACAATCATTCCACATTTAGTGACATCTGTTAGGTGTTTCAACGTATAGGATATAATAGCGTAGAATTAGGAAGGTTCAGCTGCTCATTCAAAATTGGCAAGGAATTTAACTGGGCTCTATTAATTTCCAAAATTTCTTGATAAAATAATTTATGTCGTATCAAATGTCGTTGATATACATATAATATTTATTGGGACTGTTCCACATCTTAATAAATCAAACTAAATTTGACATCCCTATTAAAATTACTTTTTCTACTGTCATGTTGACAGTTTAAAAATTCTATACCCTGTCAAATTAGCACTTGTGAGATAATTTGCCTAATTCTTGGATGAGGCAATGGGCTTGGTTATTTCTTGAATCTGGTAAAATTTTGTACATTTCATGAAATAAGTAATTTCACATATTCGGCGGAACATATAAAGTGAGCGACAAAATTGTGTCTGCACCTAACATATTTTGCAATATCTGTAAATAATATCTTTATCTGCTTTAAACAATGACAACCCGACCTGAGATATTTTTTTTTGTAACTTCTATCTTTGTTCCCCAGAAACAATCCTGTGCAAAATTTAGCTTTTATTTGGCTTGATATTCTCGACTTGAAAACATCAAACCGTTGATATGACAAATTTGCGATATTTATCGATCGAAGAAAAGAGCGCGATTTTGACCCTAGTGAATGAAAAAAAATTGTTCGATAGTTAACGTTAGAGTATTGTAAAGCTACAGTGAAGAGATTTGTGAAAAAAAGTCGTGATACAGGGATGATGGGGAGGAAATCTGGCCAAGGCAGGAAATTTGTATTGACGGATCGCGGTAATCGATTTTTGAAGATAAACATTTTAAAAGATCGATTTACTTCTGTTTCAAAATTGAGATCAAAACTAGAGGCATCGATTTCAACATTAGTTTCCACGCGAACCATCATGAAAAGGATAAATAAAATTGGTTTTGGCACAATGAAACCGGCCAAAAAACATTCATTGATGGCTAAAATGAAAAAAAATCTTCTAATTTCGGCCAAAGACAGAAGAAATTGGATTGCGGAGGAGTGGTGCCGGGGTGATATTCTTCGGCAAGACCACATTTCGGCATTGTTATTAATTTTTTATCATTAAAATAACATTTTTTCTTAGACAAGAATGCCTAAATGTTTTATTGTAAACTCTATCACACTATTTATAATATATGTTTCTCTTTCAAACCTGAATCAAATATTTATTACCTCTTCAAAACAATGTCGCAAACAAAGTACTCTTGACGTTTAAATATTGGCACGTTATGACGTCTTTAAAAATAAAAATGGCGATTGTCAATTGTTTTACAGCTCACCTTGTAGTTCTCTCTTTCCACCATGGGTGCGGATTTTGTTGCTCACTTTACATATATAAAGATATACTCTGAATTGAAATTTGTAAATTTTTTATCATTTATGTGATGTACACATAAGCAGAACAACAGATTGAAACTTACTGTAAGTTGCTACGGTTGATGATGCTGTTTTAGTAGCGGTTGCGTTTGTAGCTTTACCGGTAGACGCTGCAGCCTGTTGACTTCCAGATTTTCTTCCACTTGTACTTCCAGTGTTTCCACTGCCGATTCCCTAAAAATCAATTCACTTAATGATCAATTTTCTGGAAATGTTAAATTTGTCCATTACAATCACGACGAATTTATAGTCCTGTCCTATGTTAAATAAAGTACCGCTGTAGATATAACAGTAATTATATAACCAAGAAAACCAAATCTATTGTAACAAATGAATGATTTTACAGCTCATTTCCATATACTTATGCTATAATTACTAGTCATAAAAATAAATTTAATATTTCACCGTAATCCCTTACCTAGTATAATAGCTGTAGCAATTAAAAAGAAAAAAAAACATACTACAGTAATATCGTATTTTGAAATGTGAATTTATATTGTTTGGCAACATTGGCGTAATTAAGTATAGATGGCCGGTTAATATTATTACTAGGATTGATCAGCATAATCCCTCTAGGCGCCGTTTCATTGATTTGTCCAAACAGTGTATATAAATCAACTACATATAACGAGTGGATTAAATAATAAAATTACAAGCAAGAGCAATTGGCTGTTATGTTAAGGTTACAAAAAAGGTGACAAAAACATCCACCATACATACAACACAAACAGTTTCCTACTAACTATAATGTACCTATGATATTCGTAACAAAAAAAAACTAGTTTTTTGTATTGGCTGGAATGTTCTAGATATCTTTTGGAGTAAAATAGGTTGTGTTACATCAAAAGGGGATAACATGTGCGTAAATTAGTACATTTAAAAAATTGTTTAGGTAGGTCAGATGTGAAGTAGCAAAACTCAATTAATATATTAGAATTTTAGTTCAATACTTGATGTAACAAGTTTTATAATTTATTTGAAAAATAAGCAACAAAAAATGGGTTAGGCACGTAAAAAAAGGAATATGAATCCTTGGGTAACAAAGTTTGTCTAAAACAGAGGGATAAGTTCGCCTCTCACCTACCCAATTGGTAAAAAAATAACTATTAGTAAATTTTAACTGTAGTTAATCTTATTTAAATCTGTTAATGATGTTAAATAAGAGTTAATACTAAATTGTTGATTAATTGCTAAGGAGAGAAAAAAAATATTGACAAACACAAAAACGTTCAACAGAGACTCGACACTAAATATAATTTGGACTTGACTTATATCAATAAATAAAGGGTTCAATATAATAATGCATTAAGTCCACACTGCATTAAAGGATATTAATTTTCAATTAAATGTATATACATAAAAAACAGCAAGTTCTAATTGAATATTTGGTGTTTAGACATATATTTAAAAAAATAAAACACAATTCATTTGTACTACTTCCACACGTTTATGATGATCAGAACCGGTTTCGCTCATCACGAGCATCATCATGTTGATAATGCTTGTGATGAGCGAAACCGGTCCTGATCATTATAAACATGTGGAAGTAGTACAAATGAATTGTGTTTTATTTTTTTAAATATAATGCCTTTCCACCAAGAATTGACAGTTAACACCTTTAAAGTGTTTAGACATATAGTTAATTGTTGAGATTATTTCTAAGTTATAGTTTAAACTGGTAGACTTGATTCAATATTATTGTTAAACCCCTCAAATAAGCTACATACTGATTTCGATGTTACTCCTTTCGATTGCAAAATTGGTGAACCCAAAGGTATTTCTTCAGCTTCCTTTTCAGGACACGAGTCACTTGACTGACTATCTTGCGATACAGGTTTGTATGGAGGTATAGTCTTTACGTTGCCACCCTTTTTCTGTAACATTAATTCCAATTAACCTGAATCTGTCACTATACCTTCCGACCAATGCGACTGACTGAATGAGAAATGGTATGCATGTTATAAAGATAAAATTGATATCTGATAATCGTGATTGAAAATGGTCAACGGACTGACTGTAAAGTCGATATATGATTTTTTTTCCGATGTTTATCCCGAACTGACGCTTCTCCAGCAGATTGTTATATTTAACGAATATGAAAAAAATTGACTTTTTGGAAATGGCAAATAATAGACGTTCATTCAAAACATGAAAGCGGTGGACTGGAAATATGTTTTGCCAAAAAAAAGTTTCAAAATTTGACATTAACTTACGCAGTATGATAAATATATTCAATAAATAATAAAAATTATATACCTTGAAGTATTTTGCTTCACAATGTATACTGCTGCACTAAGTAAAAAGACAGTTAAAATCAAATAATCTATTCTAATATATTTTACCGTGATTTCAACCCTACATAGTATATTATGCTGTAATTTCAACGTTGGTGGAAAAAAAATACTAGTGCTGATAGCACAAATTATATTTTGTGGTTCAGAACATACAGTTTGCAGTTGACTGTCTTTTTATTTATAACAGCAGTATATGCATATAAAAATATATAACTATTTTGTAACATTTTGATAAAAGATGAGAGTAATTATTTGATTTTAATCTTCACTTATGTTTCAATATTGGGTAATTATTAAATTTTATTTTTTTTTTTACAAATGAATAGAAAAAATTTATTCCAATGTAACTCTTTTCATTCCAAATAACAGAATAAATTGAAAAATATTATGCAATTGAAAAAGGCAGCATTAAAAGGAAGGATTGATACGAAATTGATAACACGAGAATAGAAAACAATCATCGATGTAAGAAATTTTACTGTATTTATGAATTCTATGGGATATATAGATGATGTAATCTTAAAAAAAAAAATTTCAGTTTAATAATTATAAATGGATTAAAAAAAATTAAAAAACTCACTAGTTTGCTGTAGTGATGTTTGCAATAACCACAGTATTTGACATTGTCTAGATAATTCCCAGCCTCCTCACATAATAGTCCAAAACTCTGTGCACAAGTAACATGGAACTGTTGTTTGCAACCTAAAATAAACGGAAAGGAATGAACAAAATTATAATTCAATTAATAGCAAGCGGGGAGTTTCAGAAGTTACAACAAACTATGGAATAATTAAGAATTGTCTAGTTCAGTGTTCTTCAACCGTTTAACATCTTCAGCGTGGTGAAAATGGGAAACAATTTCGTGAAACGGCATATAGAAGATACACATACATACCAGGCACGTGCTGTGGATTTCTCTCTTTCTCGTTCAATCACATGTAAAGTGAAGGGAAGGAACAAGCTACGAGGGCATGCAGGTGGATGTTCTTGTATCATACTTGCTTGTACACTAGTGAGGTTGTGTGAAAGAGATACATCCACCGCACGCCCATGATACATACATACAGTCAGTTGTCGACTTACGACGGAGTCTCAATTAATAAAAATATTATTTGTAGTATTCATGGCATTATTTTGCACCACATACTTTAAGAAAATTGATATAATATTCTTCTAATTTCAGACTTATATCATTACTTGAGTATGGAACCCCAGTTATGCTACAACAAATACATTATATTTTATGACAATTTGGAAGATGGTCGGGTAAGTGATAGATAGTGACATTCGAATGAATGAAATGTTCAAGTCCCAGTACGGACAGTTTCAGAAATGGATTAATGTTCGAAGACACAGAAGATGAAGTGTAATTTAAAAATAGTCACCTTACTGCTGTAATCATAAATGAAATATTTGTAATAATTACCAGATTTGTTACATTGCATACACGCTCCAACGGATGCCCGGTTTACTTTGCCCATCTCTTGACAAATGCAACATACCTAAAAGAAAAAACAATAATATATGTGATTTAAAAATATTTTGCTATAGATCGATTGATACGCTACAAAAATGTGAGATGTTATGCTTTCAATTTTGCAATATGAAAAAAATAAATAATAAACAATGCACTCACTTTGTTGAATCTTTCGGGAGGGATCAATTGTAGAATAATTGGTTCCATTGAAGTCACGTTACCAAATCTTATTTCAGGTATATATAGGGCACACACAACATGTGCCCATCCACCGGTATCAGCTCTTTTAAGAGCACCGGCTCTCGATGGACATAGCTCGCACCGCTGTAATGTAAAGTACAAAACAGTTTCAGTTAAACAATCTCAAATTCAAAAATAAGTATTGGTATTTGAATTGAAAATTATGTAACTACAGAAAATATCATATATGAAAAATATTATGACTTACAACTTTAGTTTGTCGGTCCGAGCTTTCACATTTCCGGCAAAACCATGGTCCAGTAGGGACAGTTACTATTCCGTAGCAGGCTAAAAGTAAAGCAGTTTTCAGTATGATTAAATGAATTAAATAAAAAAAAATATTCTAAATAATAACCATCTGACTATTTCACTTTTAATGTGTAACTTTCAATTCTTGGTGGAATGGCATTATATTACAAAAAAAAAACACAATTTGTTTTGCACTACTTCCACATTTTTATAATGATCAGGAACCGGACTCACTCATTATAACAATGTGGAAGTAATACAATCTGACTATTTGATTGCACATGTTCAGAAGGTTAATTCATCAAAGATAATATTTACTAAATCAATATTAGAGAAAAATTCGTGGCACACAGAAAGCAGTTTTGACAATGTTAGGTTAAATATAATGTCAAAGATATACACTAGAGTCTAAATGTAAGAATTATTTTCCATAGAGATAATAAGCAAAGAAATTAACTCAGTGGTATAAGATGTCGAAGGTACCAGCATAAAAACCAGAACTTCAAGTGATCAGTTCTGGTTCATAGCCCTGATTTAAGCAATAATCAACAAACTGAAAAATACAGGAATAAAAATGGACTCACCTTGATGAACTGCAACAGTGCACCCGTTACCATCGCGGTAGACGAGGGGATTGTCAGGCCAACCCCTCTCGTCGGAACATACACAACATCCGCCTACCATCTCCTTCATAATGTTGTCAATCCCATTACATTACATTCCAGGAACTGAAAAGAAAACAACAGATTAATCTAACGATATAATAGATTATGTAATTTCAACATTGAAAAGCATCTTAGAGCTTGAAATGCATCACACTTCATGTTGAAATATGTGTACCAAGAGTTTTTACAACGGAATCTTCTGGAGAAACTGATAAAAAGAAAAGTCTATTAATTTAACAAGTTTTGTATAAAAATTCTGTGTTCATCCGACATAAAAAAAATAGTCACTCACCATTGATAATATATGCTACTTACTGATCTGTATTAAATATTGGCAACAACGTATTGTGTAGAAAAAAGGAAATATTTGCTGTTGTGCATTACAATTATTTGCACAATCATCAGAAAATACCTAGGCAATGTTGCAATGTATTTATGTGATAAATTAGCTTTATAATGACATTTTATCAAAATAATTATATTATTATTGATAGAATTGACCTTAACTTGGAACTCCAGCTCCATTATATTAAGGCAGTGGTTTTCAACCTGGGAGGCGCCAAATTTTTTAATTAAAGAATAATTCCCATACCATATATAATAAATAAAACTTAATAACGTAACAGTAAAAATTCAGTGAAATTCAACTAACAACTTGAGGGACAAACTATTCATTTTGTATTCACAGTCCGAAGAAGAATGATATATCCAAAGATATTTGCGATCAATTAGTTTCTCGGCTACGTACTTCAAAATTCGCCATACAAGCAGATGAGGCAACTGATATAGATAAAATGCCAATTTAACTGCATATGTTTGATATGTTGCAGAAAAAAATATATTATTTCGCAAACCCATTCCTGGAAGGACCACATCGATTGAAATTTTTAATGGACAGTTTTTTTGAAGAAAACAACATAATGTGGAATAATTGCATTGGACTGTGTACCGACGGAGCACACTCAATGTCCAGAGACAAAGCAGGTCTTAGAACATTATTTAAAAAGAAAGCACCGCATGCTATCTGGATGGACTGCATTCTTCACAGAGTAGCTCTAATATCAAAAAATATGAGCGAGGAACTTAACAACATTTTGAAAAAGTTATAAAACTTATAAACTACATTAAGTACAGTCATTTAAGGGGTAGGCTGTTTGCAAAGCTGTGTGTAGATGTGCAAGCTAATTATACCTCATTTCTGTATTATTGTGAAGTTTGCTGGTTATCTCGTGCAAAAGTGATTTAAAGAGTGTTTGAACTCAAAGAAGAAATAGCAACCTACCTCGAAGAAAATCACCGTGAATCAGCAAAAGCTTTCATTCAAAAGTTGAAATCGAATTAACAAAAGAATGAATTGGAAATGTTTTCACTTTCAAAAGATTTCTGGGCCACAGCCAATATTGAAGCAAGCAAAAATCTTTTTATTGAACACTTGAATGGTTTAGTGCTACATTTTTCGAATTATTTCAAAAATTATGATTTTCCGAAGTTTTTGTGGATACAGAATCCATTTATCGACAATGTAAATGACGAATTTGAGCTGAAAACCATAGAGAAGGAAAAATTGATAGAATTAACATGTGATATAGCTCACTAAAGTTTCAAAATGAAACCTTAATTCAATTTTGGATGAATCTAAGCGGAGAGTTTGAATCTTTTGTGTTGCAAAGCACTGCAACTGCTTCTACTGTTTGTTACGTCTTATTAGTCAGGTTACTAGTCGAAAAAGTGATACGAGTGGCACTCTCCACAGTACCTACAAGATTTGATCAACTTTGTGCCAATAAACAACAACCATCAGATTAAATTTTAATGCGATAAGTTAGTTTAAATCGATTAAAAATAATATAAAAATCAATATACATGTACGTATATGTTATAGCAAAACTTTGTTATTATTCTGTTAATTGTAGTTATCAGTAAATTTTTATTATATAAAACATGGCATTTTTAAAAAAATAAAAGGTAGGGAGACATAGAAAAAAAATTGATTTAGCTGAGGCATTGTAGCATAAAGGTTGGCAATCGATGTATTAAGGTAAAAATATCATAGTACAGTGGAACCCCGATCCGCTAAGTCTACATTTAGTGAGCTTGAGGAGATTCTTCATACGTGGTACCAGTGAAAACATACCTATTGATGTATCCATAGTTAAAGAAAAGTTTTGTTAATAGCCAAAAAAAAGATCAATAGGTTCAAAGATCGGCATGGTCTTGTTTATAAAAAAAATACTTTCTTTTATCCCATTCATCATTCAATTTTTTTGGATCCCTTGAAAAACGTAGAATCGGGGTTTCACTGTATTTAGTAAGTCAGTGGCGTAGCTAGGGGTATGCTCAGGGCGGTCAATGTGAACACTAGTGTTGGATTAAGGGCATTTATAAGAATATCCATTCAGATTTTTTGAAAACCATAAACTATTTACAAAACAGAAGATTGCTTGAGAAGAAAAACATTTATGTAAAAATATATTTTTACAATTATGTCATTTACAAATATTATATTTAATATTAATATCGTAGAGTTATGCAGGTTTGTTTTACAAAAAGGTCAAAAAAATCTATTAGTCATTAAAAATATGACACTAATAAGATTCGATGGCGTAAGAAAACCGTATTTCCGGTAACCGTAAAACCGAGTTACGACTTTTTAAGCATTTACGTGATATAGTTTTTTGAATTTGGAACATATCCGCCATTTTTAGTTGAGATGAAAAATACACAACAACAAAATAGTGAACCTATCTAACCTTGTTGCCGGGCATAAGAAAATACTGAAATAAAATAAAATACACACCAGAGTGTATAAAACCGATGTTCACTGACCGATGTGCTTTGATTTTATCATTTAACCAAATTTTGAAACAGCATTAGTACAAGGCATAATTTATTTTTATAAGGTGCGGCAGAAGCCATTTTGGAAAAGTTTTTTAAACTTTCAAATCATTTTTCATTGTATAATTTCAACGAAAGCAAAAGATGTTAATTATTGTTCTTGACCTGCCATATAGTGTAAAAACTGCATGTGACAAGAAAAGACTGGGAACTGGGAAAGAAACCAATAATATTGAATCGATTTTCATTGAAAAAATGGGGACATTGTATAATTCTTAAAATCAGTGAAATAGAGTACATTATAGTTATAAATACCTTGAAAAGAACACCGAATTGCACAAGTAATAAGTTCTTTTCAATTATACACTTTTTGCACTATATATTAAATATTTTTTGTGATTTCGATATCTAAAGAATAAATAAATTGCCAAACACTCCGAAGATTACGTCTGAACTGAACGAATTACGACTTTTTAAGCATTTACTTGATATAGTTTTTTGAATTTGGAACACATCCGCCATTCTTAGTTTTGATGAAAAATACACAACAAAAAAATAGTGAACCTATCTAACCTTGTTGCCAGGCATAAGAAAATACTGAAATAAAATAAAATACACACCAGAGTGTAGAAAACCGATGTTCATTGACCGATGTGCTTTGATTTTATCATTTAACCAAACTTTGAAACAACATTAGTACAAGGCATAATTTATTTTTATAAGGTGCGGCAGAAGCCATTTTGGAAAAGTTTTTTAAACTTTCAAATCATTTTTCATTGTATAATTTCAATGAAAGCAAAAGATGTTAATTATTGTTCTTGACCTGCCATATAGTGTAAAAACTGCACGTGACAAGAAAAGACTGGGAAAGAAATCAATAATATTGAATCGATTTTCATTGAAAAAATGGATACATTGTAAAATTCTTATAATCAGTGAAATAGAGTACATTATAGTAATAAATACCTTAAAAAGAACACCGAATTGCACAAGTAATAAGTTCTTTTCAATTATACACTTTTTGCACTATATATTAAATATTTAATGTGATTTCGATATCTAAAGAATAAATATCTTGCCAAACACTCCGAAGATTACGTCTGAACTGAACGAATTACGACTTTTTAAGTATTTACTTGATATAGTTTTTTGAATTCGGAACATATCCGCCATTTTTAGTTTAGATGAAAAATACACAACAACAAAATAGTGAACCTATCTAACCTTGTTGCCGGGCATAAGAAAATACTGAAATAAAATAAAATACACACCAGAGTGTAGAAAACCGATGTTCACTGACCGATGTGCTTTGATTTTATCATTTAACCAAACTTTGAAACAACATTAGTACAAGGCATAATTTATTTTTATAAGGTGCGGCAGAAGCCATTTTGGAAAAAGTTTTTTAAACTTTCAAATCATTTGTCGTTGTATAATTTAAACGAAAGCAAAAGATGTTAATTATTGTTCTTGACCTGCCATATAGTGTAAAAACTGCATGTGACAAGAAAGGACTGGGAACTGGGAAAGAAACCAATAATATTGAATCGATTTTCATTGAAAAAATGGGGACATTGTATAATTCTTAAAATCAGTGAAATAGAGTACATTATAGTAATAAATACCTTGAAAAGAACACTGAATTGCACAAGTAATAAGTTCTTTTCAATTATACACTTTTTGCACTATATATTAAATATTTAATGTGATTTCGATATCTAAAGAATAAATATCTTGCCAAACACTCCGAAGATTACGTCTGAACTGAACGAATTACGACTTTTTAAGCATTTACTTGATATAGTTTTTTGAATTTGGAACACATCCGCCATTCTTAGTTTTGATGAAAAATACACAACAAAAAAATAGTGAACCTATCTAACCTTGTTGCCAGGCATAAGAAAATACTGAAATAAAATAAAATACACACCAGAGTGTAGAAAACCGATGTTCATTGACCGATGTGCTTTGATTTTATCATTTAACCAAACTTTGAAACAACATTAGTACAAGGCATAATTTATTTTTATAAGGTGCGGCAGAAGCCATTTTGGAAAAGTTTTTTAAACTTTCAAATCATTTTTCATTGTATAATTTCAATGAAAGCAAAAGATGTTAATTATTGTTCTTGACCTGCCATATAGTGTAAAAACTGCATGTGACAAGAAAAGACTGGGAAAGAAATCAATAATATTGAATTGATTTACATTGAAAAAATGGACACATTGTAAAATTCTTATAATCAGTGAAATAGAGTACATTATAGTAATAAATACCTTAAAAAGAACACCGAATTGCACAAGTAATAAGTTCTTTTCAATTATACACTTTTTGCACTATATATTAAATATTTATTGTGATTTCGATATCTAAAGAATAAATAAATTGCCAAACACTCCGAAGATTACGTCTGAACTGAACGAGTTACGACAGTTAAAGCATTTACTTCATATATTTTTTTGAATTTCGAACACACAGCCCGCCATTTTTGTATGGATGAAAAATACAATAACAAAATAGCGACCTATCAGAGGCGGTGAAAAAAATTATGTATACAGTCTCGAGTAGTTGTTACCGGGCGTAATAAAATACTGATATGAATCGTACGCCAAATTATAATATGTTACCATACACTTAACAAGTAATTAATATTGGTATATGAAATGAGAAACACGAATAATATTGTCGGGTGCTGTCAATACAGAGCAGCCATGATTGAATTGTGACAAAAGGAGACCGCATTACACCTAATCATCCCATAATAAAATAAACAAATAACCCTGGCAAATCGACCGTGTGTATATAGGATTCATGTAAATCACTATGGTATAATATATTGTAAGGGTCCGAGCAAACATTAGTGAGAAATTCAGTCACAACAATTCAAAGCTAACGAAAATAATAAACATAGCTTCTAGGCTTACCTGTGATTTTTAAGGGGTTCGATCTTATAGTTGTAATCAGTCTTATGCGTTTAGTATGGGTCACAGTAGGATGTATTAATTTAAGTTTTGCAGCTTTCTTGCAAATAACCACAGTTGTACCTATTTCAAAAGATATATCATCGGGAAGTATCACAATCTTCTAACGAAATCCAGAAAACCACAACAACTCCACGCTCGTAATGTCTGATAATACCAACGTAACGCACACAATATCTAATGTTACCATTGTCCTGGCAAAAAATGGAAGCGTTCGAAATTCAAACTACGAATTCAAATAAAAATAAATATCTGAGATCTTCATCAAATCGATGTTGAATATATAATTCTTCATTCGTTTATTTTCTTCGTGATCAGCGAAACCAACCCCGATCTTTATAAAATGTGGAATAAGTACCGTCAACTAGGATTATTTCACTCTTCTAGTATAATGCCAACTAATAAAACATGTTTTGTTTATATGGCTTTAACTTATTTTAACACTCGAATAGATAAGAAAGTTATTTATTTACAACTTTATTCAAAATCATTAGTTGATTCCACTGAACCTTTTAAACATCGAGAATGTCTCATAAGTTATTGTAAAACTTTGATTTTATGTGTATATGCACACAGTACACACCAATTATAAAAATAATGTTTTACAATTACTAACGAAAAGTTCTAGATGTTTTAAAGGTTCAGTATGATAAGCTAATGATTTTAGACAAAGTAATGAACAAATATCTTGTCTACCAGAGTGTTAAAATAAGTTAAGCCCATATAAACAAAATATTTTCTATTAGGAGGCATTATACTTGGTAGGCAAAATTACCCCGGCTGATAGTACAAATAAAGGTTTTGTTTAGTGTTGCAAAAAAAACCCAGGAATTTTGAAATGGTAGGAAAATTGGGAATGAGCTGTTAAATATGATATTGCTGGTTGTTTTTTCAAGATTTTGAGTCCAGGTGCATAAATATTATGTGTTTAACACTGAATTTTGTTTCATACATAAAAACATGAGCGATCCTGCAGGTAAATATTTTTGGTTGGTTCAAGTATACATAGATGTCATATGTGATCCGATATTGAATAAAATTTTTTACTTCCATCCATAAAGAACTAAACTTCTATCTAAATCACCAATCAAATACCTAACTCACCATAATCATTTGAATATATTTTCATCGTCAAAATTTTTTAGGCAGAATTACCCTTGGTTCACTGACGAATGCATACATTTTAAAAATTGAACTTAGGGTTGTGCAGGTAATATAATAAATTAATTTTTGTACATCAACTATATTCAGAATAGGTGCTGATATGGCTTAATATGGTATTGTACATGTTAATTATGTAGAAGAAAATAATTTATCAAACCATTGTTTTTTTACACTTTATTTTTTCTTATATGGTCGATAAATATAAGAAAAGTGTCCAGAAAACATAAAATTTAACAAAAATATACCACATAATCATATTACCATACAACACCAGTGAAATAAGAATAATTACAAAGTTTATGATTTACATTTAATGATCATCATAAAGGTAAGGGATGACCATTTAAATCACACATTTCGCATTTTTTACACTAAACATGTTTGCAGTGATATTTAGTACTTTTTAAAATATATCACGATAATAGGTCCCCTGACCCAACATTACAAATAGGTATATGTTTTTGAAAATTTTATAATGTTTTACTTTATTCATTATAAAACTCAATAATTTATTGTCTATTTTCAAATCGTTAATAAAGCATAGATAATAGATATTGAAATTTGACTTCCTTGACATTTGAAAGAAAAGTTTAATAATATTGATACCGATCTTGCTATTTTAATTTTTTTTTAAATTAAGGCAGTTGGTGTCTATTTCGTTAACAAAAGACTGTAGTGTGCTCGTTTAGAGTTTATTATAAAAAATCGGGATGCAGTTCGATAAGTTCATTGATATAGACGGGATTGATTCCCACATTGCCTGTTGGGGTCGAGGCATAGATGAAGATATTCCCGGAGAAGTTATCATATGTATACCAGGAAACCCAGGCCTTATCGAGTTTTATTATACTTATGCAGAAAAGCTCCATATCGTGACTGACTTGCCAGTATGGGTCATTGGTGCGTGATATTGAACACTTCCCTAATATATGACAATCAAAACCCCCAAGAATCTTCCGGGATTATTAATTTATGCAATGAATTTTAATGTTAATTATCGGATAGTCGTAACATAGCCTGAATTGATATTTCTCACCGAAAACTACACAAAATGATGAGTTAAGTTGGGTTAGGCTATGTTAGGTTTGGTCTGGGTTGGTTTGTTCTACCCTAAAACATTTCATTCCGCGTACTTTATGAAGCGATCGCAAGCTGTCATGTCAACCACCATTGTTTCTTCATACGAACTGTGCAGTTTTGTTTTGTTAGGTTGGTACTTAAGAGACATAAAAGATTGCGAAATATCGTTAAACATGTATTCCGACGTTTCCCTTACGAATATTTCTCTTATATTTAGGTTCATAAAAGATTGTTCTACCCTAAAACCAGGGACGGCTCTTGTAAAGGAGCAAAGGGTGCACTGCACTCCAATAAGTCCCATCAAAATATTCCATTAATAAACGATATTCAAATATAATAATTATACCAATTCACTAATTTTAAATTTTCCTCGTGTTTCCCATAGGAAAATATTGGAGGAAACGATGATCAATAAACACGACTAGCAAACGTATTCTGCGTCGATTCAGAATACGCATGAAAGTCGGTCGATGACGCGGTAGGAGCATAAATTCTTTTGCACTCCTTAGACGTCTGAAATGTTCCATGTATTTTGACATATTTGTGACGTTGCAACAGTATGAACTACGCGAAGGGGGGATTTTGTATGGACTGTTTTTGAGCATTGATCCCCCTGGCGGAAATTCCCGAACGTACACGAAGCGATTTGACGTTTGCGTTTACAAGCCTGTAACAGTCATTTGTATGAATGAAAAAGAGCAGTGGAACAAGCGTAGTAAGCTCATTTAATTTCAATATGATTCTTTAACTATACGCTCTTCAATAAGAATAATATTTACCTACCATTATAACTTTTGGAGTGATGAATACAATTTATAAAATTATAACTATGATCGTATATAATACCGTGTAGATATTATTGAATATTTAAAATAGAATAGTTTCGAGTTTTCTACCTGGCTGGCCTTACCTATTCCATAATATTCAACTGTGTATCTGGTTCAGTTTCGTAATACACCTTCCTCTAATATTTTTTATATTCTTCTATATTGAATTCTACAAATTACTTTCCCCAAAAAATACTTATGCGAAAAATTTCCGGCTTAATACAGAATTATTCCAATTGCAGACATTAATACGGTAACCTTAACATATGATTTCACCGAGGAATTTAAACTTAAATTGAACTAACCGTCTTATACAGCAGAGAAGATTTTTACGATGTCGTTGGAGCCCTGTCTATACTTCAACTCTTCACGAATAAAAAATACATGTAGTATTTAGCTAAACCGTTAAGCCATTACAAATCATTTATACAATATCGATGACTTCCGTCGAAAGTGAGTGTTACTTCTAAAATTTAAAAAGGATCAATTCATTTTGAGAAATACCACAACTAAAGACAGACAAGGTTTCCCAAACTATCATCCGCGACAACCTGGAATGGTTGTATATGCTGCTAGGGCTGCAACAAATTTAGACGTACTCAAATTCATATTGATATTACCTACCCAAAAAAAAGAAAAAAGGTGGTCCGTCGAAATTAATCCGCAGGAAAGGTTTGGGAAACCCTGGTGAAGAGAAACAGTTGATATCGCCAATATCAGACTTATATTTTCGTATATGTCTGATAGTACTTTCAAAATCCAATATGTGGAGGATGGATTTCTTGCATAAATATGTGAATCTTTTTTTGCACTCCCTAATATTCCTGTCACCGGCCGCCACTGCCTAAAACATTTCATTTTGTGTAGTTTTCGAGGAAAAATATAATTTTTAGGGCATGTTATGACTATCTGATATTTACCCTTTTATGGGTCTTTATAAAATGTGTTCCTATCTGAAATATTTTATTAGATCTGTAATTTAGTGCATGGCAGTTTATTGTTTTATCATGGGCTTCCTTCGGGGCTACCCGCTTGTACCTTGAGGTAACAAAAAATTAAGATAGTAGTATCGTGAAGTGGTGTTAACGCCTGTAATTCAATCCACTACTGAACATGTCTAATGCTTCACTTACTTATTAATATTGTTAGAATAACAATTGGTATATTATTCATTTCACTAAAACCTTGCACAATGTCTTTTGTATTTATTTTGCACAACTGATCTTGAAATGTGTCCAGTCATGAGGTTTCTATCTTGACTTTCAATTCTTAGCTCTTTTTAAACTTTTTTAGATTGCTTAAAATTGTGCAAGCATGCATGAAGATATTTTTTTTGCAAATTTTATTGTACCGATTTTGGTGGCAATTGTGAGTCTATGTCATCATTTTATTTAACACAATATGATGTGTTTTTATGAGATTTAATAAAGAATATTTTAAGTATTAACTAGTTTGAAACACAGCTATACAACCTTGTGATCAATGTTAAGATATCTCTAATGTGTCTTACATATCATTAAATTACAGGAAAATAATAATTTACATAAATTATTGTTGATGTGGTTGCGCATTGCATGACAACTAATTTATATACTAGAGTTTCTATATTTCAAATTATTTTGGAATATTATTATTTTGATTATTGAGATTTTGTACACTTCCATGTAAGTGTACAAAATCTCAATAATCCAAATTTGATATTGAAATTCCATCAAGCACCCTCAGTCGATGTCTTAAATTATTATTATTTTGATTTTTATTCAAAGTAAATTAGATATAGAAAAGCAGATTTTATTTCCGAAATAAACAGATAATTTTCTTCATCATATTGCTATATTGTACTTTAGTGTATGTAGTTTAAGTTTTAGGGTATATAATTTAAATTAAAACTCATTGACGTTTTCACAAATATTGATTGCCGTAATTGAACTTATAGTCAGCAAGGATTGTGCATTCACTTTAACAAGGAATGCTGTTTCTCTCTAGTTTTTACATACAAACTACAAAATAGGACATATTTTCTCAGCTTGAAGTGTAAATTTCACTGTAATTATATTTCTGCATAATAATTAGGTAGCCACAATTTGGGATTACAAATTTTCGATTTACTATTATATTTTACCATGTCCACTCCCAATCTGGAACATATGTCCTCCTAATGAAGGTAACTGAACAGAAGTTTTTCTATTACAACTGCTTGTTCCTCAGTTGCTAAACCTCCCTTTTTCAAAAGGTACATATAGAAGGATATTGCTATGACAGGACTAGTGTTTAGCTGACCGCTCCCGCCCTGTTTTAAGGATCGGATGGGCGGGATGAAAAAATAGTGTTATAGAGAAGAAAGCGTGTTTATTTCATAAAAAAAAAAAATCGTAAATGGTGGTTAAATTAAAGTTCTTCTAATCATGTAAAATGCTTTTAATCATGTAAATATTGATTGCTATCAATAATATTTCCGGCTTATCCTAATGTAAATACTGGCAGGAGAATTTTGTTGCTTCAACTAAATAAAATAAATTAAAGCAAAATATAATGCAACACCGAATAACAATTTTGTTTGTATGGCTAAATATACATCACATTTGCATTAATATCTGTTTGAGAATATTTACGAATAATTTATCAAATATTCGAAAATCCAAACATTACAAAAGAGCCGAATGTTTATTTGAATATTCCATTTGAATGTCTAGTTACTATATACATTTTTTATATAAGCCACAATCTAAGATATTTTCGTTTTTGCTAGTTTTGAGATGAAAAAATATATTTTTGTAAATTTAATATGTGACGAGTTACTAGATAGAATACAATCTCAGTTACTTTCTTTTGAGAGATAGGAACCTTGTATTCAAAACTGACAGTATGTATTGTAACACTTCTAAGAATAACTGATTTGCTTTTGTTCACAGATTAACTGATTTTATCTTTGTATATTTTAAACGTAAAAAAATTAGTTTATACTCTTGTGTACTAATAATTGTAGTAGTGAAATTAGTTTCCTGTATCTATACCTATATTATCAATCAATTGATGCTTGTCTTGTTCTATTCAGGTCATGCAGGGCATGAGGAGAATGAAAAAAGCGAATCTGTTGGATCCGAGAAGAAAATTAATAATAATGATACTTTGTATAATTTGAATGATCAACTGAAACATAAGATATCATTTATCAAAAAATTCACTAAGTCAACGACAAAGATACATTTGGTGGGACATTCTATCGGTGCCTGGATTACAATGGAAATGCTAAAAGACCCTGAACTCGAGCCAAGAATCAAAACAGAGAATTTGCTATTTCCAACCATTCAAAAAATGGCGGATACCACCAATGGATTCTGGGTTAACCGCGTTGCAAGAAAGATAACTCCAATAATACTATTACTCACCTATCTACTGCATCTCACTCCAGTGTTTCTTAAAGAGTGGATAATTATGATTTTTTTTTACTTTAAAAGTTTACCTAATACATTGTTACCTGTTACTTTAAAATATATACGTCCCTCTGTTATTAATAATGTTCTTTATATGGCATACGACGAAATGGATCATGTAAAAGATCTCGATATAGAGAATATTAAGAAAAATAAGTGTAGATTAAGAATTATTTATAATGAATACGACGGTTGGGCACCTGGCGCCTATTTTGATGAGTTAAAAGACACATTACCTAGCTTATCCATTGAAAAGGTTGTATATGATCATGCATTTGTGATAGATGCATCAAAACCTGTAGCTGTATTAACCAATGGGCTTATTGCTAAAGCATGACCAAATTTTAGAATCCAAAAATAAATCAAAATTGACTGCTCTTGAAACATTCCTTTAAATGTAACTATTATCTAAAGTAAACTTATACATGCATATACAATGAAAAATGATCAGCATGTCCAGACCATTCACGACACATTCAATATGTTTATTCGAAAATAATTTATCATGTGTATCATTTTATAACAAAAATATATCAACAATCTTAAATTGGAAGTTATTAATGACTATTTAATAACACATGTTATGCAAATACGTTTTCAGAAGAAAAGGTTGAAGATGATTCATCTTTAATACTTCAGCGTCATAGGGCCAATTGATCGCATTTACAAACCATTTTACCACAAGTTTACTTACTTTTAACAGTTGTTACGCTTTAGAAAATATTTTTATTTATGAATATAAATACTTAAATATATACAAGTCATTGTTAAGACATTGAATTTGTTTTGAATTCAACTGATTTATTTTTTAATTTTATTCTATTAATCCTTCAAGCCTGGTTGGTGTGCACAATACATGGATAATAAACCACTCCCAGGGACGGACATGTGGAGGGCACGCAAAAACAATGGACTGTTTTATCGCCCATTTATAATAGCAAAAGTTCACCGATTTCATTCAAACAACTAAAAAGTTCTATAAAGATAAGTTTTATTTATGACTACTATTTATTGTATTTTTTATTTATCGAGTTTTAAAATTTGAAACATTCTAATCCCATAGAGAATTATGTTTATGAAAGCCATGTGTCTAAGTATTATTTAAAATGGTGAAATAAAAATATAGTCAACACTTTTTCTAATATGTTCAGAGCTTTTTACCGTTGCTATATACCGCTGATAAAGCACCGGTCTAAGAGTGATAATTTTAAATAAAAATACTTACAAATCAATTTATGTGTTCACATGAAGCTTATTCTGTTATTCATTCGAACTGAACAACAATATTCCGGTGATAAAGTGATTGAATAAAATTTTGCTGTATAATCTGTTATCTAATATAATTAATTCTACCATTATCTCTATAAACAAAATTGATCCGTCCCTGGGACTGAAAATCTATTTCAGACATACATATGCCTGAAGGGTTAAACATGTTGTGTAAAAATGTGGAATATTTCGACAGGGAGCATTTTTAAATTTACTATTTTTATACTGTGCTTTTGACCACTGCAAAAATTATTTTAACCATATGATAACACTCATTCATTTTCTTATCTGTTATGCTCCAACATTTGTTGAAATATTCGTAACTCAGTTCACAGATCAATTAAAGATTTTGGGCTTCTTCGACAAAGGAAGGCTTGTTTAAAATACTCGTAATCATTGGTGGCATTTTTGTAAACCAGAACGTAACTTAACCATATTTTACAATGCTTTAAACCAAACGAATGTAAAGTATATGCTTTATAATTATACTCTGGCTCTAGGATACATAAAGATTCATACACGACTCTAGGATCATGGGATCCATATAACATATTGCTGAATTAAATACGTGTACAACAAAATTTAAAAGAAATGTAAATATTTAGTACATTTACTGTATACAGTTTTCTTTTGAATTTTGTTTTATACGTATCTTCGGTACCTATATAAATATATATTAAAAATTTATAATCTACATTTCTTGTCTGTTTTTGATGTATGGATTTATTGACACAGTGGTTAAGTTTTCTAATTTGTCTTGAAAACAACGAAAATTGATGATCAAGTCCTGTAGTCGTAGTCTTCTGTATCTAAGAAAATGTATCACTTTTACTATTTGAGAATTATTTATTGACGGTTGGAATCATCATTTTTTCAATTGGTTTATGAACTTTTATATAGTGACATGGATCTCTGGGAGGTTCATCCCTTCCTTCCTTACCCGATTCTGAAAATTTTTAGTAAATTGAATTTTAATGCTTTGTTGTTTTTTATGTAACACCATCTATGGAAACAGGTATCAAAAACAACTATATATACCAATGTTTCTAACCAAAATAATGTATAAATAATTTTATTTAATTGATTTTTTTCTGTTCGATTAAATATTCACAATAAATATCACATATTTTAAGTACAATCACAATTGATGTTTTCTTCATTGAAAGTCCTTCACTACCGTTCTATCCAAGACAGTAGTTAACTGTGCAGCCTCCTTTTCAATGTAATAATGCACTATTTCCCAGTTTTTAATAATATATATATGGTATTTGGAATTAAAGCTAATCGTCAATCTGCCAGATATTTATCTTTTTTGACAGATTCAATCAGGAGCAAGCCTAGGAATAAAGGCAACGCAAGCAGACATGTCCAAGATCTGAAATGATTAATTGAACAAAAATCAATATTTCATATTAACCTTGCCAAAGTTCTTGTCGCAAGGAAAAATATACAGATATTTCCTTTTGTGTTATTAATAATACATTAATTATGGACATTGCTACCATTCTAGGGAGGTAGTAGATTACGAAAATACTAAAAATATAAGAGGGCCTACTTCATTAGCAGTCAAAATGTTTCACTATGAAAGCACATTCTATTTTAGATTCAAATGGTAAAAAAATTCTAAAAGAATTATCAAATAGGTATTTTTAACAGCATAAAAATTTTTTGAATAAATAAGTACTTTTCGAGTCGGTGTGGAAACCACACGAGGTGGCCCAACACTAATTTCACAGTATGATTAAAAATCCATCCACATGAATTACTTTTATTTCTATCATAAAAAGACAAAGAGATGATTTACTCACGATAATTATTGCTGGATTTTGCAGAATATTGATCACCAACCGGCTTGATGAAAATTCGGAAGTTTGAAATTGTTAATTAATATTTGTCTCAAAGCAAATATTTATTTAATGTGTAATTAAAGATTATAGTTTCTGACAGTTGCACTGAAATATATCTACCATTTCGCATTAAGAAACATTGTTGAAGTTACACTTTGGACCAAATTGTTTTACCAATAAACAAATTTTTAATAAATAGGCAATGATAACCACAACCAATCAACGACAACATCAATTTCAAATATCAAACCATTGCTTAAAATCTACCCATTATTTCAAAATGTCTGATTTACTTAGGTGATAATTATTGATATTAATTGGTGTATTTCACTAAAGCACGCTTCCTTAAATTTGTGGAAACAATTGGGGCTCATGTAGGACGATCTCATAGTGGAAAGAGAGAAATATGGGTGAGCTGTAAAACAATCGCCCTTTTTATCTTTAAAGACGTCATAACGGGCACATATTTAAACGTCAAAAGTACTTTATTTTCAACACCGTTTTGAAGAGGTAATACATATTTTTATTAAGGTTTTAAAGTGAAACATATAATAAACATTGGGATAGAGTTTAAAATAAAACATTTAGAAATTCTTGTGTAAACAAAACTATTATTTTGAAGATTTTAAAGATAAAAAATTAATAACAATGCCGATCTGTGCAGTGAAAACTTGTAAGATTCATAGCAAGAAAAAAGATTTCTACAAAAATGTGAAGTTTTTTACTTTACCTAGTGATCAGGAAATATGCGATTTATGGATGAGAGCCTCTGGAAAAGGAAAATTTAATACAAACAATGCAAGAATATATTCCTTGCATTTTACTAATGACGACTGGCGTCTCACGGACAAATTATTAAATACACCTATAAAAAAGAGGTTCTTAAATCCAAATGATATACCCTTCAATTTACTACCTGAAAATAATACGAATAAACCGAATAGAAAGCAAAAAGAGCAGACAGAAAATTATCCAAAAAATATCTGAACAGGTTGCCTATCAAAGAATATAATGAAATAATGTTTGTTTCCTAATATACGATTGAATTATAATAATATTACATATCATTATTATCTATACTCGATAAATTATCACTTTTTGTTTTTAGAGTACAACATGAATTAGTTAAACATGATTTTTGCGGTCCTATAGACGAATGTTTACAATATAAAAGTGTCGAAGTTCAAACCGAGTATGTTGATTATATTTTATCGGGCACAAATTATTTTACAAAAAACTCGGGAATTTTGAAATGGTAGGGAAAAAGTCGGAAAATTGCGAATAAACTTTTAAATACGATATTTTTTTTCAACACAATGAGTCCAGGTGCACATATAAATATGTGTTTAACATCGAGTTTACCTTCATACATATAAGCAGGAACGTTTCCGTAAATATGTTATGTTGTCTTCAAGTATACAAAAATATCATACGTGATCCAATATTGAATAAAGTTCCTAACTTCCAACTATATCATCGAACTAATAACTCACCGTAACCTCAAATTTGGGATTTTTGGGTTTTTTCCCAATTTTCCTGTGAAAGTTTATTCCCGGGTAAAAACCCAGTTTTTTCTCGGCCTCACATCACTAGGCACAATAAACAATTTTTTGATAACAAATAAAATTTGTATTTTGTGGTGGATGTAGAATGTATGAGAGAATTGAAAATAATAGAATTGGAAAAAGTATTTTTCAAAATTAATGATAGTAAAATTTTCACTGAAGATCAGTTTTTAAAATATCATTTCAACGAAAGTAATAATATCTTGTTAATGAAAATGTAAAATTATTATTTTTTTGATCAAGGATGTATATAAGAATTAAAGATTTAAATAAGGGATTGAAACTAGAAAGATGTATGCAAAAAAAATAACTATTACATAAACTATAACCTTAATATTTATTATTTAATAATATTATGAATCCAAAAATATTTCAATTTTGATCACTAAGCAAACCATGCCTTTCGATAAATTTCCAAAAAACTTAAAATTACAATGCGCCCGTCGTGACGTCACATATTTTCCATAGCAACGATGCATCTCACCTGCAGTTTTCTCCTTCCACCATGGGACGATCTGCGAACACAATTGTGGACACCTAGCAGCAACGCTTAAAAGTAATGGCGCTGGTCCTGGTAACGTTACAGCGTACAGCCGATCATTTCCAGCCAGTCAAAATGCGAGGAAAACTTATAATTGAAAAATAACCTTCATTTTCCGATGAATTGCAAAATTTCATATTCCAAATCAAGAACAATAATCGGCAGAGTTCTCCAAGTATTTTAAAATATGTTTATTATTTATTTTTATACGCCAAAATGTCGACAACAGTTTTTGGAAATACTATAATATTTTACAGTTTATAAAATTTTCGGGTTCTGATCAGTTTTAACGGCCTCACTTGTACGCTGTACACAAACGTGTTATGTACTTACAATAGACGATTATGACATTTTTCAATATACAAGCAAAATTTTGTTACCCTTCTTTATGTCATTGAAACTAAAAAAAATATATATTTCAATATCAATTAACAACGAAAATACTCATTATGACAAATGATAAAAAAAGCTTACTTTTAATTAGGCAAGGAAATTTGTTATGCCTAATAATATTCATATAAGCCGATAAAAAAATATGCCAACACTCAAACAATGGAAAGGATGTGGAGATCAGCGGCTGTATTTTCACAAATGAACGTGACATCGTTAAAACTGACAGAATCACGAATTCTGAAAAAAACGTAAATAATAATTAATTTCACAAAATTACCGTTTTAGAATGTGTGATGTTGTAAGATGTATAGAATCTACGTTCATACATCAATCATAGCTTTATTTAATTATACGGCGATAAATAAAACTTATTATATGCCGATAGGTATATAATATAATATACATACATATTCAAGTAAAATAGATTAATTCAATAAACAAAAACCTAGATTGCTTCATTGGTTCATTTTTAAACATGAAAACAAATTTTAACTGTGATTATTTCAGAACTGTCTCATTGTGGGTTACCAATTTTCTACATAACACTTATCAATTATTATAAAATTGAAATGTCAAAATTATGTTAGACATTAGTTTTCTTTTGTAAAAAAACTCCATAGCTTTTAGTTAGAAAAAACAAACGGCTTAGATTTCACCGATAACAATTAATTTATAACTTGAGAAGCAGTTGAAAAATAATCATATATATATTTATCATTGTATTTCAGCACTGAATGCGTCGTATCTATTTTAAATTAATTAAATTCCTATTTTAACGTTTTAAATTTTCGTTGTATCAGAAAAGTGAATATAGGGAGAGGTAAATCAAAATAACCAGAAACACGACATTTCCTGGTTGCACAATTTACTACTAACAATGTCCATTGATTTGGTATCTTTTTTCTTAGTCGCAAATTTCACATATCGTACTTTTTTCAAAATCAAAAGCTAGTGCATTAAGATAATTAAGAATTAATGCGTCATTTTGACAGAACGTGTATTTAGTTGTATAAATTGTAAATAATATCATAATAGAGATGTTTTGAAAAAACTGAGGGTTACGTCCTGGTGTCTTTCGATAGTTGATATGGAAAGTTACCAATGTTTTATCTCGTCAATAGATGTTATTCAATTTAGTAAGAACAGTCACATTATTATTCTCATATCTTTCTGATTATTATTCTCAGATCATGTAAACTCTTCTAATGAGTGAAGTTATTTTTAGCTTTTTCTAAGAGAATGGTTTCATCCGAGTGGTTTAGATATACGTCATCTGTTTCAAATGCCTTCAATTTGTTCTGTTTCTGCATTACTCCGCCCCTTCTAAAGGAAAGCTGCACATTTTCCCAAGCCACGCAGAAAACGGTCGATAAGTTTCCCGCCGTTTCATTGGTTACAACAGTTCATTTTCCCACGCCTCCTATCTCACTTTATATACTAACAAACACAGTAATGTTAGATACATACCAATCAATCTGGGCAGTGTCGTAGTGTTAAATTTCTCATTCCACCTTGTGACAATAGTATAAATGTGGCACTAGATTATTGAAAAACTTAAAACCTTGCGTTATATACATTGCAGACATTTATAAAATACTAATCTGTTGTTGGAGAGAGCTGCTATTATCCAACTTATTATATCACCAGCCAATATCATTCTATTCAATCGTAGAAACCTTGAGTACTTCTTTTCCACCTATAAAATATGTTTTTTGTCATCACGTGTGAAGCTTTAGTCGTGTAACTGTGGCATGTTTTCAACTACTAATAAAAATACAAAAACATCTAAGAAAATAAACGCACAATTAAATACGAATATTCTGCTTGGAAATACTTTTTGCATAATTATGAAGATATCTTGGTACTAGAGGTTCGTACTGGCCGACAATTTGTAAAGTCTAGATTTATTTTTATCAGCCACAAGACAGCTCGATTTTTCAATATGCTTTATGGCTAACTAATGACCCGAACATAGCCCATAGCATAAATATGTTTCTGAACATAGCATAAATATGTTTCTGAAAATGGAATTCCTTACCCGGCCCGCGTTCATAATTATTATTATTTTGTATTCTGATAGTAAATAAATAAAATCATTGCATACCTAGGTATTTTGTTCTTTTAGAAACATACCTACCTATTCTCCTATTTTGAATGAGCGTTTTTATATTTTTTCCTGTGGCTTCATTTACACGGTTTATCGTTGTACATATTATCTACAATTTCAAACATGACAACCTGACATTTGTTCACTCCCGGGATTCCGGGATTGAAAAAAGCCAATCCCGGAATCAGACAAGGGGTCCGGGATTGGATACCCTACGTGTATCTCTCAGATGGTGCAGTCATAGTTGTCGAATATTCTATAAATGCAAATTTCGCACTAACTTTATTGAAATTAAATGCATTTTGCAAAAGTGTATTTTAAATAACGATTTTACATATATTTAAAATATACGATTATATTTAAAAAACTATTACAAAATATGTTTAGTAAACAACTGTTTTTTTTCTGACCTAGTCTAAGAAATGGTGTATTGTTGTAGTGTTGGTAATGTGCATAAATCTCAAAAATATATCGATATAATCCAAAATGACTCCTTTTTGCGATTCAAAATATCAATTTTATATTTTTTAAACATTTTATTTACTAGAATTGTAAAAAATAAATTTTGACTGTGTCGCGTTGAAATAGATCAAGCAAATAGAGGCAAATGTCATATCTCTAAATTTGTGTATTTCAGAATTATGTTTGTTGACTCGTTAGAGCAGGCACGCCACTGTTTATAAAACCGGAAAAATATATGTCCGTGAGTGTATCTGTAGAAATAGGTACATATTTACAAGTTTTACCTGGGTTCATACCGATTTCTGAATAACATATTTGGTTTCTATACGTGTCATCATAAAATTCAATCATAACAGCAAACTGCCATAGTTTTCCTTGATTTCCAAATTTAGAAATGTTTGCGCGATAGTTCCGCGATAGCGGAGCGGGCGCGGCGTTTGAACTGAAATGCAAAACCGCTCAAGACAGTACACGCGAGCTTCCAGTCCCTGCGTATTAACTACGGACATTTCCAAAGCATGCTATGCATTTCAGTTTTAAGCGCCGCGCCCGCCCCGCCGTCGCGCGTTGACTCTGGCCAATTATTATCACATATCACACATGTATGCATGAAATTTTCTCATGACCTAAGCGTCGCGGTTCGCGGTGACAATATAAAATAAAATGTTATGCAATGGACATACAGTTCCGACGTTTTAGTTACTTTAGACACTCAGTATTTGAATTTCAACACCGTCATCTATGACGGGTATGGTGATACTAGTATTTTAATAAATAAGGTAAGCCAATAAAAATTAAAATGGTTTTGAAATAAAACATGTCAACTTTTAATAGTTACCGTTTGGTTCGTTTTATTTGATATTCAATTGTAGGAGACAACTAAGCAACGTGTTTTACAGCTGACTGCCAACCTTTGAAATAAAATGAGGAATGATTTCAATTTATTTTTACAAAGTTTATTGCATTGAGATTTCAATAAAAAAATGACTAAGAATCGATGTGCTGCATTAAATTTAGTAATAATACCACCTATCTAGGGTTATTTAGTTGAGTGTCAAATATGATAGTTGATTGGTCTTATGTATTAGTGTATGGTATGCACGTTGATAGGTATCCATTTATCATGAATTTGAGTCCATTTTGTAACTTTTGGTCAAATCATAATTATATTTAGTACATAATATCGTCGCTTAGCATTGATTGTATTTTTGCTACTTTTTTGCGAGCGCTGGGACATCCAGATTATAACTGATCGTTGAGTGTTCTTTGGTCAATATGTGCGCATTGTTCAAAGCATTTAAAAAAAAACTCCTTTTTGGTGTATCCATTTAGTCGATCTCATTGAAGATATTAGTGAAATAGTCAATTATAGAAATATTGGAAAGGTGTATATTGGCATTGGCGAGTCGAGAAACTGTATTATCTTACGAATCGGACAAGGCGATAAAGAAACAAGAATTTGAAAATATAATATTTTATTTTATTTACAATAATATACAGGGATTATAATAAACAACAAAAAAGTATGCAAAATTTTACAGAGTATTGCTTGTAGATTTGATTGCTAGAAGTATAAATGCAATATTGTTGATTTTTAACAGAGTTTTGAAATCACTTTTAAGGTGTCAATTATTGGTGAAAAGACATTATATTTCATCAGTTTTTGGATCAGCTGATAACGCTCGTGATGAACGAAACCGGCCCTGATCATTATAAACATGTGGAAGTAGCACAAACATTGAGTTTTGATAATTTAATTTGTTAGTTTGTACATTCATAAAAAACTTGTTAAAAAAATCACCGAAGCGTCAATCAGGTGATATTTTTCAATTTAAAGACAATAAATTAAAAATCATATTTTAGAAAATACTCATTATCTTTATAAATTATTTTACAATTAACCCATCAGATACGAATTATGTGTACCGCTCTCGGAACAATATTAGTATTTTATTGCATGTTTGCTCTATTTTTACCAATTTAGTGGTTTTTATTAATTTAAGATTAAATAATATCTCGTTGATTTGTGAGATCACAATGAATTTTGGGAAACGCGACACATACGGTCAAAAGATATTCTTTAACCTTTTGGCTGCTAGGCCCTTTGATTTGAATATAACGATTTTGTAAATCACTTGCTTAATTTTATAATTTAGCCAATAATTTCAACGAATGGGTTTGAAAGATAAAAACAGGATTATTACATATTTATTTATTGAACGAAACAGAGCGGCAATTATGTTTATAGCTGTTAAAAACAATTATGTGTATATAGAATTGGTATCTTACAGTTTGATTGTTATTTTTGCGATTTTTTCATTTAAAAAGCATTCGTCCCTTTAAGGGCTTCCAATCCCGGGATTTCACGAACGCTCCGATCTAATTCGACCCCTGATTATTCAGTATTAGAAGTTTACATAAGCCTTTGATTTTTTTAAATATTGAAGCTATTGACTACGCAGGTAACTGCAGCTAGAATATAATTTAGAGAGACACACAGGAAGGGATGGATTAAGTGGAGTAGCTTGACACTCTTACACCGTGTCTTAGGTAGACGAAGTTTTGCGAGCGTGAGGCGGCGTTTGGCGTGCTTGCAGTTGTATCGGAGCACCTCATGTTTCCATCATCTCTTACGTAAGACACTCCTGTTGGCGGAGAACAATTGATATTTTCGAGCTACGCCGCACCGCCTCGCACTCGCAAATACTTTGTCCACGTAAAACGGCCAGTTATAGTTCTTAGTTTGACGCAAAGTATTCAATATCGGGTGACTACCATAAATTATGTCACACGCTTTTGGATATTTTTTGACCGGTCTCCCCATCGTCACATTTTGTCACAAAATTTTCTTACCACTGTATAATTTGAATTCTATGCTCATAAAAAACTTTCACTTCGAGGTCTATGATTCGCATGATGCAGAATAATTCATTCAAAAAATGGTCGACAATGCAAGTATTATAGTCATTCTGAAACAGATATCAGGCAATTTTAGCCTCGCTAAACTTATTTAAAAAATAATGGCATTCAAGTATTCAGCGTAAGTGCGCGTTGTACGCATGGCTACAATGAGCTGATTGACGCAGCATTTTAATCGGACGCAGAGTATGAGTTGAAGAAATAATATTGTAAATACTTAGTGGTAGCAAAAAATGTTAAATAAACACATTTTTAACAGCCCCGCATAGTCCCCATACCAAAAATCATCACATTATATTGACCCCCCCATTTACTGAGTTACGTCAAAATATGGCCGGAAACTGTTGGCAGAGGTTAGTAAATTTATATAGGTTGAAATTAAATTACTGCACATTAGTTGTAACGTGGAAGAAGAAGTGGGAAGCCTAGGAACTGGAATAAAATTACTTGGTGACGATCAAGAGCATCCGAAGAAAAATGAAGATTTTTAGAAGAAAGTTTTTTAACAAAAAAAATCAGAAATTATCAGTTTTTATCCAATTGTATGAGAGGTTTTAATAATCCACTCGCCATGAAACTTATCGACAATAGAAAGGCAAAAGGACGTATCTCTCCGTTTTTTTCAAAATATTTGTTTTTCGATAATCACAATGTATGTAATTTAATACACGTTTTGTGTTGGCTATGTATACACAATATTTTTTGTGTGTGGGCTTCACCCTTTTGTCTTTCCACAGTCGATATATAATAATTGGGCTCTACACTCTACAGCCATCAGGTAATTTTATTACATTCATTTAAAATAAAATCTACCAGCAAATTATGACTAGATAAACAACAAAAGTTTCCTAAATGCGACAGAGTAAAAAAGTATGAAATTAACATTGCGTCGCTGCAGATCTATTTATAAAAAATAATTAAAAACGGTAAAAATTTGCACAACAATCAACATAAAAATAGTTAATACATTAATATATTACAATCGCCATTTAGTCAATACATAAATACATTGTTAATAATACAGAAAAAATATGTCAAGTATCAATATAAAACATATTTCTCTTCACACTTATTTATTTTTGTTTTCAAGAGTTGTAAATATTGCATTATTATGCGTTTTATCAATTTTTCTTTCGCGCAAGTATGATAGGGTTTGCCACTATTTTGTAATTTAAGTAAAATAAAGTATCAGTTTGTTCGACTTCACCGTGGTTTGCAATTTACGAATACAGTAAGGAGTTTAAATACGATTTTGTGGACTATTCAGTGTGCAAACTATTCAGTGTGCCCATTCTTAAGTGAATCATTTTTACACCTATCTCTCTTTGGTTCATACATTTAAATCATCAATTTAATAAAAAAAAAAATTACGCCGCAAGAAGACCTTTGAGCGGATGCGGAGCTTTGATGGTCTAACTTTCTAAATTTTTTCTACTGTACTTTTTAAATCAAAATTTAACAATGAGAGAGGAGATTAAAATAAATAAAGTATTCTGGCATAAAAAAAGATGGTTTGTTTATTCGCGAATGAAAAATTTTCTCATTATTTTATAGTTAAAAGTTATATCTTAATATTTCAGATGTTCTCAACAATAAAAAAATGACGTTAGAGTTGTCAATGTTAGACCGTCGCTACGTACATTATGGAGAAAAATGCGCTCTTTTAAATTTGTTACCAGACTCCAATTTTAGACTGTGTTTTTGCAGTGTAAACCCAATATAAATTATAAGATTGCTCACTCTTAAGGTGATGCTATTTTATTACTTAAAATAAGTTAACTAGATGTATTGTATACTAAAGTATTTAATATAAATTTAATGTGTTTTAGTTATTTTCGCAGAGCAGATATTACAAAAACATTAAAAATTATGCCAAACGTAAATTGCGAAAATATATGATAGACAAGGCTTAGACACGTACATATCAACCATTTAGCACAAAAAAATATTAAATCGTTTCTATATATGACTCTATTTCAAGTTTCATGACTGGATTAAAACATACGTGATGAATTGTATTGTCGTCTTTACAAAGAAACTTTTTTTTTAATCTCAGGAATAATCAAAGTAAAATATTTCATAACACACATAGCAGATTTTAGTGTATAAGTTAAATCGTACATCTAATATTAAAAAATATGTCTGCACAATCCTGCGCAGAGAGAACAATACAATACAAATGATGAATATCTGCGCAGGAAAGCGTAGACTCGGTTTGGGTCACTTGTCTTTTAAATAACTCAATAATATTACGAGGGCATATAATGTTTACACGCATAATATTGCGTAGAAAAAAGTATTTCTCTGATAATTTCATTTGAGAAATATTTGTTTAAATTTATTTTGCATACTTAGTGGATCTCTAGAAACTGTCAGATTTGAATTCCTCCAAAAACTGAGAGTAATAATTATGTTGTGGAGTAATTGAGGCGTTGCAGGACGTGTTTTTTTATTAACATACTACGTTTATTTATGTTCAAGAATATAATATATTATAATGAAATTGGAATGCTGCTCTAAATTATATTTTACAATCAGGTATCTATTAGGTTATTTTATGGTAAAACTATATGTACATATATTTATTTGACATTCTTACGTACATTCATTGTTCAATCAGAAGGTGATGAAGAGTTCGGTGCTCGAGGATCTTGTGGAGTCCAGACGCGAGCAAACAGGGTGCTTCCATGGGGATGGTCACCTCGGCGGGACCATGACAAGGAATGTGCGTGCGAGCTGCCGCCTGTGAAGAAGGGGCAATAAAATGTAGTATTGTCATATATTAAATTTGGTGGTAAATATGTTAACACTATTTTTATTTGTTTAAACAGTATAATATTCAGATTTAAATATAAGTCAGCTTTACCAGTGCTTACCAAACTTATCTACTTCACGGCTCCCGAAAATTAAATTACTTTAGTTATCAAAGGCTGCATTCGAAAATTGCCTTAAAGATAAAAATTTAATAAAACCAAAAATATTGTATTTTTATATAAATAGCGTATACATGTGTAAAAGGAAAAAAATGCATAATTAATTGTAGCTCTGCTGAAATATTTTGCCCCCCCCCCCTTCAGAGAGTCGCGGTCGATAATTTGGCTAGCACTGATCTAAACCACTGAATCATCAAAGGGTTAAAATGAAGACATTTTTAGCCATCTCCACTCCCAATTTGGAGCATATGGACTTCTAATGAGGCGTCTCAACAGGGGAAGGCTAGAAGAGTGGGGAATGGAAAGGAATAGTAGTCAATTAATCGGTGTCGTTACGCTCTATTTTTAGGATCCGTAGGTGGAACCTGAATGTAAACCTCACAGAGATTGATACCCTTGAACACAAATTCATAAATCGATTGAAAAATCGTAGTTAATTCTGAGAAACAACTCTATATAAAATGGTTAGTATATCGACGGTGTTTTGGCCAATTGATGTATCCATAAAAATTTAAATTGTTCAGGAGAGAGTAAAGATTGTTTTTATCGAAAACATTATATGATGAGTTGCAATATGAATCTTTGAAATGCACTCCTGTAAATTCTCATGCTCGCAGATACGGGATTACACATAGGGAGTGTCAATATAATCGTGGCTTACATCAAGTGAACGGGTCAGAATTTTTAATCCCAAAATCAATATAAAATGATGTTTCACTTCCAAAAAGTGGTCAATTTATTTTTCTAATTTACATAGTTACATCAATTGGTCAAAACACTATCGATATTATGGTTCTAGGACCTAGTTCACCGACTGCAATTCACCGACGGAAAGATAAACAACAACAATTCGCCGACTAGAAAGTTCACCGCTACGCAATTCGCCGAAAGGATAATTCACCGATTCAACAATTGCCTAAGATTGAATTATTAAAAACCAAGAAACTTCATAAATCACATTATTTTATTTCGTATCAAATAAACATTTAGTATACACTTATGTTGTTATATCTACCATACATAATTAATAATTAATATTATACGTAACTCCTCGAAAAACTTTAAAACATTATTTCTGTTATAATTTGCAATTACCCAAAAAAGTCTTTAAGCGCAATTAATCTTTTAAGTATGCTATTTCCACCGTTTTTATTTTAGTTTAAATGTAATATACAGTTGTTTTTAAATTATCGTATTACACGCCGGTCATATGGTTCCACAAAAATGTCGTGTAATACGAGGTTTGAAGTCCATACAAAATACGGTATGCGTTTCAGAAAAATATCGAAGTTTATTAATACCCTTTAATTTTTTTTCATTAATAAACAATCCAAAAAATATACATTAACGTATTTATTGAAAAAAAAATTTAACAACATATAATATAATATATCATTCATTCATCATCGCTATAACTTACAATTCTATATGTTCGACTCTTTTACACTATCGGAGGACTGTGGAGTATTTTTGGATTTAGGCTTTAAAAATTCTGTAATAAGAAATTATTTGCTTTTAGCGTTTGAATCTTGACGTATTTCGTGATAAGAGGCCACGATTTGCTGTGATTCTCTCTTGAACTTCAAACTTCTTTCCATTATAGGATCGTTTTCTATAAAAAAACTCTGAAACCGTGTTATAAAAAGTGTGTTGTACACAAAAATATGTAAGAATTCATCAAAACCATGCTGTATAAAACAGTGTTATACGAGGCTCAAGTGTATTTGAAAAAAAAAAAAAACCAACAGTTTCACAATACAATTTTAAATGTATGAAAAGTTAAACTGACTTAAGCCAGCTAATTCTTATTAAATTCTCTACAAGATTTTACCACAAAAAGTGAGCGCGGCCTACGTCCGAAAAAAAATATAGTCTTAAGGTTTTATAATATTTTTTTAAATACTTTTGACCAAATGTTTATCAAAGTTTTTGACTTATTTTTATGTGAGGAATCTGTGATTTTTTTACGGACACTGTATAATATTTTCTATTGTAATCAGAAATGATAATTGTAGAATGGGTGAATCACACTTTCGGGGAATTGCGGCACGGTGTACTTTCCAGTCGGTGAGCTATCCGTCGGTAAAATGCATTCGGTAAACTTTCCCGATACCGTATGTAAGGCTACTATTTGCAAACATGTCTCATTACAAAAAACATGTTTTGCTGCAAAACGAAAAAAATTGGCACATAGATAAATATAACACCTTATTGGAGGATATTTTAGTTAACTTGTAGTGCAGCATATTTAAAATAGACATAAAAAGGAAATGTATTAATTTTTATGTTAATAGAAAATCTTTTAATATTTTAATGTTGTATTAAGTCGAGTTTGAAAGTGTCAGTTTGAATAAACCATTTCTGCCACTTAACAATTTTGATTGATCCGGCTTTGTAAGTATGCAACCAAATGACATATTAATCACGTGACCTTAAAGATGAGATTCTATTGGCTTCTATCATTAAATAAGCCACGATAGAATGTTTCGCATTATTTTTGAATGATATTTTGTGTGTAATCAAGCCAGGTTTGGGGTTGCTATTTAAAAATACTTTAAAAATGTATTTTTCTCTTAAAAATGACATTTAAGGTTAATTTTTTATCAATATTGGAATGAGGCGAGTTTGCAAATAGTAGCCTCATATATTGTAATATACAATTATTGTAGGTTAACAATGTTTAGTCGACTTGTTCCATTCGCATAAAATGCAAACAAAAATGTATAATGATCTTGCACAGCATTATGGATCTCGCATTTCCGTGTCAAAAATTAAATTTAGTTGTAATGACGAGGATTGTTAATCGATCTGTCTCGGCTAACTATTAATGCACTACACTCCATTTGCAATCGCCCCACTTCAAATGTGGAGGGTTTGTAGGGGTCGTAGGTGTCCCGACACGGTGCACCTACATACATTATTTAGTTGCGTTACTAAACGTAGGGCGCCGAAGGGGTGCAGTGCACGTGCATACACAACGCAGATTAGGGGTTCAATTCCCGAGTGTGTACATAGCAACCAAACATAATAATGGGTATACGATGAATTGAAAAGTATTCGAGTATTTTATTTACAGGAAACGATCAATTTAGATGCATGCAGATATCATCGTAGGGGGTAACGCAAATTAGAAAAAATAAGATTATAATTAAACAAAAGTATTATTTAATCCATTTTTTTTTATCAAATCCGAATGAAGGCAGTGCGGTTACGTCATACGATGTTCATTTCTGAGATGGCGAGCCTTAAGCTTACAATAGTTGAAATCATAATTTTAGTAATAGCAAGTAGTATAATGAGAGAATTAGTTGCAAACCATTATTTATTTATAGCTTTATAATCTCAAAATGCTCTAATGTGAAACTTTACTCTTCATTATTTAGATTACTAGGTATCTTATTTTAAGACTTAACTTAATATCGACTGATGGTGCTTGATGGAATTTTAATATCAAATTTGAACAATTCAAATTTCATTATTATAATAATTTTTTTAAGTTTAAAAAAAATATCTGGCATTACAGCTAATGCACCAAATATTTTAAAAGTTAGAAAATCATATGAGATCAAACTCAATGAGATTTTTTAGAAGTCATTCATGTCCAAGATCACAAATTTAAATTGAAAAAATCTAAATTTGATATTGAACTTGCTGAAAATTGAGCCAGGGTCCACCTGATCGATGAGGCAAACTCTTATCACTAGATCACAGAAGCTGCGAATTGTCTAGTCAAAAGCAGTCTCCTATATTTTAGTATTCAGACACTCTAACGCAATCATTTCTCTACCACTGTACATTCAAGTTTATCGCAGATTTTCAAGATATACCACAAGTAAAAAGGGTATAAAGGTATTATTTGAAATCGTGATAAATACACATTAAGAAATAATATTGATATAACTATAAATTATCCGTTTCTTTTCTTTCACAATGACACTCAGCCGTGCCACACCTGACATCGCCTCACGGCAGTCTAGTGTTCCGTCGCATAGTGGTTGCGGAGCACAGCTCTAAGCAATGTTTATTCCGGGAAAAATCTATAGCTATTAACTACACAATAAATTTAAGTATAATATTATTTTTACACACTGCAAAAAATCTTCCCTAATGTGTTTATAATACAGTGCTCCCTAATTTCGTGAACGAGTGGGGTGTTGCCCTCAATAGAAATGTCCCCCCACAAATAGTATTAAAACCCCCAATAAATGAACAATATTCTTTAAATTATATCGTGTTGGCAATTCGTTGTTCAAGGGATTACAGCAGGGGTTGTTATGTTTATGCGTTATTTATTTTCAGATAAATATTATTATCAATATGTTACTATTACTATAAACATTGTTTTTTTTTATATCCTCGGTGGGATGTTATCGTCGCTGTTCTGGAAGAAAACACTAAATCGACAGATTTAAATATTATGTTCCTTATTTCGAGCTCTACTGAATGGAAGAACACACTTATTTTTATAAATTACATTTTTAGCAGTTTTGAACAAACAAACAAAATGAAAAAGGTATTGCATTTCAAACGTTTGACAAACTTCAAAGTTTCATTACTCAAACTAGTACTTTTCAGTTAGTATCTTCTTCCAGAACAGCAACGATATGGTATCAAATATAATTTTTGGCTTAAGGCTTAAAATCGGCTTCGCTTATGCGAGAAAGCGTTAGAAACAACTCAAGTTAGGTATTTGTGTATATGGGCTGTATAATTTTGTTATCATATTCATACATTTTTAACCATTAAGGATTTACAGTTCAACATATTACATCAGTAATGGATAATAGCTTACGTTTACATGTTCAGTATTAAATAAATAAGGTGAATAATAAATATGTTATTGTATGCATATGTTAACAAGTTTATTAACTAATATCTATGGAAACACATTGTTGTCTTGGGTAAACAAGGATCTATCTACAAAAACTAAAACTGTTCACGAGAATCAATTTTAGATTTCAGAAAATGTAACTTTTTGAATGAAATACACTTATGTATTCACATACGCGAATGAAAGAAACGACCGTTTTTGAGGCTCTGATTTCCTACACGTGTCTAATTATATTTTCAGATGGAACCTTGATGCACTGTAACATTTGTATGTTTTTCAGATAGAAAATTTTTCTAATTTGAATTTTGATGGATACAGATAGAACCGTATTTTTAATGCGAATAAAACTGCATTTAAAAGTGATTTTGTATAAAAACGGCAGGAACCTTGTTTACCTGAGGTGACGACATATGATATGAACTATGAATAGATTTCGGAATAAATACTTTAAATCCGGTATTATGATACTAGTGCAATAAAACTATTTAAAATAATGTATAATTTTGAATTTCAGACCATTGTGAATGAATTAAAACTCATATATTAATCGAAAAATCGATCTAAATCGAAATTAAAATTTCGAAGCGCACTACAGAACAGGAATAGAGCATTAGAGTGATTAAGAAAATATTGTATTACACAATAATAAATGTAAAATCGAAAAAAAAAATATCTCACTTTCAAGAAATTAATAAATTGATAAAAAAAAAACTGTCAGACTTTTTTTATAATGTTATTCCAGATAAGATTCAATTTAATAAATTTATTCAACCGTCTAATTTTCAATGGGTATGCATTCATATTAAAATGAAATATAGTAATTAAAAAAATAATCCATATTTCTAATTATACAGTTGTTATCTTTACTTGAATGTTGTTGACACTATTTAGTTAATTTATTTATGAAGATATAAAATAAAAAAAAATATACTTAATTTAGCGAATATCTGTAATTGGGGAAAATTAATTTTATAATTATTATTTGACACCCTGTAGCTTCTATAAGTTGATGACACTATATTTTTAACATCATTGGCTGCATTTGAAAAAAAATGTAACGCAATATTCCCATTTGTTACCCCTGGCTAAAATGAACCGCACAGGTGTTGAATAACCGGGGTGAATAGCAATAAAAAAAAACAATTTTTTGTAAAGGAGTGTTTATCAAAAGATTGGTCCACGCGACAAGCGTATTTTATCTATCACGTCGCAAGAAAATCTGCAAAGTTTATGAAACAATTATAAGATAATAAATTCGACGGATTCGGTGGTAGTTTTGAGGAAAATCATTTATACTATAATTGCAATTGATAGCTTTGTTATTTCACTGTTTGTGTTACTAATTGTGACACATGTTTCACCTCTTTGAGAAGCATCTTTAGACTAACTCTATCGTAAGGTTATAGAATAATTTCTGATATAATCGCTAGGCCTCACTGTACCGAAGAGGCGAAGCAGTTGCCGCAATTAGTAACACAGCCAGTGGAATAACAGAGTTATCAATTACAATTTTTATATTGAGTATGAGATAGTTTATGTGAACTGCATGTCACGTGTTAATAGTATTTGTCAACTGCACTAAAATAATTTAATAAATCATACAATATGCAATAAGTATTAAGTATTTGTATGTTTATATATAATCTGTTGTAACCCTTCTTTTTTAATTTACTCAGTGAGGTTAAGCCCCTTTTTATTTTATTAAATTCTAAATGAATTTCGTTATTTCATAAATTGACTTTTATATCGATTTATGCTCGAAGGAATGTCTATCTGTGATGCTTACATGCCATCTCACCTATCTGATTCTAAAAAACGAAGCGAGATCGATTAACCAACTACTAATCCTTTCCTAAGCCCTGTCCGTTTATCCTTATCGTTCCCAAAAAAGAAATTGATCAACTGATAATTTTCTTTAGATACTTTATTAGAGTCCAAATGCTCTATATTGGGAGCGGACATGATTGGAAAAAAACCGTTTTTATCGATTAGAATTTTTGATTGTTTACCTATTTTGTATCGCAGATATTATAAAAATGGCTTCAAAAATAATTGAAATATTGTTTTGCTTACCTTTCACAATAATTTTCTTTGGTTCCTCCCGTTTTACTGTTCTTGTTGCACCTGATGCTGCAGATTCTTTCGCGGTCTTGTCATTTCTAACCTGAGTTAATTAATAAAAAAAACATTTTAATTAAAATTAATAAAAGTTTTGTTGCTCAAACAAGTTGATTTTCCCGACAGATATCAATTTATTACATACGTAAGATTTTAATTAATTTTTTAGACAGGAACGATTAGGTTATTATTATTTATTATTTGCAAAAGAGGAATGTTTTACAGTTGATGCTAACCGGACCAAACAAAACATGACAAAAACAGACCATTTGACAGTTTATTTCCATAACTAAAACGTCAAAGCTGACAATTCATTTGGAGTTCTGAGTGTTCTGAGCAATAAGACATAAACTAGGATTAAAAATTTTTAAACATTTAAAAAAAATGTATTTTATTTCCACATTCACACACACCAATTGTATTGTTTTTCTCAATATTTCTTTGGGCCACAATCCTTCATTTGAAAGATTCCGTTTCATACCTAGGGGCGCGTTTTAATAATATTGGTGGTGTGACATTGGCTGAATTGTCATGGAGTGAATTTCAGGAGGAGTGCGTTTGGAAATAAGTTTCTGTCATATTTATAGTCAACAACAAAACAGAGGATTGGTTTACAAAAATTCATTGACTAATATCGTCGCTGTTCTGGAAGAAAACACTAAATCGAAAAAATGACATATTGAGTTAGTTATACCAAAATGTTCCTTATTTCAAACTCTGCCTTATGGAAGGACACACTTATTTTTATAAATTATTCTTTTACTTAAAAACAACTTTGTACAAACAAATAAAACGAAAAAGCCATAGCATATCAAACATTTGACAATCTTCAAAGTACAATTACTCAAAACTAGTATTTTCAAGATAGTGTCTTCTTCCAGAACAACGACGATATATACTACTAGTGACTACCCAACATGCGTTGCAATGCCTCTCAAAGAAAGGAAGAGCATGTGTTTTAATTCTATTTATTGAAGTGCTTTTGGATTAGAGGTCTGCACGGGCCAAAATTTCATAAAATTACTCGGTCCGAGCCCGTCATCTTCAGGCTCGGCCCAGCTTGACCCAGTCCGGCCCAGCCCAAGCCCGAGTCTATATCACACACATACCCGAACCCGAGCCGAGGCCTAGATTTATTTATCTCAGCCCGATTTATTTTCGATTACATACATTAAAACCACACTTTCTATCCTTCACGTTGGGAAGGATATCGTAAAGAGCTAGAGATAATAAATTCGTGCAAAACTGTCAACTTAAGAGCTTCGGTATTGACTGTTACATCCGCCCAAATAAAAACTTACCAATTCCCCTAGAAAGTTGATGTACCCTATGGCTAGTTTGAGGGTGTCCACTTTGGAGAGACGTTTCTCGTATGGCAGCGTCGGTATGTGAGCTCTCAGGCCTTCAAAGGCGTCGTTTATTGACTGCATGCGACGTCGCTCTCGCATATTGGCAGCCTGCCTTTGTTGGATTTGATGCTGAAGACACTTTGGTCTGCGCCTGTGTGATTTAAATCTAAATCAACAACAAAAGCTGTACACCTACACAATTTATACCCAACCCTATCTATCGTTTATTTCACTTTGAGCAAATGGAATTTACTGTATTTCAAACTTAAAACTAATAGTCTAGCATTCTAAATTAATAAATGCTTTACATTAGAAATGATTCTTTACGAACGAACGATTCCATGTCACTTAATCTTTGAAATTAAAGCGAGTCATTTGATTGCCTCTACGGAAGTATTGAAGTGATCGTCAATAACTTGCATTCTCACTGTTTGTCAATTATTGATAGATTGAGAAAACAAATAACTCGCGGCGAGTTGAATTACAATTTAACCTTTGAATTTTTTTCCTTATGCAGAAATACGAATCGGAGATGGCAATCGACTTGAAGTATTCAATTCGCGACTAAGTGATTCATTTTCCATGTCTACTCAACGTGTCATAATTTCACGATTTAATATAATATCAACTTTTAAAAAATCCAATTAATCGAAGAAGCTTTCGATATATTAAATTACATAATTATTAAGATAATGTATCTGACAAGTATTAACCTCCTACTAAAAATGATTTATAAAAGCTCAAATATTTATAAAACTGTCGATTATACACATAACAGAAAAATACGTTTTTAAGCAATTATATTTTGAATAAATTTAAATATTCTTGTGACAAATATATAGCATAAAATATTATTAGTTGCACTAATTCACATGTCGTCTGATGTCGAGCTTTGTTGAACTTGAAAATTGATCTCCTCGTGAGATAAAATCTTTACAAAATATGAGCGTATTTCTTAGCGAATGCGGTTGAATTATATTAAGGTACTATTTTTTGAATGGTTAAAATTTTATCTAAAGATGTGTATGATAGTTTCAATCATCCAGTAAAATAATATAAATATTTTGGATACAATTTTAGAGTTTTCTTTCACGGTGTAACAGCTGTAAACTGTGGTTTGGAAACCGCAATTAAACATTATATAACTATGCAAATATGAACAAATTCACTTACGGCTTGCAACTACCGGAGCGTTCCCTATTTTCTTGGTCACTCTCGTATAAACTTTCATCCGAAACCGACGACTCCTCATAGAGAAAAAGATCAATGCTGTTAGTAGAACTGTCACCAGAACCCGGGGAAGACCGGACGGCTGACGTCGAAACAGGTGGAATCGACGCCGCGAACCCTGGAGCCTCGAACATCATATTGTGGCGATTCATTCCAGGGTCCATGTCTAAGTTCTCCATACTGAACATTACTGTACCGAAGCGCCTGAAACGCTTGTAAAACAAATCTGTGGATTTTTCAGCTTCACCTACAGATGGACGTGTTCTTGATTGCCGTTGCATTGGACGAAAAGTACTTAAAATCGTTTAAAAAGTTTTAATGATATAAATTTTCACTGAACACACTATTGATTATACAGAACGATGTGGATAGTGTGAATGAGTAAATTAACCGGAAGATATTCGATTATTATAAATAACTATTATCAATTAATTATATAGAGAAACCCTTAATTGTAATAAATAAATAGTTGAAAATATGCATTAAGAAAAAACTGTCGATTAAATAAACCATACCGCTTCACAAACTAAACACCTGTTATTTTTCACGACTATCATTGTTATTATTAAATATTTCTGCGCAGATTTATGTTTGTTAAAGATTTATATGATATTGTTTATCAACATTGTTATCTCTAGACTATTATCGGTTCGTCGTTTATGCGAGGGGTTGCGTTTATTACGCATTGCACGTGCGAACAGGTTGGTCGCGGGAGGACGAATGATTGTTGAGGGGCTATAATATGGACATGCGTTTGAACTATGAACTCCGAAATGAATGTTGCCACAACATTTTAAAATGCCTATCAATTATTTTTTTGGCAAGAAACAGGAATCAATTATAGAGTATTCGTGACTATTGCAGAAAATCTGGTCTGTCTATTAGTATTTATTTGCAACCATACCCACTCAAAATATGGTGAAGCAGAGGTATTTTAAGATAACTGATAATTATTCAGTCGTTCAACCTCTGTTTTTCGGAAATGGTAAGAATACAAAGGCGTGTCTAGGAAAGGACAAGCGGCTAGCTAATCGCTTTCGCTACGCCTCATTTTGAAGATCAGTTAGGTGGAAGGAAATGTTTACGTCACAACAATCCATACATCACATAAATCCAAAAATAGATTTAAAAATCAATTAACGAAATTTAAAAAACCCATTTTTATATGCGTACCTTAGCTTTTATTGCATGGTAGTCTCTGGAACGTAGCCCCCGTGCAAAAAAGAGAATCCAGTCTATATAATTAAGAATTATTTGAAGTTGAATTCATTTAATTTGAATTAATGATTTTTCAGTTGAACTTTCATACTTCGGTCCTGTGACTCATTGGTAAATAATGTTAGGCTTTCGTCCTACTCGGTTTCAAGGTTAAGGATTCGAATACAACTAGTCCACATAAACACCTTCTTGTTTAATGAATTTTGGTGGATAATTTTCATTATTAATTTTTTTATAGATAATGACAAAACATGTCGTTTCCAAAATTTGTGAAAAAATACTTTATTGTCTATTTTTCGATCACTATATATTTTTTATTTTTAAAATGCATTTTGTCACTAGTGGCGTAACTAGAAAGTGCACACGCTATTGATCAAGCGTGGGAGAGGTTTTCTAAAGCAGTGTTTCTCAACCTTTTTACACTTGCGAAAACAAATATTCTTTATATACTAGGAGTGTAGGTACACTCGATCGTGCAAAAAAACCGTTTAAAAAAGATTAATATATATATAAATGGGAGATTCCACTATTTAAAAAAACCTCAAAATACAAAATTCTTCAACTCAAAAATAGTATTAGGAATTTATTTTTATTTACATATAAAATTTTTTTATAACATTCATACATAAGTAATAAATTTACATGATTTGAGGTTTAAATTAAATTTATCGGTAAGCAGACATTGAAAAATAAAAACCAGAGAAATACAATCGAAATATAAATGTGTCAAAACAATAACAACTCATGAGTCATGGACACTTGCATGTTTATATTCGCTAAATTGCAAAAATGACGTTTCCAACATTCACGTTGTAACTGTCCAAAAAGAGAATTGGGTGTATATATCAAAACAATACATTTACGTGCGGTTTATTTTGCAATCCGAAACCTTAGATCTATTTTAAGAACAAATCATAATATGAACACTTGTATTTGCACGAGTTTTGAATGATTATTATTGCTTGGAATTTTAAAATGGGCGCTAACTATTTGCGAGGTGCATAATATTTCTGCGGACCACCAGAAACTTTCTGCGGACCACCGGTTGAGAAACGCTGTTCTAAAGTAAATATTATAACTTTATTGTGGTTCTTATTTTCATTCATAATTTATGAAATATAAGTTGCTGACAATGGATGAAAATGTCAAGATCCGATTATGTTAGCAAAAGTTAGAAGAAGTATATATATATATATATATAATACGAACCTATTGTATAAAGGGTTTTTAATCCAATTTGTTAGTCATTTTATTTTAAATTTTATTCTATTGTAACATCAACAATTATTGTCTTGTATGTATTTATTACCAAAGCAATGGGCCAGGCGAAACTGGCTGAAAAGAGTGCAGCCGCCGGTAAATAACCACGTACTCGCGTATGCAACGTGTTATGCAGTTATAAACTAGAGCTCATACTTAGTCGCATAATACAATAATACCAAGAAATAATTATAATAATTTTATTAAAAAAAAATTATTAAGAAATTTTTTTGCAAAAATATATTATAATTTGGTTAATATTTAGAATATAATTATAAATTTGAAAATCGAGTAGCGTAAATAAATATTAAAACATTTAATAGTGCTAAGGATTACTGGAATAAAATTATGAAATCGTATGCGGAAGGGCCCAGGCCAGATGGCCCCAAAACGACCACTAAATTTTGGGAGAACACAGAATAGATACACGGGCGAAAGAAATGTACCGTGTCTTGGGTCCTGCCCCGGCTGGCCCGCGGCAGTGAGAATAGTCAAAACGTATGCCGCGCCGCGCCTCGCCACGCCGGTCACTGATGGTCTAAAGAAAAAATTTTTCCTTTACATAAATAATTGCTGGCTATCAATTTAAAAAATGCACATATATTTTTTTTTATTATTCCATGTCCGCTCCCAATGTGGAGCATATGGTATCCTAATGGAGGTATCTTAACAGAATTTTTCTACGAGAACTGCTTGTTACTCAGTTGCTCAACCTCTCTTTTTTCGAAGAGAGTAAGGATAGAAGGATAGGGCTATGAAAGGACTAGTGGTTAGCTAATCGCTCTCGCTAAGCCCCGCGAGGATGGGATGGGTGGGAGAGAGGACTCAGACTACGAACAGAAATCCATAAATCGATTGAAAGATCAATCTATGAAAACCGTCCGCACCGGAAATTTAAAATTTTTTAGTCGAAATCATTTCGAATACTTCATTTAAATTATTGGTGGGGCCCGGCCCTTGTGGACCGAAAGACGAGTCGTCACTAATATATTAACTTATTATTAGGAATTTTAATCTTTCTGTTGTGTGCTGCCATCTGCATCTAAAATATTTGTAAACCACGTTCACAATTTTCTTGTATCCAAATCAAAACAAAAATATGAATATTATCCAAAATATAAATGTAACTTACTAATTGTCACAGAATTAGCAGAAAGTAAAATTAATTTCTACAGACATTTTAGTATTCATTGTTCATTGGTTCTGCTAAGTGAATCCTATGTATATTACTCAACGGTCGTCCAGGACACAGGAATCTTACTCTTTGGAAGAAGAGGAAGCATGGTTTAGGGACTCCAGTCATCCACAGAACGTCTTCCAGTCAGTTTCAACATCTCTTCATGACCACTGACATAAAAGCGAGTTGCCTTATTTGTTCCCTAATCACTGAATATCTCACAAAGTAGAATTACCTCACATCCAACATCTGACCAAGCATCTATTATTGAAGCTCAGAGTCTATTCATATGCCTAATGTCAAATTGATTGTAATAAAGTAATTACAAGTGGCGCCACAATACATATATTAATAGATCAAGATAATCCAGGACTCGAGTGCCCAGGATTTTTTAATAATTGTCATGTATTAAATAGTAATGGCTTCTCATGATCTAATAATATAATAGATATTATAACTCGACTCAAAATGTCAAATTACACTATCAAAAGTATTCATATTCATGAAGATGTATCTAAAAGAAGCGAGAAATACATAAACATAAAATATAAACTGCTTATTAACCTCATTATTTAGAAATAGCGAAGAAAAATACTATCATAGAGAAATAGAATAAAATAAATAGTTGGTTTTCTATCGTTCGCTCAGTAATGTGTTATTAAAATGTCTGGTTCATTACATTAGTAGTATTTTATTCTATTATTATTATCAGTTTCAAGGTTGTTCTTCTCTAAATAGATGAAAAGAATAATGATAAAAGCTTTTATTATGCATAAGTTTACAAAGATGTTAATTAAATCCGATAGATGGCTACTGCAATATAATATTGTATGACATTGGACCAAAAAGTTGCTGAAATTCTTGATTTTAGTATAATATAATGTTAGTATATATTATAGTAGGGCATAGAAATATTAGTTTCATTGGTAGTCTAAAAGATATTGATTTCCTAGATATTGAATATTTTTCTTATGGTGATTTGATTTTGATTGGGGAGATGATGCCAACACACCTATGCACGTGTGCGATGTGTAAAATTTGTTTATTTTTTTGAATAAACAGAAACAGAAAAGAAACGTAATTTATAAGAACAGCCAAAGTGGATTTGAATTACTTGTAAATGGGTTATAAATAATTACCTTTTGTATTAGATAGTCACTTGGTACACTTGAACTTTTATTTCGATAGCTTACACTTTGGATTAGACAGACCTTAGTACACTCTAACTTTGATTTTAATAGTTTCCACTTAGACACGGATTCTTGTAACAAAGTACTGCAAACTTCAATTTCAAGAGTTTCCACTTAGAAACGGATTATTTTAACAAAGAACCACAGACTTATTTTGATAGCCTGGACTTTAAAATGGATTAAGTTAATTTTAATTTGTATTTTATGAATATTGAAATAAATTATATACTGCAGTAAAATAAAATTGACAAAACTCCAGTGAGAGTTTTTGCTTTTTCTTGTATAAAAGAAAATTGAATAGTTTTTATTAGTTTAATTTTATATTATTGTTTATTAGGATTGCAACACGATGATATACTACATTGCATTGTTTACTTAATACTTTGGACCTGTTCTGAAAGTGAATATGATTTAAACAAAAGTGCATTTAATTGTAAGCCCTTGTAAATATACATTTCGAGGGTTAAGAAACGACACCTCCCTTGCACACTTTGTGTTTGATATTGCTAATCAATGTTTTTGTCATCTACAGTGAATGTTTGCAGCGACATAGCGACAATTGGGCGAATTAAACATTAATTGTGCCAATAGTGGGCTTACGAGGTTTCAATTTCTCAAAAAGGTTTGTCGACGAGGTTTCATAATAAGATGAAAGCAACATTTATGTAATTAAGTCATCGAATAACTTTATAAAATATAAAAAAATCAATCGTTGCAACAAATATTTTTTGTTGGCGTACCTTTATCCGCACATTATTATTCCTCTTCAATTCTTCCACGTTCGTGAGGCGGCTCTTTGTCTTCATTAGAATATGCAATTTTCTTTTCAGCGTTATAATCAGCATTAACATCATTCAAATTGTAATTCCTTGGTTGTAAAAAGGTTTTGTAAAATCAATAGGAAAATATTGTCAATTTAACATTATGAATGTGGAATCATCGACATTAGGTATGCTCAATCGAGTAAGTCAAAGAGATGCGATTTATCATTTATAGACTGAGCTTACTTTTTGGTTTCAATTTAAGTATGTTTTATTGTACACTGTGTGCATCATTGATTAGTGTTGCTTATTATATTATCAAGTCGTTAATGATAAATAATTGAGATTTGAAATAATAGTTGTTAAATGAGGCTTTGTCAAATTTAGAAAAAAGGGTGTTATTGATATATTTCTGTTCATTATATATTTTCAAAATTCAGCAGGGCGTTTGAGTTGAGATTTGATAAATTACCTGAAAGAAAATAATAGGTCATTGTTCAAGAAAGCCACTGGCATCCTGTGCAGTAAAAGCTTAGTGAAATAGTATAATATTATAAGTAAGGCTTAAATCAATTGAGATAACTTAATGCCAGAGGCCATGTTTTAAGCTAATTTTATATGGGTATGTCTTCGTTCAGAACCAAGAATTTTTAAATCCATTACTTTCGTGAGTAAACAAAAGGCTTCACATTTTAATGTATTTGCTAATGCATAGGGTATAATTATTATACATATTATCTATAGTTGGTAGTCGAAAACCACCTTCGAGCTTCAACAGAGCATTTAATGAAATTTGGTTGCAAAACAACTGGAGGAAATGTAACAGAATTTGGAAACGTTGAATTCATTATACTAAGCGATATATCAAGAGAGGCAATTTTTCAATGATCAACATAATTTTTTTTTTTTTTAAATAAAACAATTCATTTGTATTACTTCCATATTCAAAAACGTCAGTGTACTGAAAAAAAATTGGTCACTGTTTAAGCACACCGCTGGCGCCATATACACTCTATACAGTCAATGGATAGTGGAATAGTGAATGCTTTTATCAACTGAGATATCTTTAAAATTCTTGGTAGCAAGATTTCATCAATAGTTACGCAATTAATATTTTGTTAAAAATTCATTTAACAATGTTTCTTATTAATAGATGTCGCTGTATCGAAATGGGACCAGTCATGATCGGTTTCGTAACATAAGTAATATGATGGCTTAGCATAATAATATCGAGGGTGTTTTGGCCGATTGATGTAACTCTCAAAAAATGCGAAAATGAGTTAATGATTGGATCTCACTATAAAGTATAATACTGGTTTTAGGTTTAAAAATTCTGACCTGGCCATTTGATATAAGCCACTTTTATATCGACACTCCCTACGTGTAATCCCGTATCAACAAACAAAATTTACAGGAGTGAATTTCAAAGATTTCTAATTCACCATTATAATGTTTTCGATAAGTTTTTACGCTCTCTTGAACAATTTCAATTTTTATTTAATAATTAGAAAATCTATAAAATTATTTGGAAAAAATAAATGTCGAAAATAAAACGACACAAAATTTTGCATCGGTACTGTTACATAAATACGACAGTATTTTCTAAATTGTTTTATTAGTTCATTATAATTTATTAATAATTCATTTATTTTCTAAGCATATATTAAAATATATTTTTTTATAATTATTGAATACAAATACTAAAACAGTACACTTTTAACTAAATATATATAAATATATATATCATCACTATCACTATCTCTATCGCACAACCTAATTTGGATATGAGCAAGAAGGATACAAGAGTATGCGCCGCATGCCCTTGCATCTCGCTTGCACCTTCACTTTTCATGTGATTGAGCGAGAAAGAGATAAAACCATCGCAGGCGCCTGATATATATATATAAAATACACAATTCAGGTAGAAAACGAAGAAGAAAAAAATTAATTGATTTGGTATGACGTCATATAATAGGTAGGTATTAGCTATCGAATTATTAAAAAATGTTACAGCCTTTTCCTAAATTAAATCATATTTATCGCCATAAAATAAAAAGAATTTTCTCGATTACAAATTTGAAAATTCGTCAGCTTTCGATATTTACCGCAAGCATTCAACCGTCAGCGCCTCGCAGTCAGTTTGAACAATTCTAAAATTCTGAAAAGGAGCGCGGTTTGGTGATGAAGAAGATCTTCTGAAATTCAGGAATAATACATATTTATTATGTGAGTAAATGTTTACTATGGCTTAAAATGTTAAGCTACAGTGTGATTTTGATATTTTAAATCGATGCCACCGATTTCTAGTATTTTTATTTTCACTTTTTCTATTGTAATTTTGGCGGTAAAGAGAAAATCTTGGCTTCTAAGCATTATGTAAGTAAACTTTTTTCATACTGTATGTTCAATATGTTGACATTAATTTACTTTATTTTAAAGTGAATAGTTGCAAATAATACTGATTTTATTTCCTATTTTCAAGGAATTCGGCGTTAACTTTGCGAAAAGTCATGTGGATTTCCATTTTTATTGTTGTAATTTGAGCGGGATCGAAACATTTTTGATTGTTGAATATGTTAATTTAATATTTTCACAAATTTGTTGATTGTTTCCATGAAACTGATATTTGAAATCAAATCAGATACTTTGGCTCAATATTGTATTAAAATATATCTTTTATTTTCACTTCATTGACATTTTTTCAAAATGGCGCCGGAAAAAGGAGTGCCATTTTTTCTCTTACCATGTCCGGTCCCAATGTGAAACATATGGACTCCTAAGGAAGATAGCTCAATTTAAGTTTTTCTAAGAGAACTACTTGTTATTCAGTTCATCAACTTCTCTTTTTCGAAGAGAGTAGGGATAGAAGGATATGACTAGGAAAACAATAGGGGTTAGTTAACCGCTCTCGCTACGCCTCAATGTCTTTATAGTAAACGTTAAATAGAGATTCATGGGCGAATAGCAAGGGTAATTTGGTGGCGTAATATGCGCAGTGGTGGACTGGTCATACAAGTCAGGTGCCCGATGGCAAGTGGGCCCCGCTGTATGCAAGGGCCTTTAGTACAATCAGATAACTTTTAAACTATTTCATTTTACGTGTTTGAAAATATGCAGGTTAAAGCATTTGGGGTATTTCATCATTACAAATAAATGTTTTCTTAGGATAAAAACAATGAATTTTATTTATTCGTTATAAAAATTAAATTAATGTCCAAATTTTGTATAATTAAAGAAATTAACGATATTTGGCCTCGAAAAATATTTTTTTACGAAAAACTAAAAATAGCAAAAATATGTAGTAAAATTTTCATTAAATTTAAAAATAAACAGTAGATTCTAGTCTAAAATAGGCACCCTTAATTTTAAGCATGACGGAAAAAAGAAAATTTTGTTACATTTGATATAGGTAATAAGCTATGGAATTATTAAAAAATGTTGCCGCTTATTGGTAAATTATTTCATATTTATCGCCATAAAATAAAAAGAATCTTCTGGACTACATATTTTGAAATAAGTAAGGAAGTGAAGATTATTTTGAAAATCGAAGCCTACGTCGCCCTCCGATTCGTTGAAAACATCATCGTTAGTTTCGTTCGTTTCTGCAAGCATTCAACCATGAACGCCACGCCGTCAGTTTAAACAATTGTTGAAAAGAGCGCGCGCTTTAGTGATGAAGAAGATCTTCTGAAATTCACGAATAAATACAACTTTAACATATAAGTAAAGGAGAAATGTTACGCTGTTATGTGAATTTGATATTTTAAATCGAATCAGATAATTATTGATGTTACCGATTTCCCGAAATTTTATTAGTATTTTCTGTTGTAATTTTGACGGTAAAGAGAAAACGTTGGATCCTAGCATTATCAAAGTAAACAATTTTCATGCAGTATGTTCAATATGTTGATTTTAGCAAGGTTTCGATGTTTTATAGTTATTAATAGTTAAAGTGACCAAATTATACTGATTTTATACTTATTTTCGATGAATTCGGTGGTAACTTTGTGGAAAGTTACGTCAATTTCTTTTCCTTTTTTATTGTTGTAATTTAGGCGGGGAATATCTTAGTTAAATATTTTTACGCTGTTAGTAATTTGTCGGTTGATTCCAAGAAACTGATATTTGCCTTGGAATATGTTAGTGCCATTAACAGAAATATAGTGTAATTATCAGATTAAAAAATGGGGTATCATTATTCATAATTATTTATTGATTATCTGTATGAAATAACAAATAAAATCTTTATAGTAAATGTTGAATCGCAATTCATTGGCAATGGCAAGAATGATTAGTGACAATAATTACTTCATCACATTTTTTTGTTAAAATTTTATAGAACATACTTACAATAATTATCATTGATGTAAGATAAGTTGAATGCTTGCATATGGCACACTGTCAGTAATGACAATGGAAACAGCAGTTTTAATTTTAAATTAAATAATATATGAAGAGTTGGAAGACGAAATATGTCATATTTTTGATGAATTCACCGATAAATTTGTGGAAATTTGTCTTATATATAATACCCCAGATCGCTCCGAAGACGTTTTATTATTATCATATATCACATGTAAGTATGAAATTTTCTCATGACCTAAGCGCTCGCGGTGTATATAAAATAAAATATTATACAATGCACACACAGTTCCGACGTACTAGCTACTTCAGACATTCATTATTGAAATTTCAATAAAGTCATCTATGACGGGTACGGTTATTAGTAATATAAAATTGAAATCGGTAAATTCGATATTTCACTAGTTGTGCTTTTAGGTGTGATGTAAGTTTTGCATTCTTAATAAAAATCTTCAGATTAATTCTATTGTATGATTTTTATTTATAACGTACACATTGATAATAATTCTTGTTAATGGGAAATTCTCTTATTAGCTGGGAGCCGTTCGTCTTATTTAAAATGGTATTTACTTCCAGTTGATTTCTAATAAGGCTTTTATTCATTTCGAAGAACTCTAAGGAGTCTAAGGCATTCACATGTAATCCTTAACAATTTACTCTATGGAGTATCTCTATGTTATTAATTTCATTAAAATTGTAGTCGTTTTCGATTAGACCATTGGTAAATAATGAAAAATGATTACTCTTCAGACATCTTTAACGATTTTTGATTCTGACATTGAGGTTTCCACCTGTCTCCCCGTAATAAGAAAATTCACAGTTTTCACAAGAGTATATAGCACGCCGAGAAAATGATTTTACTTTAGCTGTATACAGAGGTTAATATAACTCTGTTTTTTTCAGATATCATACAAACTTGAATGTGGACGACCGTTGGACAAGTCATCAGCCAAGCTGTAAACGTTTAAATTGAGACATAAATTATAAGCAATTATCGCTGAAATATATCAAGCTTAGTCTCAATCTTATGATAGTTTAATTTACATTATATAAAATGGAAGATATAATAGACAGCGTCAATAATAACGATACCACAATAGTGCCAGTAAAATTTCGAACCAATGAAGCTACTGGCTTAATGGAAGAAATCATGTTCGTTTCGGTGGTATACAAAACGAACGTCATTATAGAAATTTCGATTACACCGGAAACGAGCGAGGAGCTGAAAACGGTGTATGCAATGGTAATCGGGTTACCTTACGTTCACAAGTGGAAGATTGCAGCCATGGGCTTTTACGGAAGTCCTCATTTCCAGGTTTCAGCACGCGGTGAGTATATATTCGCAGATTTTTCCAAGATGTCGGACTACACGATCAGATCTATTCGACGCTATGTTGAATGGTTTTTTGATACTATACCGATTCAACAGAAGTGTTTAATGTCACAGAGTGTGTGCCGCGAGATCATATCGCGTGCGATTAACATATTCTATGAAAATAGACTGGTTATGGCCTTTATTGTTGCTCAGACAGAGAGAGCAGAAGGAGTAGTCCGTATCGACGAATATTTGAAGATAAAAACCTTACTTCACCTGGAAGAGTTCTGCGATCGATATTCCAAAGAACTCGCCGATAACGAATAGACTTTTTAGCCTGAGTTTATTATTGCCACTCATACATCGCACTCAAAGTAAAATACGCTGGTGAGTTTTAATTTGTCATCTTAAAGTCGGAGCCATTTTAAGCTTCCGAAGATTTGTTGTAGCTATAAAAGAAGTCTGAATGCTTAAACGGTCGCCTGTTTTTATGCGAAAAACGTGATCGCTTTACGAACGATTTTTTTTGGTTTTCTTTATAATAAATAAATTTGAGTTCAAGATGCGTAAATATTTAAAAAAAAAAAAATTATAAAATAACAATTTCAAACTTACGACACGGTTTTACTGTGGGTGCGATATAATATCGTCGGAATGGAGTGCAAAATTCGTGAATTCAAAAATAAAACAATGGACAAAAATGGTTCATTGAAAATTGTTTTGTGTTACATCAATTAAAATTGACAATGCTACAAATCGCTGTTAACAAAGTCTGTTTTATTTCTTCTCATTGAACATTATAAATAAGTAAAAAAAAACTCACTCTAAAAACATTGGTGTTTAAATTGATATTATGATAATAATTTTTACTAAGGTAAGAAAGTACATACGACTGGAAATAAATACATGGAAACATTTAAGGGCCAAGTATTCTGCCCTGCTAAGTAAAAACACAATTTGTAAAGAAAATTTCGAAATTTGATAAAGTAGAGAATTTTAAGTATTTTACGTAAGAAAAACCACAGTAAAATTTATATTTTGCACTAAAAACGATCAAAATGTTATTATACTCATTGAAATTATATCAACATTGACTTTGTAAGTAAAAACACAGCTTTATTATGTTTGTGAGTGAAAACCTAGACCTTTTTGTGAAAACACTATATTTTTATTTATAATTATAAACATAACACATTTATACATTATCCTAAAAAGTCACTTTTCAGGTATAACGAAAAAAAGGTAAATTAAAATATAATGTCTGATTGTGATGAATCGTTGAATATGCAAATACTGTTTTTTATTAAGCAGGTCAGTATAATACTTCTAGTGAGGTTTTACATCAGAACCGAATTTAGTTTGTTTCATTGTTTTGTTATTGCTTACTAGAATTACTAGGGTGGTTGTTATTTTTTATAGAATACAGAGGAAATAACTTTAATTTTTGTCAAGAATTCGATTTAAGAAGAAACATTTTCAGTATAAAGTATGTTCAAACATGTAGAACTGATTTCATTATTTATAGAATTTAATTATCAAAACTTGTCACAAGACAATTTTATCATTTCACAATTGTAAGAATTCATATCAATATTTATGGAGAAACAGATAAGCATTTTTAGTCTAAATAATTAATATGAATTTAATATATTTCACTGTGCACTCCAGTATCTTTGATATTTTTGAATTGTGATCAAAATGCATTTATTCTGTGAGAAACCAAGTCCTAGACTAATTTGATTTGCATTAATGATGGTGCTGCGAGTAGACGATTATTTAATCTTTAATGTGACAGAGAATTGTGTTCACTTAATTACAATGTTACAATAAAATAATACTATTCAAACAATTTGTTTTATTAAACACTTCAAAACTTACCTGTATCCGAAGACCTGTGTGATATAAAGAAGTATTGTTAGTAACACATCAAACCATTGAGAGGAATCAAATATTGTAGAAAGCAGGATCCTGCAAAAACACAAGTTTAAGGGTAAGAGAAAATCATTGATAGATGTAAGTTTCATTGGTTAATTAGAATTTGGATATTTTTCTTACTCAGATTTGGTTTGGATTGTGGTGATGATGATAATACACCTATGTATGTGTGGGATGTCTAAATAAAGTTTATTTCGTAAATAATCAGAAAAAAAGTAACGCTATTTATAAAATGAGTAAAGATGTTAAAAATTTCTTATATACATATTGAGGGGTAAGAAACGATACCTCGCACTATGGGCTGAAACACCGATTTTTATGGACTAGGATTCTAAAATTTGGAGTGAATAGGTAAAGATATATTCTTTTAAATATACACCCAAAGTACACTGTAATTACCAGTAGACAAACATTATAAATTACAATTGTGACAAACATACAATCATGACATTTTTTAATGCATAATTACTAGTGTAATTATCAAAACCAATGCATTCATTAAAAAGTACTTATTTACGAATTAAAGACCTCTAAAAGAATGTTTTATACCAAAATACATATAAAAAAATAGTAATTTTTTTTATGTACGAGTACATAATATTTATATACCTATTTTTGACCGATTATAACAATTAAACATATATGCAGTTTTTTCAAAATGTGAATTTAAATGATAATATTTTGTATATTTCGTAAAGCACATGAAATACACAATATTTATGGATGGTTTTAAAGATAGTCTCAATTGAATTCAGTGCTCTGAAAATATCCTATTTGCATTTCTTGCTTACGGTTGACTTTGGAGCTTCATTTTAGCGTGTGAAATAGTTTAATTATAAAAAATATTTTTTATATATAAAACTTCAATATAATGTCTATTATTTGTCGCTTAAATTACGTTTTTGTCCCAAAAATTCAAAAATCGATGCTCCAGCCCATAGTGTCTCGATAGCACTCTATTACAAATCCATGTTTTGTCATCTAAATATAGTGGATGTTTCTAGGAACTTAGCAACAATTTGGTAAAATAAACATTGATTGTGGTAATAATGCACTTACGAGGTATCAGTTTCTTAGAAAGGTGGATTGATGTGGTTTCAGAATAAGAAGAAACAACATTTGTGTAATTAAGTAACCAAATAACTTTATTAATAAATAATAAAATCAATCATAACAACAAATATTTTTCATTGGCATATATATTTATTTGTATAGTATAAAAACTTTATGCACACATTATTCTTCCCACAAGGGACCAGAGGACCGGTTTCGCTTCACTGCAACGAAACATTTTAAAAGATAAATAAATTAACTAACAGGTTGACGTAGAACAAATAATGACAGTCTTTGTGAATATCTAATTTCAATTATTGAAGAGTTAGAAAATCTATAAAACAGTTTGCAAATAATAAATGCCATAAATAAAACGATATAAAATTTTACTTCGGTATGACTAAATAAACACGACATTATTTTGTGAAATAAAATTGGCTAAATTACTCTAAAAAATATATAATTCTGGTGGAAAAAACAAGAAGAAAAAATAAACTGTTTTGGAATGACGTCATATAACAGGTAGGTATAAGCTATGAAATTATTAAAAAATGCTGCCGCCTATTGGTAAATTATTTTATATTTATCGATTTATCGCCATAAAATAAAAAGAATCGTCTCGAATACATATTTTGAAATTAGTAAGGAAACGAAGATTATTTTGAAAATCGAATCTTACGTCGCACTCAGATTGCCTAACAACATCATCGTTAGTTTCGTTCGTGTCCGCAAGCATTCAACCATCAGCGCCGCGCCGTCAGTTTGAACAATTGTTCCTAACATTTTGTGAAGTAGTCCGCGCTTTGGTGATGAAGAAGAACTTCTGAAATTAAGGAAAACACATCAATTTATCATTTAAGTAAGTGATTAATATGATTACAAATGTTAAGCTCAAGCGTGATTTTTATATTTTACATCGAATCAGAAAACCGATGTCGCCGATTTCTCGAAATTTTATTTCCACTTCTTCTGTTGTAATTTTGGCGGTAAAGAGAAAATCTTGGCTTCTAGCATTATCTAAGTAAACAACTTTCATGCTTATGTTGACTTTAATTTATTTTATTTTAAAGTGAATAGTTGAGCTATCCAAATTACACTGATTTTATTGCCTATTTTCGATGAATTCGGCTGTAACTTTGTGGAAAGTGATGTGGATTTAATTTCCATTTTTATTGTTGTAATTTGAGCGGGATCGAAACATTTTTGATTGTTGAATATGTTAATTTAATATTTTCACAAATTTGTTGATTGTTTCCATGAAACTGATATTTGAAATCAAATCAGATAGTTTGGCTCAATATTGTATTAAAATATATCTTTTATTTTCACTTCATTGACATTTTTTAAAAATGGCGCCGGTAAAAGGAGTGCCATTTTTTCTCTTACCATGTCCGGTCCCAATGTGAAACATATGGACTTCTAAGGAAGATAGCTCAATTTAAGTATTTGGGCGGGGATTATCTTAGTTAAATATTTTTACGCTGTTATAAATTTGTTGATTTTTTCCAAGACATTGATATTTGCAATCAATCTTCTGAATTATCTTCTGAATATTGAATTACAATTTTCTTTTTGTAATTTTCACTGCAGTGAAATTTTAGTAAATGTTACGGTAATTCATTCGCAATAGCAAAGACAATTTAGCGGCGTAATTTGTGTGTTGGAAAAAATTCAGTCTTCCAAAATGCGGCTTAGACTTGTACAATTTTGACGTGTATATTGATGGGTAGTTTATCGTTTTTTTCAGTTTTCAATTGAAAATTTTAAGATTTCCGAAAACCTTTAGGGTTGGCATAACATATAATAATATTTTTTTTTATAAAATCATTTCCATTTTTAACATAAATTAACCAAATTATTTATATCTAAAAACGATATTATAATGTTATTGTTGCGACGAAACATTTTTTTTAAATCATCACATTTTTACTCAAATAAACGAGTTTTTTTATAGAAAATTACATTATAATGTTCTGGTTGCCATGAAATAGTCTTTAATATAAAGAAATGTTCAAAATTTATCACAAAATCACTCTTTATTGCGATAAGTCTGGAAACAACTATACAAATGCATTTAGTGAGAATTGAAAATAAATCACATGAGTTTTTGGATTGAATGTGAATAAATATGAATTGCGGCTATCTCGTAAACCCAAATGCAAAAATGAACAATGAAATTGAAACAATGGTGATATGAAGGATAATGAGTTTCACGTGGTAGCCCTTGTCCCATCAATGTGCCATGTTTTGGGATATTTATACATGTTTCGGCGTCCGTGGCGCAGCTGGTAACGTCGTTGGCTACAGTTACGGACGTCTCGGGTTCAAGCCCTGGTGCGGACAGCTTCATAAATTGATCTTTCAATTGATTTATGGATTTCTATCTGTGGTCATGAATGCTTGTGATGTCTAAAAACTCCCTTCCACCCATCCTATCCTCGAAAACGGGGCTTAGCGAGAGCGATTATCTAACCACTAGTCCTGTCCTAGCTCTATCCTCCTATCTCTACTCTCTTCGAAAAAAGAGAGGTTGAACAACTGCGTAACAAGCAGCTTTCATGGAAAACTTTTGTTTAGATACCTCTATTAGGGGGCCATATGCTCCACGTGGGGACCGGACACGGTAAAGTGGGAGAGTCCGTATATACCACGGCAAGACAATGATTTTACTTAGGCTGCATACAAAGGTTAACATAACTCATAATGATTACTCTTCAGACATCTTTAACGCTTTTTGATTCTGACATTGAGGTTTCTACCTGTCTCCCCGTAATAAGAAAATTCACAGTTTTCACAAGAGTATATAGCACGCCGAGAAAATAATTTTACTTTAGCTGTATACAGAGGTTAATATGACTCTGTTTTTTTCAGATACCATACAATCTTGAAAGTGGACGACCATTGGACAAGTCATCAGCCAAGCTGAAAAAATTTAAATTGACACATAAATATTAGCAATTTCCGCTGAGGTATATCAAGTTCAATCTCAATCTTGTGATAGTTTGATTTACATTTAAAAAATGGAGGATATGTTGCCAGTAGAATTTGGAGTCAATGAAGATACTCGCTTAGTGGAGGATATTGTTTTCGCTTCGGTGGTATACAAAAATAACATCATTATTGAAATAGCGACCTCCACACAAACTAACGAAGAGATGAAGTCGGTGTATGCAATGGTAATCGGATTACCTTACTTTCACCGGTGTAGGATAGCAGCCATGGGCTTTTACGGAAGTCCTGATTTCCGTGTTTCAGTAAGCAGTCAGTATACATTCGCGGATATTTCCAAAATGTCCGATTCCTCGATCAGATCTATTCGAAATTATGTCGAGTGGTTTGTCAATACTGGGCCGATTCATCAGAAAAGTGTAATGTCACAGAGTGTGTGCCGCAAGATCATATCGCGCGCGATTAACATATTCTTTGAAAATACAGTGGCCATATCCTTTATAATTGCTACAATAGAAAGAAGAGAAGGATTAGTCCGTATCGATGAACATTTGAAGATAAAAACCTTAATTCACCTGGAAGAGTTCTGCAATCGATATGACAAAGAGCTCGCCGATAACAAATAGACTTTTTTAACCTGTGATTATTATTGCCACTCATGCATCGCACTCAAAGTAAAATACGCTGATGAGTTTTAATTCCTCATCTTAAAGTCGAGCCAGTTTAATCGAAGATTAGCTGTAGCTACAAAAGAAGTCTGAGTGCATAAATTGTCACCTCTCGTTATGCGAAAAACGTGATCGCTTTACAGACGAGTTTTTTTGTTTTTCTTTATAATAAATAAAAACAGACACATTTTCAAATATCGATTTCGCCGTTTTCGAAAAGTGTCCAGAACGAATTAAGTACTTTTTCTCTGACACTATTTGAGTTCAAAATGTGTAAATATTTTCCAAAAATAAATCTTTATAAAATAACAATTTCAAACTAACGACACGGTTTTGCTTTGGGTGTGATATAATATCGTCGGAATGGAGTGAAACATTCGTAAATTCCAAATTAAAAAATAGATAAAAATGGTTTATTGAAAATTATTTTGTCACATCAAATAAACTGACAAACGGAAATAAAAACGGAGAAAACTAACTATATTTTTCATAAGCAAAAAGACGTCTTCTAATTATAAGAAATATTGCATAATTATAGAAAAAAAGAATTATTAAATACAGAAGCATAATCAATAATGCATATTTTCGGTTTGTTTAAATGAAATCCGGTTCTTTGTAAAGTTTTGGTTTCAGAGCTATGAACTTCGGTCGACGATATTATTTCAAATAATGGGTTATATAAAATGCTGAAAATCGCAGTTAACAAGGTCTATTTTATTTTTTCACATTAAACATTGTAAATAGGTTACAAAAAAACACATTGGTGCTTAAACTGATATTGTGATAATAAATGTTACCAAGCTGACAGAGTAGAAGTGAAAAAAAATTCTCGATCGAAAGAAATCACAGAACTACTTATGGCGAAAACAGTAACTATTTACTTATCTAATTAATTAATAAGTTATGATTAAATTAAAAATATTTCAATTTTCATTCCTCTGCCATTTTTCAATTGTGATCAAAATGCATTAATTTATTTTATGAGGAGCCATGTCCTAGGCTAATTTGTTGATTTGCATTCATGATGGAGTTGCGAATAGACTATTATTTAATTTTTAGTGTAACAGAGAACATGTTCACTTAATTACTATATTATAATAAAATAATACTTTTCAAACAATTTGTTTTATTAAACACTTCAAAACCTACCTGTATCCGAAGACCTGTGTGATATAAAATAGAATTATTAGTAACACATCAACCAACTGAGAGGAAGCAAACGTTGTAGAAAGCAGGATACTGCTAGTAAACAAGTTTAAGGGTAAAAGAAAATAATTGATAGATATTGATTTCTTAGAATTTGGATATTTTCCTTAGCCAGATTTGGTTTGGGTTGTGGTGATGATGATAAGACACCTGTGTACGTGTGCGATGTCTAAATAAATTTTATTTCATAAATAAACAGAAAAAGTAACGTAATTTATAAGACGAGTCAAAGATGTAATCAATTTCTTATATATATACATATTGAGGGGTAAGAAACGACACCTCGCACTATGGGCTGAAACACCGATTTTTATGGACTAGGATTTTAAAATTTGGAGTGAATAGATAAATATGTATTCTTTTAAAGATACACCCAAAGTACACTGTAATTATCGGTAGAGAAACATTACAAATTACAATTGTGACAAACATAAAATTATGACATTTTTTAATGTATGCTTGTGTAATTAATAAAACCAATGCATTGGATTATTGAGATTTTATATGTTTATTGATATTTGAGATTGAGATTTTGATATTGAAATTCCACCAAGCACCCTCAGTCGATGTCTTAAATTATACCAATGCATTAATTAAAAAAAAAACTTATTTATGAATAAAAGAACTATAAAAGAATGTTTTATACCAAAATACATAGAAAAAATTGTTAATTTTTTTGTACGAGTACATAATATTTATATACTTATTTTGTGACAATGTGTTTTATATTTAAAGCTAACAGATTAAAGGCATCTTCATCAAAACCCTTAATTAATGTCGGCGATAGTCGTAAACTCGTTATATAAGGAACTGATTTATTTAAATTTATTATCTGTGAAACACATCCTCGCTTGTTGCATTTCGTGAATGATATAAATTTGAAACACGCATAATACTGTTACGGTGCTGAATACATCCTGTTAGAAGAGTGTGAAGCCGTAGCGGGTGATGGTGGGTGCAACGTTGAGTAGCATAGGTAATTTAAAACTTTTTTTTAGAATCTTTGTTGCAAGTTCCTGCGCATCTTTTGAGAGTTGATCAATAGGTAATACTGCATTATGCCTTAAGATGTTTTTTGCGCGAATAGGTAAATACTTTGTGGATAGATAATGGCATAAAGTACCAGTTGTATTAACTGACAAATTACATGTTTTACTTAATTGTGGTATTCATTATTTTAAACAAAATATGGTAGTAATGTCGTAATAAAAGATTCAACATCACTCACAACTTATTCAAACAAAATTGACTATAAATATCCCACAGAAGATGGTGCTATATTTTGCCATTTTATGAAATTGTTTGCTTGCTTTTAAGTGCAAGGCATTGTATTGTGTAATAATAATATGTATCCAAAAATCTACAAATATTTTCATGTGTTAACAGAATGCAGTGAGCAATGTGGTCAGGAAATAAAAATTGAAAAAACACCGTTGAAAATATTAAAAAAGCATAGTTTACACCTGAAACCACTAATTGACTTAAAATAATCCTTTTTTGTGGCATTTCAACGCAATTGATAACATACTACTATGCAAACAATCGATTTGCTTTTACTGTCGTACCGCGCCAAGTCAGTATTTAAACAGGAATTACACAAAAATCTCAAAAACTGACAGGATGTATTTTAATGCCGTTGATAATGAATATATTTACTATTAATTGGCATAATTATTTTTTCCCGGCTAAACCATGATGACATTCAAAACTCCAGTCGAAGTTTAAGTTTATAACAATTAAACATATATGTAGTTCTTTGCAACTGTGAATTTAAATGATAATATTTTGTAAAGCACATTAAATACACAACATTTATGGATGGTTTTAAAGATTATACCAAAATACATATAAAAAAATACGAATACATAATATTTATATACCTATTTTTGACCGATTATAACAATTAAACATATATGCAGTTTTTTCAAAATGTGAATTTAAATGATAATATTTTGTATATTTCGTAAAGCACATGAAATACACAATATTTATGGATGGTTTTAAAGATAGTCTCAATTGAATTCAGTGCTCTGAAAATATCCCATTTGCATTTCTTGCTTACGGTTGACTTTGGAGCTTCATTTTAGCATGTGAAATAGTTTAATTATAAAACATATCTCTTATATATAAAACTTAAATATATTGTCTATTTTTTGTCGCTATTTTGGCACAAAAATCCAAAAATCGCTGCTCCAACCCATAGTGCCCCGAGAGTACTTTGTATTTGATATTGCAAATCGATGTTTTGTCATCTAAATATAGTGAATGTTTCTAGGGACGACAGCTTGGTAAAATGAAAATTGATTATGGTAATAATGCACTTACGAGATATCAATTTCTTAGAAAGGTGTAATGACATAACATAATACAAATAACAAATAACTTTATTAAAATATATTTAAATCAATCATTGTAACAAATATTTTTATTGACATATAATCTTATACTATAAAAACTTTATGCACACATTATTCTTCCCACAAGAGACTAGAGGCCGGTTTTACTTCACTGCAACGAAACACTTTAAAAGATAAATAAATTAACCAACATTTTGTTATATATCAAATAATGAAAATCTTTGTGAATAACTGATTTCAATTATTGAAGAATTAGAAAATCTTTAAAACAGATTGCAAATAATAAATGCCATACATAAAACGACACAAAATTTTACTTCGTTATGACTATGTAAACACGACATTATTTTGTGAAATAAATTGGCTAAATTACTCTAAAAATATAGAATTCGGGTGGAAAAAACATGAAGAAAGATAAACTGTTTTGGAATGACGTCATATAACAGGTAGGTATAAGCTATGAAATTATTAAAAAATGCTGCCGCCTATTATTGGTAAATCATTTCATATTTATCGCCATAAAATAAAAAGAATCTTCTCGAATACATATTTTGAAATTATGAAGGAAACGAAGATTATTTTGAAAATCAAATCTTACGTCGCACTCCATGGTGGAAAGATAAATAAAACTACAAGGTGAGATGCATCGTTGCTATGGAAAATATGTGACGTCACAATGGGCGCATCATAATTTTGAGTAATTTGGAAATTTATTGAAAGGCATGATTTGCTTAGTGATCAAAATTGAAATATTTTTGGATTCTATAGTTTATGTAACAGTTATTTTTATTTTTTTTGCAAGCTTTTTCCTGGTTTCAATCCCTTAATTAAATCTTAATTCTAACATATATCCTAGATCTAAAAAGTAATACTTTTACAAATTTGGATTATTGAGAAAAAATTCATGAGATTAAAATCTTAATAATCCAAATTTGATATTGAAATTCCATCAAGCACCCTCAGTCGATGTCTTAAAATAATACTTTTACAATTACAGGAACTAAGATATTTTAAAAAAGGTCTTCAGTGAAAATTTTACAACCATTATTTAAAAAAATACTTTTTCTAATTCTAAAATATTGGGATAAGAATTATTAATATTTTGGGAAACCGATGATTTACGCAAAATACGAATATAATATCAGTATGAAAAAGCCACCATAATATTATGAGAAATGAAATTTCTTAAAACAAACCATACAGCATATTTGAAATATGGCGTTTTTTGCATAATTTATTGGTTTCATTGATTCCAGTATAATAATATATTGATGTTGGATTTTTCTTAATCTCACTTTACTCACTTAATATAAAAAAGATTTTTTATATGCCATGTCCACTCACAATTTGGATCATATGGTCTCTCAATGAAGATATCTCAAAAAAGGTTTTTCTACGACAACTGCTTGTTACTCAGATGGTCAACCTCTCGTTTTTTTTCGAAAAGATCATGGATATACGGACATGAATAGGTCAGGACTAGTGGTTAACTTATCACTCTCGCTACTCCCCGTTTTAAGGATCGCATGGATGAGAGGAAATTTAATTAAGACATCACAAACACCCATGCCTTCCAACAGAAATCCATAAATAGGTTGAAAAATCATTTAATGAAATAAATTCAATTCTGTCCGTACTGGGATTTGACCCCATGAGCACCGCGACCGAAGCCAACGACGTAGACCACTCGACCACGAATCCGACCCTTAGGAAAAGTAAAAAACTTCACATTTTTTGTTGATTTTTTTTCAGTTTTCAGCTCTTACAAGTTTTCATTGCACATTTCTGCATTGTTATTAATTTTTTATCTTTAAAATAATAGTTTTGCTTAGACAAGAATGTCTAAATGTTTTATTTTAAACTCTATCACACTATTTTATATATATATGTTTCTCTTTCAAATCTGAATCAAATATTTATCACCTCTTCAAAACAGTGTCGCAAACAAAATACTTTTGACGTTTAAATATTGGCACGTTATGACGTCTTTAAAAATAAAAATGGCGATTGTCAATTGTTTTACAGCTCACCTTGTAGTTCTATCCTTCCACCATGGTCGCACTCCGATTGCCTGAAAACATCATCGTTAGTTTTGTTCGTTTCCGCAAGCATTCAAACATCAGCGCCGCGCCGTCAGTTTGAACAATTCTAACATTTTGTAAAGGAGCCCGCGCTTTGATGATGAATAAGAACTTCTGAAATTAAGGAGAAAACATCAATTTATCATTTAAGTAAGTGATTAATATGATTACAAATGTTAAGCTCAAGCGTGATTTATATTTTACATTGAATCAGAAAGCCGATGTCGTCGATTTCTCGTAATTTTATTACCATTTCTTGTAGTAATTTTGGCGGTAAAGAGAAAATCTTTGCTCCAAGGATTATCTAAGTAAACAACTTTCATGCTGTATGTTGACTTTAATTTATTTTATTTTAAAGTGAATAGTAGCAAATCCAAATTACACTGATTTTATTGCCCATTTTCGATGATTTCGGCTGTAACTTTGTGGAAAGTCATGTGGATTTCATTTCCATTTTTATTGTTGTAATTTGGGTGGGGGCTATCTTAGTTAAATATTTTTACGCTGTTAGTAATTTGTCGGTTGATTCCAAGAAACTGATGTTTGCAAATCAAATCAGATAGTTCTTCTAAATATTGAATTACAATTTTCTTTTTGTGATTTTCACTGCATTGACATTATTTTAGTAAATGTTACGGTAATTCATTGGCAATAGCAAAGGTAGTTTAACCGCGTAATATGTGTTTTTGAAAAAGTTCGGCCTAGGATTTGAAAAATGCGGCTTAGACTTGTACAATAACAATCATGACATTGACCTAACAATTGTATTGAAACTGAAGGGTGAAATTGGTGTTCGTTCACTTGCGCGTCTTGCATACTTTGTGTCAAGATAGTGTAAATAAAAATATCGTAGAATTTCTAAACGTAAAACGGCTAAGGGTAAGAAGATATTTTTGTGTTCATACGTTGTAGTTTTGACACTAGTAGATTGCCGGCCATAATAGAATAAATAAAATATTCGTACTGTTATACATGATATATTATTATGTTTGGTTTTACTTTTACATACAAGCGTTTAAATTATCAGTAACGGTAACGCTGTTTACCACGTTAGATATCGTTTCTAATACTTAACTCACAATTGGAATATTTTCGTTTTTCCGAGTGCCGGAGCGGTCGGACACAAGCAATAACAGTAATAATTACAACATTAACACATTAACTGCGGGAAAGAATGAATGAATAATGACGGGAAAGCAATTTATTAGCTGGGAACCTTCATTTCAATTTAAAATGTTGTTACTAATAATTGATTTCTAATAAGGCTCTTGTTAATTTTAAAGAACTCTGAGATATTAAGATTTCCAAAAATCTTTAGGGTTGGATAAAGTCATTTCCAATTTAAACATAAATTAACCAAATTATTTATGTCTAAAAACGATATTATAATATAAGGGTTGAAAATAAATCAAACAAGTTTGATTGAATGTAAAAAAATATGAATTGTGGCTATCTCGTAAATCCATTTGAATAAACAAAAGATGAACAATGAATTTGAGACAATGGTGATAAATTAGGATAATAATGTGTTCCACGTGGCAGCTCTTGTCCCGTCAATGCGACTTGTTTTGGGATAATAAATACATGTGAATTTGATTTTTTTTCAATTTGATATTTCCTCTGTATAGATGTCACTATGTTTACTCACCATAATCCAACTAAAATCCTATTGGAATACTGTGGACACCGGTGTCCGCTTGAGATTCAAGCGGTTAATTTGTAATATTTTACAATTTACTCGATGGAGTACTTATAAATTATTAATTTTATTAAAATTGTGATCGTTTTCGATTTGCATATTGTGAAAAATGATTAATCTTCAGATATCTTTAATGTTTTTTGATTCTGACATTGAGGTTTCTACTTGTCTCCCGTAATAATATGCTTCACAATTTTACAAGAGAGTCAATATATACCACCCCAAGATGATGATTTTACTTTAGCTTTATTATTAAATGGGATTTTGCCTTAATTAAAATTGGTATAAAAAGTTGGTTGTATGTTATATGGCAACACCTTTGATATCTATAATGACTCATTTAAAAAAAATATGAATCTCCCGTTTTGAAAATTACGTTGAAGCGAAGTAGGTGCTTTAATGTATTTTTTTTATGTCACACTCATATACCAGAGACTGGAGGTTGATTGATAAATCTGTTATATTATTATGTAGCGGTTAATATAACTCTGTTTTTTTCAGATACCATACAATCTTGAATATAAACGACCATTGGACAAGTCATCAGGCAGGCTGAAAACTTTTAAATTGAGACATAAATATAAGAATATAAGCTAATTATCGCTGAGATATATCAAGCTTAATCTCAATCTTTTGATAGTTTCATTTGCATTTTAAAAATGGAGGATATAGTAGACATGATAAATAATAATGATACCACCATAATGCCAGTAGATTTTCGAGTCAATGAAGCTACTGGCTTAATGGAGGAAATGATGTTCGTTCCGGTGGTATATAAAACGAACGTTATTATTGAAATAGCGATTTCCACGAAAACAAGTGAGGAGGTGAAGTCGGTGTATGCAATGGTAATCGGGTTACCTTACATTCACCAGTGGAGGATTGTAGCCATGGGCTTTTACAAAAATCCTGATTTCCGTGTTTCAGTACGCGGTGAGTATATATTCGCAGATATTTCCAAAATGTCTGATTACTCGATCAGATCTATTCGACATTATGTCGAGTGGTTTCTTAATACTAGGCCGATTCATCAGAAAAGTGTAATGTCACCGAGTGTGTGCCGCGAGATCATATCGCGCGCGATTAACATATTCTATGAAAATAGACTGGCTATGGTCTTTATTATTGCCAAAATAGAGAGAAGAGAAGGAGTAGTCCGTATCGATGAACATTTGAAGATAAAAACCTTACTTCATCTGCAAGAGTTCTGCGATCGGTATTACAATGAGCTCTCCGATTACGAATAGACTTTTTTAACGTGTGATTACTATTGTCACAAATACATTGTACTCTCAGTAAAATACGCTCGTGAGCTTTAATTCGTCATCTTAAAGTCGAGTCATTTTAAGCTTCCGAAGATTTGCTGTAGCTACAAAAGAAGTCTGAATGCGTAAACGGTCGCCTGTTTTTATGCGAAAAACGTGATCGCTTTACGAACGATTTTTTTTTGTTTTTCTTTATAATAAATAAATTTGAGTTCAAGATGCGTAAATATTTAAAAAAAAAAATAAATATATAAAATAACAATTTCCAACTTACGACACGGTTTTACTGTGGGTGCGATATAATATCGTCCGAATGGAGTGCAAAATTCGTGAATTCAAAAATAAAACAATGGACAAAAATGGTTCATTGAAAATTGTTTTGTGTTACATCAATTAAAATTGACAAACGGGAACAAAAAAAGAAAATTAACTTTATTTTTTATAAGTAAAAAAACGTTTTCTAATTATTAAAAATATTGTATAATTAAAAAAAAAAAAGAATTATTAGACACAAAATCATAACCAGTAATGCGTATTTTCGGTTTGTTTGAATGAAATCCGGTTTTTTGTAAAGTTTTGGTTTCAGGGCTAAGGGCGTTGTAGTCTAGGTCAACGATATTATTAAAAATAATGGGTGATATAAAATGCTGCAAATCGCATTCTATTTTATTTCTTCTCATTAAACATTATAAGCACATTGGTGTTTAAACTCATATTGTGATAATAATTCTTACCAAGCTGACAAAGTAAGACTGAAAAAAATTTCCCTATAGAAAGAATTCACAGAATTTCTTATTGCGAAAACAGTAACTATTTATTACCTAAATAATTAATAAGTCATGATTAAATTTTAAATACTTCAATGTGCACTCCTCTGCTATTTTTCAATTGTGATCAAAATGCATTTATTGTATAAGAAACCATGTCCTAGGCTAATTAGTTGATTTGCATTGATGATGGTGCTGCAAATAGACGATTATTTAATGTTGAATGTAACAGAGAATTTTGTTCACTTAATTACTATATTATATTAAAATAATACTATACAAACTATTTATTTTATTAAACATTTCAAAACTCACAATTATTCCCTGTATCCGATGACCTGTGTGATATAAAATAGAATTATTAGTAACACATCAACCAACTGAGAAGAAGCAAATGTTGTAGAAAGTAGGATCCTGTAAATACACAAATTTAACGGTAAGAGAATACTAAAAGTTGTCAAATTACCCTATGAAAAGTATTCATCTTCATAAGGATGTACTTAAAGTTTTAGAAATAAATAAATTTAAATCTATTAAAAGTTTGTTTACTTCATTATCTAGAAAAGCGAAGAAAAAATGCTTTCATGGATAAATAGAATAAATAAATTGTTGGTTTTTTATCATTCACTCATTAATATGTTTGAACCATTACATTATTAGTATTTTATTTTATATTATTATCAGTTTTAAGGTTGTTCTTCTCTAAATTGATGAAAAGAATAATGATGAAAGTTTTTATTATTCATTAGCATTACAAAGATGTTAATTAAATTCAATAGATGGCTACCGCCATATAATATTATTTGACATAGATCAGAAACTTGCTGAAATTATTGATTTTAGTATACTGGAATGTTTATAAATAATATGTCGGGCATAGAAATATTAGTTACATTGTAAGTCAAAAAGATATTGATTTCTTAGAATTTGAATATTTTTCTGATCCAGATTTGGTTTAGATTGTGATGACGATGACAACACACCTATGTATGTGTGCGACGTCTAAATAAAGTCTAATTCGTAAATAAGCAGAAGCAGAAACAGAAAAGAAAAGTAATTTATTAGACTAGTCAAAAGTTGTTTTGATTTACTTGTAAATATACATTATCTGTTATTTGATTTATGTATAATTTGTTTGCTAATCAGTATTTTCTTGTCTTAGTTCATGAACCATCAGTTTTATATATCTTCATTTTTACACTCAATTTTATATAAATAAGCCTGTTATGTTTGTATTTTTATCAGTTGATAATGCTCGTGATGAGCGAAACCGGTCCTGATCATTATAAATATGTGGAAGTAGTACAAATGAATTGTGTTTTATTTTTGAAAATACATATTGAGGGTTAAGAAACGACACCTCGCCTGAAAAAATTTGTGTCATATTGCTAATCAGTGTTTTTGTCATCTATAGTGAATGTTTGCAGAAACAGCGAAGGTTGGGTGAGCTAACATTAGTTGTGCTAATAGTGCACTTACGAGGTATCAGTTTCTTATAAAGCTGTATTGACGAGGTTTCATAATAAGAAGAAAGCAACATTTATGTAATTAAGCCATCAAATAACTCTGTTAAAAATAAAAAAATCGATCATTCCAACAAATATTTTTTGTCTGTTAATAATTTTATGCTATCAAATCTTTATCAAGGGACCGGAGCACGGCTTTTGCTGCACTTTAGCGAAACATTTGAAATATTAAAGAATGAACCAACAGGTTGTCATCGAAGCAAATAATGACAATCTTTGTGAATTATTGATTTCAATTGTTGAAGATGTTCTCATTTTGTTTTTAGCATTTTTAATGGTGCATTGTGCGACATAGGATAAAAAAAAATCAGTTTCAGTTGCTTTTTACGGTGTGGAATAGCCATAAATTCCACATCCCGTCTCAGTTTTACCAATAACGTATTATCACGATTATATTTATGGCTCAAATGTCCGTTCCCATTGGTTCTGATACTCCTCTTCCTGGTCCGATTGAGTCGTGAGTAAAGCTGGACTAATAGTGTTATTTTTGAAAAAAATAATAATCCTCTACTATATATTGTGGATTTGGAAGCTTTCGAACCCCTTTTGTGACTTGGTCATAATCATTGGAAGATGGATTTCTGTACCTTTAAGTTTTGTGTATATGTTTCCTGCATTATGAGAACATCACGTGTCACACTGGACCTTTTTAGGTTTATAAAAGAGCTAAATTTTTTCATTTTATTGTCCCGACTAAGTAAGTTTTAATTGTAATTATTAAAATTCAATTTTATATAAATAGCCTTTTTATGAGCTATGTTTTATCAGTTCATAATGTTCGTGATGAGTGAAACTGGTCCTGATCATCATAAACATGGGTAAGTTGTACAAAGCAAATTGTGTATTATTTTTAAAATAAATGCCTTTTCACCAAGAATTGAAAGCTCCTACCTTAAAAGTGATTAAGTAAGTCTTTGTCTCGGTCGCTGGAGTGCTCTTGATAGCACCCATATTCGAAATTTGGAAACATTTGAGAAAGAGTTTGGTGGTTTGCAAGATGCATTTCTAGTCATAAAAAAATACAATTCTTACAGACATGCATGGGTAATACAAAAAACTAACCATTGGCATCAAAATGTAAATGGAAAAACAAATAACCAATGTGATGTGTAACTTAGCCTGTCATGACTCTGAGAGGACCCTGATTAGGGCGGGACAGATCATTGGGATGGTTAATAGCTTCAGGCACTCGGTGTTCACATCCTGGAAGATGGTAATAAAAAGAAAGAGCTCACTATTCCCTTAGGATTTGCTGGAGCTATATTTAACACAAAGTAGACTGACTGGGACACGCAGCTGTAAACGATTAAAATCAAATATCATTTGTTCAATGCTTGCATTCTAGAGTATACGCCATAAATATTTGCACTCTTTAGGATCACAGGATCTATACACAGTTCTAGGGTCCATACTGATACATACACGGGATCCATATACTGCTCTAGGATCACTGGATTCATACATACTAATACCCTGACACGCTCTGCGTATAATACAGAAAGCGTAACAGTGTTTAACTACACTGATACGCTTTCTGTGGTTATATATAGTGTATAGTTATATGGCGTATAATCAAACTGTGCTGCTTTATGGTAGGAAATCATGACACCTGACGAAGCCGTATTTTGAGTATTGAGAATAGCTGCTTGCGTCAGATACCGGGGGTGAAGTGGTTTGGCTTTGTGAGGAACTTGGAGATTAAGGAACATACTGGGAAGCGTACTGTTACATCAGCGGTCAGTCATGGAGAGATGCTAGAACTCCCAGGGTCACATACTGTGGTTGCCTCTGGAGAGTCTCAATTCTGCTTGCCTCTTCTTCTGTAGGATTCCAGCGTAATGGAAGACCATCGGGTACTATCCACAGGTCATACTGAGCGGTGCTGAGGAACTCTGGCATGTCATGGGAGGAAGCAAAGCTATTGGTGGGTTGGTCTTCTGAATAAAAAAGGAAATCATTACAATTTATTATAAAGTTTATTCGAATAGCAGCCAAGAATAAGCCATAAGCATTTGATTTGGCAAGTAATGCAATTTTTCCCAACCATTGACGTAGACTAATAAAACTAATAATGACGACAAATTGTGAGAATCAAGATCAACATCTACATAAAAACAATGTCAAGTGTTATTTTCTCATCTCATTCTCATATTTGATAGGGAATCTTAAGCGACTGAAGGAAATGTAACAGAATTTGGAAATGTTGAATTAATTATACTAAGCGATATTAAGACAGACAATTTTTTCAATGATTAACATAATGTTGGCCATCTATATAAATTATATCACTGAGCAACATCATGATTAGTTTATCTTAATATAGTAGTTTGGCAAGGTTTGTATCAATAATTTTACAATAACTGTTTTGTAGAAAAATCATTTAACAATGTTTCTTATTGATAGATGTCGCTGTATCAAAATGTGAAATAGTCATGATTTGTATCACAATAACTCGACGGTGTTTTGTCCAATTGACGTAACCCTCAAATTTGAAATTGTTCAGGAGAGTGTAAAAACTGTTTTTATCAAAAATATTATCTTTGAAATGCACTCCTGCAAATTCTCATGTTTGCAGATACGGGATTACACGTAGGGAGTGTCGATATAATAGTGGCTTATATCAAGAGGCCGGGTCAAATTTGCAAACCTAAAACCAATGTAAAATGATGTTTCTCTTCCAAAAAGTGGTCTATTTATTTTTACAATTTACATTATTTAGTCGAGACCTGCTCTTTCGTCTTTAAAATGAGATTCAATAATTAACTAATTTTCGTATTTTTCAGGGTTACATCGTTTGGCCAAAAGACCGTCGATATAAATGTGTTGGCAAAATAATTTAATAGTATTTAATAATTAGAAAATCTATAAAATTGTTTGCAAATAATAAATGCCATTAAATAAAACGACACAAAATTTTGCTTCGGTATGACTACATTATTATGACATTATTTTGTGAAATAAAATTGGCTAAATTACTCGTAAAAAATACATAATTCGGGTGGAAAAAACAAGAAGAAAAAATAAACTGTTTTGGAATGACGTCATATAATAGGTAGGTATAAGAAATGCTATGAACTTATTAAAAAATGCTGCCGCCTATTGGTAAATTGTTTCACATTTATCGCCATAAAATAAAAGGAATCTTCTCGAATGCATATTTTGAAATTAGGAAGGAGACGAAGATTATTTTGAAAATCGAATCTTACGTCGCACTTCGATTGCCTGAAAACGTCATTGCCGCGCCGTCAGTTTGAACAATTGTTTCTAACATTTTGTAAAGAAGCCCGCGCTTTGGTTATGAAGAAGAACTTTTGAAATTAAGGAAAACACATCAATTTATCAAGTAAGTAAATGATTACTATGATTGAAAATGTTTAGCTCTTGTGTGAATTTGATATTTTAAATCGGATAAGATAAACGATGTCACCGATTTTTCGTAATTTTATTACCACTTTTTCTGTTCTGATTTTGGTGGCATAGAGAAAATCTTCCATCCAACTGAGTAACTAAGTGCTCAATCTTTCTTTTTCGAAGAGATTAGGAATATCAGGAATGGCTAGGGCAGGATTGGTACGCCCCAATATCTTTATAGTAAGTCTTAAATGGTAATTCATTGGCATAATATGGCGGCGTAATATGTGGGTTCAATAAAAAGTTCATCCGTCCAAAATGCATTTTTCTATCTGTCATATCAAAATTGAAATTGAAGTGTGAAATTGGTGTTCGGCAACTGGCGCGTCATACACACTTTGTGTCCACGGCGCCCCAAAAAAATTGAAATTGAAAAGTTCAACTGGCTGTGTTATTAGGTGTGGCGTTAGTTTCCCAAATTTAATAAGCATCTTCTTATTACAAGCGATAAATGTAATTATTACAACATTAATAATGAGTCTTCTTTGAATGGGAAAATCTCATGCCAAAGCGATTTATTAGCGGGGAGTCATCCGTCCTATTTAAAATGTTATTAACTAATAATTGATTTCAAGATTATTAATTTCCAAGAAATCTACGATATTAATTTGTAAACTTTTATAATATAATTTAACCAATGGACTATTTGCAGATTATTAGTTTCAATAAAATTGTCATCGTTTTCGATTGGCATATTATGAAAAATAATTACTTTTCAGATATCTTTTATACTTTTTGGTTCTGATATAAAGGTTTCCTGTCTGCCCGTAAAAAGAAACTTTACAGTTTTCACAAGAGAGTCCGCGTACACCACGCCGAGATGATGATTTTACTTTATATAATTTAAGACATCGACTGAGGGTGCTTGATGGAATTTCAATATGAAATTTGAGTTATTGAGATTTTGTACACTTCCATGTATTTTGTCACTAACGACCCGGGTTTCGCCTTTCGGCATCTTCAGGCATTCGAGCGCACGAATGAACTCGAACTGACAGTAAACAGTTTCTAACGTTTATATAGAAGATACAAATACGACAAATATTATTTACGAGATAAAATATCATAAGTCTAGGATCCACACTGATACCGAGTTAAAATTTCGAGAATCGCCTTAATCCTTATTTTGTAAACAACGCATTAACAGGGCGGCGAATTGTCACTTTCCAACTAATATTAAACTTACCAGTGATTTTATAATTATAATAACATTGTGGGTTTTGACGGGATGCAATTCGACGAAAGAATAAATATATACTATCATTCCACATTTATTGGCATCTGTTAGGTGTTTCAACGTATAGGATACAGCAACGGGGAGTTTGGAAGATTCGGCTGTTCGTTCAGAATTGACAAGGAATTTAACTGGGCTCTATTGATTTCCAAAATTTCTTGATAAAATAATTTATGATCCCCCATGCTTTGATGCAACATTTTAACCCCATCATCCACATTCAACGTATGGTTCTACAATAATAAGTGATTTGCGAATGTCGAAGTGTCTTTTTTTAATCTAAAGGCAGCCAAATGTTCTGAAACTCTTATATCTAATGTACGTGTGGTTTTACCCACATAGAAATGTTGGCAATCACTGCATTGTAATTTATAAATGCAAGATTTTTTATTAATATTTATTTCTATATAAACGTTAGACACTGTTTACTGTCTGTCAGTTCGAGTTCATTAGTGCGCTCGAATGCCTGAAGATGCCGAAAGGCGAAGCCTGGGTCGTTAGTGACAGAATACATGGAAGTGTACAAAATCTCAATAACTCAAATTTCATATTGAAATTCCATCAAGCACCCTCAGTCGATGTCTTAAATTATATAAAGTAAAATCATCATCTCGGCTCAAATTTGATTTTACTTTAGGTTTATCATTATATATGATTTTACCTTAATCTTAGTCGTTATAAAAAGCTGATTGTATGTTATCCGGCAACAACTTTGATATTTATAATGACGCGTCTCAAAAAGGTGGTTTTATGCCAGTTAATTATTATTTGTCACTTTTAAGGTGTTAACTGCCAATTCTTGGTGGAAAGACATTATATTTGAAAAATAAAAGAGAATTTGTTTGTACTACTTCCACATGTTTATAATGATCAGGACCGGTTTCGCTCCTGGTCCTCCTTGGCTCCTGGGTTCCTTTTTGAAATTGGTCTTGATCTTTAAAAAGATGTGGAAGTAGTACAAATAAATTGCTTTTAAAATAAAATATTTTTTTGTTTCCCAATATTATTCTCCACGTATGAATTAATGTTTATCTCCCGTTTTCAAAAACAATATAAAATATGTTCAATTGATGAGTTAGTCTTCAATGGATTTTTTAAATCAATTCGTGAAACAGAAACTGGGGGTTGATCGGTGGATCTGTTATACTATTAGACAATAGTTAATGTAACTTTGTTTTTTTTCAGATACCATACAATCTTGAATGTGAACGAACATAGGATAAGCCATTCGCCAAGCTGAAAACAGTAAAATTGTTAATTATCACTGAGATATATCAAGTCTCAAGATTTTGCAGAAACAATAGTGATACTTTAATATACACTAATAAAATGGAAAACTTATTTAGCAGAAGAGAAAATGGAAAAAAAACAATAATGCCATTAAAAGTGAAATATGATGACAGTATGGCTGTCATGAAGCTCGGTTCTTTATATTACAAAAATAACCTCGTCATTCAAATTCAGTTGGACGCAGAAACCAGTGACGAGCTGAAGTCGCTGTATGCACAGATAACCACGTTACCATATTCGCAGCAGTATTTGATTGTGACCATGGGCTGCTGCTTAAGTCCCGCTTACAGGATTTCACAGCGCGGTGAGTTTTTATACGTAGACATGTCAGAGATGTCTGCGGAAGCGAATCGATCTATTCGAAGATATGTTAAATGGTATATGAGTAATAAGCCATTTTTTACGAAGGGGAATATGCCGCCAAGTGTGTGCCGCAGGCTCGCATCGAACGCGCTTGCCATATTCAATGAAAATGTATTGGCTATGTCATTGATTATAGCTCAGTTGGAGAGAAGAGTAGGAGTAGTCCATATAGACAGACATTTGAAGAGACTGACCTTGCTTAACCTGCAAGAGTTCGGTAGACTTTATCATGAAGAGCTTGCCGGTAAAAAATAGACTCGTTCACCCTGTTTTAGTTGACACGGCCGAGGGCTTTGGACTTTAGGTCGACCACATTATTTTCAAATAACGGGTTTTATAAAATGCTGCAAATCGCAGTTAACAAAGTCTATTTTATTTCTTCTCATTAAATATTATAAATATGTTATAAAAAACACACATTGGTGTTTAAATTGATATTGTGATGATAATTAATGTTACCAAGCTGACAAAGATTAAAAATAAAACATGGGAAACAATTTTGGGCTCACCATACTACAAATAATGAAGTTTTATTTCACAACTAAATTTAATTGGTTTTATCGTATTGGCACTGTTCACTAGAGTCATTGTTATTTTTTATAGAATAACGGTGTAACAAATAATGTATTCTACATATTTAAAGTCTTTTCGAAACTTGTTACAAGAAAAATTTTCCATTTCCCGATTGTAAGAATTCATGTAAGTATTTATGGCAAAAATCATAATTATTATTTGTCTCAGTAATTAATATGTTAAGATGAAATTTAAAATATTTAATTGTGCATATCCTTGTTATTTTTGAATTGTGATTAAAATGCATTCATTTATTTTGTAACCAGCCATATCCTAGAGTAATTTGTTGATTTGCATTAATGATAGTAGTCGCGGAGTAGACGATTATTTAATGTTTAATGTAACAGAGATTTTGTTCACTTAATTTCTATATTATAATAAAATAATTCTATTCAAACAATTTGTTTTATTAAACAGCTCTAAACCTCACAATTCCTTACCGGTATCCAAAGATCTGTATGATATAAAATAGAATTATTAGCGACACACGAACCAACTGAGAGGAAGCAAATATTGTAGAGAGCAGGATTCTGAAAATACACCAATTTAACGGTAAGAGAAAACCAAAAGATGTCAAATTACACTATAAGAAAGTATTCATATTCATGAAGATGTATCTAAAAAGAAGTGAGAAATAAATAAATATAAAATACAAACAGTATTAACCTCATTATTTAGAAAAAATTAAGAAAAATACTATCATAGAGAAATAGAATAAAATAAATTGTCTGTTTTTATCGTTCACTCAGTAATATTCTATCAAAATGTCTGGTTCATTACATTAGTAGTATTTTATTCTATTATTATTATCAGTTTCATGGTTGTTCTTCTCTCAATAGATGAAAAGAATAATGATAAAGCTTTTATAGTGCAAAAGCTTTACAAAGATGTTAATTAAATCCGATAGATGGCTACTACCATATAATATTGTATGGCATTGGACCAAAAACTTGCTGAAATTATTGATTTTAGTTTAATATAATGTTACTATATATTATAGTAGTGCATAGAAAAATTAGTTTCATTGGTAGTCTAAAAGATATTGATTTCTTAGATATTGAATATTTTTTACGCTGATTTGATTTTGATTGTGGAGATGATGATAAACCACCTATGCAAATGTGGGATGTGTAAAATATGTTTATTTTTTGAATACCCAGAAACAGAAAAGAAACATAATTTATAAGAGCAGCCGAAGTGGATTTGAATTACTTGTAAATGGGTTATAAATAATTGCATTTTGTATTAGATGGTATTCACTTGGTACACTTGAACTTTTATTTCGATAGTTTACACTTTGTATTAGACGGTATTACCTTAGTAAACGCAAACTTTAATTTTAAGAGTTTCCACTTAGAAACGGATTATTTTAACAAAGAACTACAGACTAATTTTGATAGCTTGGACTTAATAAATGGATTACATTAATTTTAATTTGTATTTTATGGATACTGAAATAAATTATATGAACATATTGCATGTTCACTTGGAACCCTACTTCTTCATAAATACCACTCCTGAGCGCATGTGTTGTCAAATTAAATATTTAACAATTATCATAATAAAATAATATTGCCATAAAACTGCAGTGACAGATTTTTGCTTTTTCTTGGATAAAAGAAAATTAAACAGTTTTTATTAGTTTAATTTTATATTAGTGTTTATTAGGATTTCAACATAATGATACAATACATGGCATTGTTTGCTTAACACTTTGAACTTATCCTGAAAGTGAATATGACCTAAACAAAGGTGCATTTAACACATAAATATAATGTTTTTTTAAATTAATTCAAATTATAGGTTAGATTTGAATATCAACTTTTTATAACAATATGTTCAAACAAAGAATTCAGTGAGTTTTGGGAGTACGTTTTGAATATGAATGTAATTTTATACATTACTTATATAATATTTTTATAAATCATACATTTTTAATGCAGCAATAAAAACATTACCTCAAATTAAGAAAACCTAATTTATTTGTGGCTAATCTTATTGCATTCTGCTTTGTTTGATTTAGATTGATTACAGTTTAAGTTTCAAAATGTATCATTTTTCACGTAGAGAAAAATTTGTCAATGTTAATTAAATAAAAAACAAAACAATCTATTACTGCCAAAAGACAAATTTCTATCACTATCTGATAAAATAAATCTTAAAAAATATGCTAACCATTTCAAATAATTGTTAAATCTTATCTTAGTTAGAAAACCACCCTTTTGCTTTGACCAAATAACTGTGAGCAGCATGTTTGAATTTTGAAATAAAGAAATGATTCAAAAATACCGAAAATGTATAATGATTTCATTGAACTATAGCACAATTAAATTAAATAAAAATACCTACAAAATGCCTTGTTATTAAGAGCATTTCAAAATGTTTACTCACTAAACTGAAGTATGTAATAGCATTACAACTATGAATAATAAAGTGTGAAATATTTGACTACAAATAATAATATTACATATCGTCTTGTGGACAGCCCTATTGAGGTACATCAGACCAGAGGATCGGTTTTGCTTCACTGCAACGAAAAATTTAAAAAGATAAATAATCTAACCGACTGGTTGTCATAGAACAAATAATGACAATATTTGTGAATAACTGATTTCAATTGTTAAGGAATTAGAAAATCTTTAAAATAGTTTGCTAATAATAAATGCCATAAATAAAACGACATAAAATTTTACTTCGGTATGACTACATAAACACGACATTATTTTGTGAAATAAAATTGGCTAAATTACTGTAAAAAATATATAATTCGGGTGGAAAAAACAAGAAGAAAAAATAAACTGTTTTGGAATGACGTCATATAACAGGTAGGGATAAGGTATGAAATTATTTAAAAACGCTGTCGCCTATTGGTAAATTTTTTCACATTTATCGCCATAAAATAAAAAGAATCTTTGAAATTAGTAAGGAAACGAAGATTATTTTGAAAATCGAATCATACGTCGCACTTCGATTGCCTGAAAACATCATCGTTAGTTTCGTTCGTTTCTGCAAGCATTCAACCATCAGTGCCGCGCCGCCATTTTGAACAATTCTAACATTTTGTAAAGGAGCCCGCGCTTTGGTGATGAAGAAGAACTTCTGAAATTCAGGGAAGCACATCAATTTATATTGTAAATAAATGATTAATATGATTACAAGTGTGAAGCTCTAGCGTTATGTTGATATTTTACATCGAAGCAGAAAATCGATGTCGCCGATTTCTCGCAATTTTATTTCCACTTCTTCTGTTGTAATTTTGGCGGTAAAGAGAAAATCTTGGCTTCTAGCATTATCTAAGTAAACAACTTTCATGCTTATGTTGACTTCAATTTACTTTATTTTAAAGTGAATAGTTGAGCTATCCAAATTACACTGATTTTATTGCCCATTTTTGACGAATTCGGCTGTAACTTTGTGGAAAGTCATGTGGATTTCATCTCCATTTGTTGTAATTTGGGCGGGGATTATCTTAGTTTAATATTTTTACGCTGTTATGAATTTGTTGATTTTTTCCAAGACACTGAGATTTTCAGTCAAATCAGATAGTTCTTCTAAATATTGAATTACAATTTTCTTTTTGTGATTTTCACTGCAGTGACATTTTGGTAAATTTTAACCGGTAATTCATTGGCAATAGCAAAGGTTATTTGGCGGCGTAATATGTGGTTAAAAAATGCATTTTTCTATCTATCGTATTGAAATTGAAATCGAAGTGTGAAATTGGTGTTCGGCAACTCGCGCGTCTTACACACTTTGTGTCAAGTTAGTGCAAAGAAAAATATCGGAGAAAATCTAAGCTAGCGCTTCACGAAATTTTTCATTCCGCGGCTCAAAAAAATTGCAAGAAATTAACCACGGCGCCCTAAAATTTTTTAAATTGAAAAGTTTCACTGGCTGTGCTATTAGGTGTGGCGTTAGTTTCCCAAATTTAATAAGCATCTTCTTATTACAAGCGATAAAAGTAATTATTACAACATTAATAATGACTCGCCTTTAAAGGGGAAAATCTCATGCGAAAGCGATTTTTTAGTGGCGAGTCATCCGTCCTATTTAAAATGTTATTATAAAAATATGTGGAAGTAGTACAAATAAATTGCTTTTAAAATAAAATATTTTTTTGTTTCCCAAGATTATTCTCCACGTATGGATTAATGTTTATCTCCCGTTTTCAAAAACAATATAAAATATGTTGAATTGATGAGTTAGTCTTCAATGGATTTTTTAAATCAATTCGTGAAACAGAAACTGGGGGTTGATCGGTGGATCTGTTATACTATTAGACAATGGTTAATGAAACTCTGTTTTTTTTCAGATACCATACAATCCTGAATGTGAATGAACATTGGATAAGCCATTCGCCAAGCTGAAAAAATTGAAATTGTTAATTATCACTGAAATATATCAAGTCTCAAGATTTTGCAGAAAAAATAATGATACTTAAAATACACTAATAAAATGGAAAAATTCGTAAGCAGATTAGGATATGAAGAAGCAGCATTAATGCCATTAAAAGTGGAATATGACGCCAGTACGGCTGTCATTGAGTTTGGTTATTTATTGTACAATAGGAACGTCAACATTAAAATACCGATGAACCCAAGCGAAGAGCTGGAGACGCTGTATGCAAAGCTAACCACTTTAACGTATCCACAGCTGTATATGATTGTGATCATAGGCTGCTGTGAAAGTCCCCGTTACCTGCTTGAAAAAGACGGTGAGTTATTATACGCAGACATATCAGAGATGTCTGTGGAAGCGATTCGATCTATTCAACGATATGTTAAATGGCTTTTGAGTAAAAAGCCAATTTTTAAGGAGTGTAATATGCCGCCAAGTGTGTGCCGCAGGCTCGCATTCAACGCACTTGCCATATTCAATGAAAATAGACTGGCCATGTCCTATATTATTGCAGATATAGAGAAAAGAGTAGGAGTAGTCAATATCGACAGACATTTGAAAAGACTGACCTTGCTTTACCTGCAAGAGTTCGGTAGACTTTATCATGAAGAGCTTGCCATTAGAAAATAGACTTGTTCACCCTGTTTTAGTTGGCAGCGCCGAGGGCTTTGGACTTTAGGTCGACCACAATATTTTCAAATAACGGGTTATATAAAATACTGCAGATCGCAGTTAATAAAGTCTATTTTATTTCTTCTCATTAAATATTATAAATAAGTTATAAAAAACACACATTGGTGTTTAAATTGATATTGTGATGATAATTAATGTTACCAAGCTGACAAAGATTAAAAATAAAACATGGGAAACAATTTTGGGCTCACCATCCTACAAATAATGAAGTTTTATTTCACAACTAAATTTAATTGGTTTTATCGTATTGTCACTGTTCACTAGAGTGGTTGTTATTTTTTATAGAATAAAGGGGGAATAAATAATATATTCTACATTTTTAAAGTCTTATCAAAACTTGTTACAAGACAATTTTTCAATTTTCCGATTGTAAGAATTCATATAAGTATTTATGGCAAAAATCATAGTTATTATTTGTCTAAATAATTAATATGTTAAGATGAAATATAAAATATTTAATTGTGCATACTTTGTTATTTTTGGATTGTGATCAAGATGCATTCATTTATTTTGTAAGCAGCCATGTCCTAGGCTAATTTGTTGATTTGCGTTAATGATGCTAATAGACGATTATTTAATGTTTAATGTAACAGAGATTTTGTTCACTTAATTTCTATATTGTAATAAAATAATTCTATTCAAACAATTTTTTTATTAAACAGTTCCAAAACTCGCAACTCCTTACCGATATCCGAAGACCTGTGTATAAAATAAAATTATTAGCGACACATGAACCAACTGAGAGGAAGCAAATATTATAGAAAGCAGGATTCTGGAAATACACAAATTTAACGGTAAAAGAAAACCGAAAGATGTCAAATTACAGTATTATTGCAGAAGCTTTACAAAGATGTAAATTAAATCCGATAGATGGCTACTGCCATATAATATTGTATGACATTGGACCAAAAACATGCTGAAATTATTGATTTTAGTTTAATATAATGTTACTATATAATATAGTAGTGCATAGAAAAATTAGTTTCATTGGTAGTCTAAAAGATATTGATTTCTTAGATTTTGAATATTTTTCTTATGTTGATTTGATTTTGATTGTGGAGATGATGACAACACACCTATGCACGTGTGCAATGTGTAAAATTTGTTTATATATTGAATAAGCAGAAACAGAAAAGGGCATGCAGGTGCATGCTTTTGTATCCTATTTGCTCATATACAAGTAACGTTGAGCGATAGAGATTGTGATAACTCCACCATACGCCGCTGATATCAAAGGTTAAGAAACGACACCTCGCCTGAACACTTTGTGCTTGATATTGCTAATCAATGTTTTGTTATCTATAGTGAATTTTTGCAGAGACATAGCGAAGATTGGGTGAACTAGCATTAATTGTGCTTATTGTATACTTCTTCTTCCATATTCGCTTCCTATGTGGAGAATATGGCTACCACGAGGCGTCTCCATGGATTTCTGTCACCCGTCAATCGCTTTGCTTCCTCCCATGACATGCCAGAGTCCCTCAGCTCCACAGAGTACATCCTATGGATAGTACTCGATGGTCTTCTAGGACACCGGAATCCCACAGGTCGGAAGAAGAAGTAAGCAGGATTAAGGCTTTCTGGAGGCATCCGCAGCATGTGACCCAGCCAGCTCCAACGTCTCTCCATAACCACTGATGTGACAGGACGTTGCCCGGTCCGTTCCCTAATCTCCGAATGCCTCACGAAGTCAAACCACTTCACCCCCAATATCCGAGTCAAGCATCTGTTCTTGAAGCTCAGTATTCGGTTTTCCTGAGACTTTGTCAGGTATCATGATTCGCTACCGTAAAGCAGCACAGGTAGAATGCAAGCGTTGAACAAATAGCATTTGGTTTTGATCGTAATCAAAAGAATCATTTGACAATCAAAGCATTAACCCTCTTGATGGTCTGTCCCGCGCTAGTCGGGGTCCTATCAGAGTCATGACAGGCTTGTTTACACATCAAATTGGTCTTACTTGCTTTTATTTTCAGACCAATACGACCCGAGCTGATTCCCAGCCTGTCAATAATCTCCTGGATACCCTCAACAGATTTGCCGAATATAACAGCATCATCGGCGTATTCAAGTTCACAGAGCCTCAGACCAGGGGCAACAGCTACAACCTCAATCGGGTGGGGTTGACCTCCGAAGTATAAAATCAAAGATAATAATAAACAGGAATGGAGCAAGAACGCAACCCTGTCTCACTCCGGTTGAGACCTCGAACCATTCGGTAGTTGAGTCACCGATTCTTACACAGCATGTAATATTCTCATGCAGGGACTTGATGATGGCCACAATCTTTGGCGGAATCCCGTATGCATTCAGTATATCCATACCTACCTAAGGTCAATGCGGACTGTCATATGCCTCCACATAGTCGACGAAACAGCAAGTAAAAGCGCTGTTAAATTCGTTGCTCTGCTGGAGGAAGCATCGAAGATTGTGTATTTGGTCCACACATGACCTGCCAGCGAGGAACCCAGATTGATTTTTCCTAAGGACCTGCATTACGGGACCTTTTATTCTCGCCTGATAATGTGTGCCATAACCTTCCCAGGAATACTGAGAAGAGTTATGCCTAGGTAGTTGTTACAGCTGAGGGGGTGGAACTTTTTGTGGAGTGCCACCACTTCACCGTCCAATCGGTCCCATGGACAACGCTCACCGTTCCACATCTTAGCCATCAGATAATAGAGAGGTTGCAGGAAGGCGTTAAGACCACACTTCAGAAATTCAGAATGTATACCACTTCCACCCGGCGTTTTGCAGTTCTTAAGCTTCTTGATTGCCAAAGTAATCTCGGCATGTGAGGGCATACGGTCTGAGATTCCGGACATTCGGGGTAGGTCCATAAGTGTGGTGTCTTCAGCCACGTCAAAAGGGTTCAGGGAGGAGGGGGGGCGGTTTAGTGCCTCGCATAATAATTGAGCCCAGGAGGTGGTCGTTTTCCATAGATCTCTTGCATGATTTTAAACAATTTTTTAGTGCACTTACGAGGTATCAACATTTTAGAAAGATGTATTGACGAGGTGTCAGAATAAGAAGAAAGCAACATTTATGTAATTAAGTCATCAAATACCTTTATTAAAAAATAACAAAATCGATCATTCCAACAAATATTTTTTATTGGCAGATAATTTTATGCTATCAAACCTTTATCTAGGGACCAGAGGACCACTTTTGTTTCACTTCAGCGAAAATTTTGAAACATAAAAAAAGGTTGTGATTGAGCAAATAATGACAATCTTTGTGAATTACTGGTTTCAATTGTTGAAGATGTTCAAATTTTGTCTTTGACGTTTTTAATGGTGCATTGTGCAACATAGGATTATTAAATTCAGTTACGGTCGGCTTTTTATGCTGCGGAATAATCATAAACTCACCATCATGCCTCAGTTTTACTAATAGCGTACCATCACGATTATATTTAGGACTCCATTGTCCATTCCAATTGGTTCTGATACTCCTCTTCTTGGTTTGATTGAGTCTAAAATAAAGCTGGTTTTCATATTGTTTTTATTGAAAAACTCATGCGGGAAAACGATTTATGCGAGAACGGTAGATTGGGGTTCGACTGTAATGGTAACCAGTGTTGTCAAATGACCCTGCTGAAGAAGGACTGAAGAATCCGGAGCCTGAAGGACCGAATGGACCGAACTCTACACCTATAAAGATTATTTTTTTCTATTGATTAGTGAAACTGGTTTACGAGTAAAAAATGGAATATGTAGTTGATGACAAATGTGCATTTAACAGATTTGATGCGAACAGCTATAAAAAAATTTTACATCAAAAATTAGCTAAAATGATAAATAAACTTTTCCGTAATAATTTAAGATTTAAGACATCGACTGAAGGTGCTTGATGGAATTTCAATATCAAATTACAATTACTGAGATTTTGTGTTAGTGACAAAATACATGGAAGTGTACAAAATCTCAATAATTCTAATTTTTCTTAATAAATTTTATATTTTCTTTTTCATTTTTTGTTTTGTTATACCTATATGAATTTTTTATACTTTATATAACAATTAAGATTTGTGTAGAAATGTAGTTAAATTTGAATTTCTGTATTTAATACTACATGACTATGGTGTGGCTCTTTAAATACCTTTGTGAAAATCCAGAATGTTGCTCTCATTGACCTCATGTATGCCTGTATCCCTGGTATAGCCCCTTTACAGTCAACTGATATTGAAATAAGGAATGCCTTTATCAACTTAAATGTTTTTAAAATTCTAGTTATCTAGATTTTATCAATTACATGATAAATGTTTTGTAAAGAAATCATTTAACAACATTTTTTATTAATAGATGTCGCTGTTTCAAAATAAAACCTGTAATGATTGGTTTCATTACTATGGCTATATAATATATATTATTATGTATATAATAAGATTAATATGTATCGCCATCATAATAATGATTGGTTTCATTATGATGGCTATATATATCGTCGCTTTGCTGCAAGAAGTCATTAAGAGACAATATGGTCGAAATTGCGTTATGTATACCAAAGTGCTCATTTTGATATTTTGCATAAACTCAAAAAGTCTCAAGTGTTAAACAACAACCAATGTCGTCCAATGGCACACCTTAAAAGTTATTATTTTTCATTTAATGCATATACCGTAATGAAAGAAGTCAATAAGCGATTTGGACGATTTATTTCACAACCATTCTTTGTAAACTTAGCACGCTACGGTATTGTGTTTGGCCATTACAGGATACAGGCATTGCCTTGAACATTATCACATGATATACTTTTAAATTGTGATGTGCCTATATTGCAATAAAGAGTTGAAAACAGAGGAATGTGGTGTTCCGAATTACAGAATGTGTCGTGGAAAAAAAATATTAGTTGTCAAAAGAAATAGAATTGTATATCACATAAAGATAATCACAGAAATGGAATACCTCCCAAGCCATCTTAATGCAATGAACATTCTTCGTGGGTTTTAAAAATTGAGTGAATTTTTGGATGATTACACTCATAAGGATTTCATTTTAATGAATGTTAACTAATAAAAAAATACATAGCTATGGTGGAATGTATTAGCAGTGGGTCTGTTAACAAAGCATTCCAGAATATCTGCAAATTTTTTAAAATTGTGAACGTTTTTACTTAAAAACGAAGTGGATGGCTCCTAGCAAGACAAACATCACATTGAAAAATTTCCAGTTGTGGAGTCACATAGTCACGTTACTGCTTTGCTTTTATATCTTGTTCAAACCACCCAGTTAAATTCAATTGAGCAAAAATATTTGCAATCCGAGCATTCTTCATGGAGGTGGACAGTGCTCATGGTGCTATAGAAAGCCAACAAAAATATATGGTTTACTCACTGACAGATTAGAAAAACGTTATGCAAATGGACAGGTCTTATAGAAAAGGAATTCAGAAGAATAAAACCAGAGATTATGTAAACCCATATAAATTCAGTAACTTTAAGTGGTGAAGTTTTAAATTGTTAAAAACCAGGCAAGTCAATCATCAAAAATCGATCGTTATTCCTGCCGAACTGCACTCTTGGTATGAATATATGCAATGTAGCAATGTAAGGCATTATTAAGAATATTCTGAGGCTGAAGATGAGGTGGAATCCGAATAAACTAAATCACTAATTGCTTTATTCATAATAATGTTGTATGCAAGAAATCACTGAGTGTGTTTTTATATTGTTTTAAATAGTAAAATTCTTTTAATTTTTTTTTTCAAGATTAATGTAGAGAAAAGTATGATAATAAAGAATACAAAACATTTTTTTAAATTTATTAATACGCTTTTGAAATAAGCCAGTTTGAATCAACAGTGAAGTTTTTCATTGACATCTCAAAAGTATCATTTTGTTAGTTAATGACTTCTTGCAGCAAACCGACGATATTATTATATTTAATAATTAGAAAATCTATTAAATTGATTGGAAATAATAAATGCCGAAAATAACATACACACAATTTTGCATAATTACGACAATATTTTCTGAAATAAAAATATTTAAATTACTCTAAAAAATGCATAATTCGGGTGGAAAAAACAAAAAGAATGAAATAAATTATTTTGAGATGATATATAATAGGTTTAAGCTATGGTATTATTAAAAAATGCTGCCGCCTTTTGGTAAATTATTTCATATTTATCGCCATAAAATAAAAAGAATCTTTTCGATATCATATTTTTAAATTAGTAAGAAAATGATGATTATTTTGAAAATCGAATCTTACGTCGCACTCCGATTGGCTGAGAACATATTCGTTAGCTATGATCGTTTTCGCGCCGTCAGTTAGAACAATTGTTTTGAAAATTTGTATGGGTGCGCGCTTTGGTGTTGACGATCTTTTGAAGTTCAAGAATAAATATAAATTTATCATGTGAGTAAATGTTTACTATTAAAATGTAAAGCTCTAGCGTGATTTTAATATTTTAAATCGAATCAGAGAATCTATGTCACCGATTTCTCGTAATTTTATTTCAACTTTTTCTGTTGTAATTTTGACGGTAAAGAGAAAATCTTGGATCCTAGCATTATCAAGCTCTAAGCAAACAAATTTCATGTTGCATATTCAATATGTTGGCTTTAGTTTACTTTGTTTGAAAGTGAACAGTTGATGTAACCAAATTACATTGATTTTATGTCTTATTTTCGATGAAATCGGCGGTAGCTATGTGAAAAGTCACGTGGACTTCATTTTGTTTTTTATTGTTGCAATTTGGGCGAAAACGACATATTCTTAATTGGTGGCTATCTTAATACTTTGACGCTGTTATAAATTCGTTGATTGTTTCCAAGAAACTGATATTTGATTTCAAATCAGATAGTTCTGTTCAATATTGTATAATAATTTACCTTTTACTATTTCCGCTGCATTAACAATTTTTTCAAAATGGCGACGGAAAAAGCAGTGTTATTTTTCTCTTTCTGTCAGGTCCCAATGTGAAGCATATAATAGAAGGATATGACTAGTACAGGACTAGTGGTTAGCTAATTTCTCTCGCTACTCCCCGATAGCTTTACAGTAAATCTTAAATGGTAATTCATTGGTAAAAGCAAGGATAATTTGGTGGCACAATATGTGTGTTCAAAAAAGTTGAGGCCAAGAGAAAATCTTGGATCCTAGCATTATCTAAATAAACAATTTCCATGCTTTATGTTCAATATGTTGATTTTTAGCAAAATTTTTATCTTTTTAAGTGTATCGTTCAAATTGAATCGAAGTTATTGGCGAAAACTTTGTGAAAAGTCGTGTGGACTTCATTTTCATTTTTATTGTTATAATTTGGGCGGGGGCCGTCTTAGTTAAATATATTTACGCTGTTATAAATTTTTTGATTGTTTCCGAGAAACTGAAATCGAATCAGATAATCCAAGTTTCTGTTTTTAAAATATTTTATTACAATTTTCTACAAATTTTTACAAAATCTTTATAGTACATGTTAATTGCAAATTCATTGGCAAAGAAAACAATAATTACGATGGTGTAATATATGTGTTGGAAAAAGTTCAGTCGTCCTAAATGCAGCTTAGCCTTTTTCTAGCTATTATATTGAAATTGAATTATACACATTTTGTTTGTGTCAAGTTAGTGCAAAGAAAAACACCGAAGAATATCTAAACGCCAAATGGCTAGAGAATATCTAAGCGTACGCAATACTATCAGGGTAGGTACTCTCATATTGCATTTTTTTTGTTCAAATAGTGTATTTTGACACTTTTAGATTGCCGAGTATAACAGAAAAAAAACAATATTCGCACGACTATACATGACAACTTCTCGTGTTATCAGTACTGGAAACGCTGAACTGGAACTTTAAATATAACTTGATCAGTAAGTTTCACAACTTCGTCGTGTAAATTTCATTACATTTTCTTTTGTTAAACTTTTATAGAACAAAGATACAATAATTAATAGTGACGTGAGATAGGTTCAACGCTTACTTGCACAGTGGAAGTAATTATTAAGATTTTAATTTAAAAATATATGATGGGCTGGAAAATATTCTCATTGGAAACCAATACGATGGATTCGCTGACAACTGTGTGGAAATAAGGTAATATAAAATTGACATTGATAAATTCAATATTCACTGGTTATGATGATATTAGGTGTGACACGAGTTTTGAATTTTTAAAAAGTATCTTCAGATTAATTCTATCATATGATTTTTATTCATAAGGTAGGCATTAATAATAATTCTCATAAATGGGAAACGGACCGGATTGAATTTTTTTAAAACTTGAGGGGCCGGATGACAAATAAGCTCATATTGGAGTCCGATTGGAACGTCACATTATATTATTTTTTTATATAATTGTGGGAGTGACTACCATAATATACCTCAAATAGAAAAATCACTTCTAATCCATTTCAAGTAATTACAACAATCAAGCGATGTGGTCTCTGTAAACTTTGAAATATAATATTCGATTGGGGTTATTATTTGGACATTATTTCTGTTCTGTTTTGCCTGCACTATATTCTTCAGAATTTCAATAAATTTTCGTGCAAACGAACATCTGGTCGTTTGCAACAATACATTTTATACTTAACGTCTTTCACTTTGGGTTCACTGCCTGAGACAGTCTTATCCCAATTGATGAATTGAAATAAATAATTGTCGTGAATTCACAACCAAATCATGAATTTTTATAAAATAATTTCCTATATGAATAATTTACATACAAAAATAGGGAGTTTTTTAGAGCCACATGACGGATTCAAGCATTGAGGTTTCTACCTGTCTCCCCGTAATAAGAAGCTTCACAATTTTACAAGAGAGTCAGTATATACCACCCCAAAAAGATGATTTTACTTTAGCTTTATTATTAAACAAGATTTTGCCTTAATTAAAATTGGTATAAAAAGTTGGTTGTATGTTATACGGCAACAACTTTAATATCTATAATGACGCATCTCAAAAAAATATGTATATCCCGCTTTGAAAAATACGTTGAAGCAACGTAGGTACTTCAATGTAATTTTTTTATTACACACTCATAGACCAGAGACTAGGGGTTGATTGGTGAATCTGTTATATTATTATATAGCGGTTAATATAACTTTGTTTTTTTCAGATACCATACAATCTTGAATGTGGATGACCGTTGGACAAGTCATCAGCCAAGCTGAAAACATTTACGTTGCTACATAAATATAAGTTAATTATCGCTGACATATATCAAGTTTAATCTCAACCTTGTGATAGTTTCATTTACATTATATAAAATGGAAGGTATAATAGACAGAATAAATGATGATGTTAGCCTATTAATGCCAGTAAGATTTCGAACCAATGAAGTTACTGGATTAATGGAGGACATCAAGTTCGTTCCAGTGTCATATAAAATGAACATCATTATTCAAATATCGTTAACTTCAGAAACAACCGAGGAGATGAAGTCGTTGTATGCAAATGTAGTCAAGCTACCGTACGTCGATCAGTGGCGGATTGTAGCCATGGGCTGTCTCGAAACTCCTTATTTCAGTGTTTCAGAATACGGTGAGTTTATGTCCGCAGATATATCGCGTATGTCAGTTACTGCATTAACATCTATTCGACGATATATTGAATGGTTAGCTACTAATAAGCCGATTTATCATAGTACTAATATGACAAAAATTGTCTGCCGCGAGATCATATCGCGCGCGCTTTATATATTCCATGAAAATAAACTGACAATGTCATTTATTATTGCCGAGACGGAGAAAAAAGTGGGAGTAGTCTATATCGATGAACATTTGAAAAAACAAACATTACTTCGTTTGCAGGAGTTCTGTGATCAATATAACAAAGAGCTTGCCCTAACGACATAAAAATGGTCGTTTGAAAATTATTTTGTCACTGACATAAACGGTAATAAAAAAGAAAATTAACTTTATTTTTAAGTAAAAAAACATTTTCCATATATTATGAATACTGTAAAACTATATATAAGCTTAATTATTACTCACTGATGCACAATCAATAAAGTATATTTTTAATTTGTTTAACCGCTCAAATCCGCTTCTTTGTAAAGTTTTGGTTTGCAGGGCTAAGGGCTCTGTACTCTAGGTCGACGATATTATTTAAAATAATGGGTTGTATAAAATGCTGCAAATACCGGTTACCTAATTAACTTAAGTCCTTCTCATTAAACATTATAAATAAGTTTGAAAAAATGATATTATGATAATAATTGTTAACAAGCTGACAAAGGCTGAAAATAAATCATAGGAAGCATTTAAGGGCTAAGTAAACTATTCATGAAGTTTTACTTCTCAACTAAAGTTAATTTGTTTTATTTAATTGTTACTGATCCCTGGATTGAATAAACGGGGGAATAAATAATATGTTCTACATATTTATAGTCTTATCAAAACTTGTTACAAGACAATTTTTCCATTTCCCGATTGTAAAAATTCATATAAATATTTATGGCAAAAACAATAATTATTATTATTCTAATTAATTATGTAATGTATTGTGATAATAATGGTAACCTACGGAACTATGACTAAAAATAAATCTTGGAAGACATTTAAGGGCTAAGTATACTATTAAATTGTTTATTAGAATTACTAGACTGGTTGTTATTTTTTATAGAATAAAAGGGAAATAATTTTAATTTTTGTCAAGAATTCGATTTAAGATGAATCATTTCCAGTATAAAATATGTTTGAACATGTAGAGCATATTTAATTATTTTAAGAAATTAATTATAAAAACTTGTTACTAGACAATTTTGCCATTTACCAATTGTAAGAATTCATATCAATATTTATGGCGAAAACAATAATAATTTATAGTCTAAATAATTAATATGTTATGATTGAATTTAATATATCTCATTGTGTACTCGAGTATCTTTGATATTTTTAAATTGTGATCCAAATAAATTTATTCTATAAAGGAGCGATGTCTTAGGCTAATTTGTTGATTTGAATTAATGATGGCGTTGCGAGTACACAGTTTTTTTGTAACAGAGAATTTGTTCACTTTATTAATATATTAAAGTTAAATAATACTATTTGAACAATTTGTTTCATTAAACATTTCCAAAACTTACAAGACCTTTCATCATACAATAATTGGTTTGAACCAACTCATTTTTACCTGTTCAAAAAAAATCTGGTTTTAATGATGAAATGTTTTATTCCATACAAAGAGTTATATTAATTTTAGCTGAATTGATTGGATTGGGTCGTCGATTTGGCTAATATTTATAATGACTTGGTTCAAACCAATTGAAGTATGACATTGTGTCATATAAAATAGAATTATAAGTAAAACATCAACCAATTGAGAGGAAGCAAGTGTTGTAGATAGCAGGATTCTGCAAATACACCAATTTAACAGTAAGAAATAACCAAAAGTTGCCAAATTACATTATGAAAAGAATATCCATATTCATGAGGATGTTTCTAAAAGTAGTGAAAAATAATTAAATAAATTATTTAAACAGTTTATTAAGCTTATTATTAAGAAGAAGCGAAAACAAATTCTTTCATGGAGAAACAGAATAAAAAAATGGACGGTTTTTTTTATCATCAGTTTATTCACTCAATAATTTGTAATTAAAATATTTATCTTTCCACAAGCATAGCCAAATGTCTAGTTAACCAAATTATTAGTATTCCATTTTTTTATTATTATCAGTTGAACGTTTTTCTTCACTAAATAAACGAAAAGAATAATCATAAAAGCTTTTATTATTCATAAGCTTTATAAAGGTGTTAATTAAATTCCATAGATGGCTACTGCCGTATAATATTGTGTGACAGATTAAAACCTACAACCACTCACATCCGCATTGGAAACTAGTTTTACATAATCCATAATCATATATTTGATGTAGGTAATGTTTAATCAAAAATATAGTACCTAATTTCTTTATAATCATTCTGACTGAACAATGTTTTATGGTAGATTGATCACGTTTTTTTAACATGCAGATTTCAGTATATAACACCTTTTCACTGGCAGGTATTCTGGTTGAAATATTTTCCTATAGCATTCTGTCGGTATTTACAATCGATGAAATGTGTGAATCATGGTTTCCTACATTCACTGAATTCTCCAACACCTCAGCGCCCTCACAAAATCCAGATAACTGAAAAAATAGAGCAGAGCAAAATGTCTTGAATGCGTTATGATGTGATGCTATGTTTTGTAAAAATGGTCATGTATCTGTAACAAAAAGATAAAAGTAGTAACAAACCAGCCTTCAGCAAACATATTCTTCAGCCATTCGATTTCGAAAAACCATTTCTTCTGCATTTTTCTGTAAAAATAAAGTACCTAAACTAAAGTTTATACATGATTTATTACATTTATACTCCAAAAAGATTCATTTTAACTTACCTCACCAAATATAACATCCTTATTTAATGCTAACTGCAGCAAGCATGCGACACGGATTTATGCATTGTATCAATTTAATAAAAACAAAATTAAGGTAACTGAAAACAACAGACTCCTAATTCGACTCAACTTCGAGACTGTCGACTGGTAACTGATATTTCGAGATGATGTCAACAGTGTGTTATTAATGTGACATTGCGAGAACCATACAATGCTATATGCCAACGAGTTGCTTCTTTATGGAACTAAGAGATTGTTTAAATATTTTTAGGATAGGATGGGTGGAAGGAAATTTTAGACAACACAAACATTCATGCCTACGAATAGAAATCAATAAATCGATGGAAATATCAATTTATGATACTGTCCACATCGGGACTTGAACCCGAGACATCCTTAACCGTAGCCAATGACGTTAATCACTGCACCACCGACCTGGATTACTTGGATTGATTCTTGCGTGCCCCAAAACTGAAATTATATCATAGCGAACGCTGTGGTAGATTAGTGTTTAATGAATTCAACAAATTAAATTGATAAAAAATATTAGATTACCAACAATAATACACATCTAATCGAGCGAAGAAAGTCCGACCGGACGATACAACCTTTTCAAACCAACTCTGCCGCGTGCATTTTTATTGTAATAAGTTGTATCGTATTTTAGAACCCTTTCAAATAAGTTTATGAAAAAAAGTGTGTAAATAGAACTCTGGAATTCTGCTAATTTCGATATTTAACAATATATAAATCTGAAATTAACATCTATCATAGAATGTGGCTAATACAACAATTTCCGAACAAAAGGTCATTTTAGACCAAAATGTCAGTTAGAACCTTTTCAAACTAAGGTAACGGTATGGTATTCCAGAAAAAAAATTGGATTTGTCAGGAGTACCTTACTGAGTGGACAACGCATTGCAGTGATTCACTCACTAAGGCTTACACGACGACTTCAATGGATGCTCTATCAGTTCTGGCTGGGGTGCTACTGTTGGACCTGCACATACAGGCACGTGTTGTAATAACTCTTCTTCTGGAGAGCATCAACATGGATATTGAAGGTGTCCCTCTGACGCCACTCCTGTCACAAAATGTAGGTGTAACTCACACTTATCATTCATTTGTGTATATATATATATATATTTTTTTTTTTCCATGTCCGCTCCCAATGTGAAGCATATGATCTCCTAATGGAGGTATCTTGACAGAATTTTTCTACGAGAACTGCTTATCAATCAGTTGCTCAACCTCTCTTTTTTTCGAACAGAGTAGGGATAGAAGGATAGGACTATGACAGGACTAGTGGTTAGCTAATCGCTCTCGTTCCGCTCAGCGAGGATGGGATTGGTGGAAGAGAGGACTCAGACTACGAACAGAAATCCATAAATCGATTGAAAGATCAATCTATGAAAACCGTCCGCACCGGGAATTGAACCCGAGACATCCGTAACCGTGGCCAGCTACGCTACCAACTACGCCACGGACACCGGCAAATGTACTATATGTAATATATAGTACATTTGTAATATATGCTGGCGTACAAAACAGCCCTTGCAGCTTGGCAGACTAGGAGGTCTGTATCCACCAAAAGGTGCCAAACATTTCTATTCTTCCCGGACATGACCTGGAGGCAAGAGGCAAAGTGTTTTTCACCTGGGCACTGGGCTTGCCAGTTTATAACCAGTCATGGCAAGTTGAACAGTAAACTATTTGGTCTGGGCAAGTTGGTTGAAAGGCCGGATTGCACTTTTGGACACAAATTTCAGGACGATAATCACGCTCTGTGGGACTGTCCCGAGACGAATGCCGAACGAGCAGAGTTGCTTGCTGTGGTCCGTCCTCATACGGGCCCAATAAGCCACGCTGACTTGATCTCAACCAAGGTCAACTTTGAGACATTCGATAAATTTGCAACATCATATGGGGAGCGGGATATTTTCGATTCCTCTTTAGATTCAACTCAGAGTAGATTAAACTCTAGTGCTACGGTGGATTCTCAGTATAAGAACACACAGGATAATTAATATCGCTTAAACCTTAAACAACGAGGCTGAGCAAGTCACACTTTCTTTTTTTTCTTTTTATCTTGTGTTTTCTTAAACACTGGTTAAAAGATAGATCCCGTGCAGCCCTACATAAGGCCAATAATATGAGGAGTAAATTCTTTTCTTTTCTTGATCGTTATTGCGTTATGGAAGGCGATCGTGAAACAGCGGCTGCATACTCATAACGGGTGGAGGTGGGGCAACCAACTTGTATTGAAAAAAAGTGATCAAAGATGACATTAAGTGCACCTAGTTCATAAAATAAAACTATTAATTATAATTAAATAATTCTATATATAAAAGCACAGACCGGTCGTAGGCGTTTTATAATTATTACATATTAAATATAGGTATGAAATTTTCTCATGACCTAAGCGTCCGCAGTGTATATAAAATGAAATGTTATTCAATGCACACACACACACCCAACAATACACAGTTCCGACGTGAAGCAAAGCTGAGGCAAACAAACAAAAATAACAATAACAATCAGTCCATCAGTATAGAAACTAAAGAAGAGCGGCATTTGCGATTACGTCGTGAGCAACAGCAGAGATGGAGGGTGTGGCAAACTCTGGAAGCTGTAAAATCCCAGCGTGATGCTGATGCTGAGGCACACAGACAACAACAATCTCAAAGAACTGCTGAAGCTGCACAATCCTGACGTGCCGATAACGTGGAAGCTCATCAAAGACCTAAGGAAGGTCGAACATTCAGTATTACAATTTCAATACCGTCATCTATGACGGGTGTTCCACAGTTCCAAAGTTTTATTAATTAAACAAAAATTCATACAACAAAACAATAAAAAAATGGTTTAAATGCAATATAATATAGACTTTTAGCTTTCAGCGTTAAACATTTTTAATGTGATGGATGTTCTGACTTGTTCGAAATAAGAAAACTTATATATGGCTCCAATGATCTAACTGCAAGATGGAGAACTGCACGTATATCAAGTCGAGATTGATACCGTGTTTTGATAGTTGTGACAGATGAAAAGGTATTTTCGCATAAATATGTTGTGGAGAATTTTATTAGTATTTTCATCGCCTCTTCACTATGTAACGGGTATAAGGATGAATGAAATTTAACTTTGAGAGTGTCGCCGGATGAAAGGTCGTATTATCAACTGATGAAGTTGATAATGTGTTTTGTGATAATGTGTTGTGTTTTATTTTTTAAAATATAATGTCAGATTTGTTTGGTGACCAATTTAGCTACCGCCGATCTATGGTGTATATTTCCAGGGACATAGGGATCAAGGCATTAATTTCTTAGAAAGGTGTATTGACAAGATTTCATAATAAGAAGAAAGCAAAATTTATGTTATTGAGTAATCAAATAACTTTATTAAAAAAATCCATCATTACAACAAATATTTTTTATTGGCATATCTTATGCTATCAAACCTTTATCCACACATTATTCTTCCCACAAGGGGCCAGAGGACTGGTTTTGCTAAAAAATTAACTATTGTAAGGCAGGTCACCATAGAAAAAATAACAATCTTTGTGAATTACTTATTTCAATTGTTGAAGATGTTCTCATTTTCTCTTTCGTACTTTTAATGGTGCGTTGTGCAACATAGGATAATTAAATTCAGTTTCGGTCTGCTTTTTACGATGTTGAATAGTTATAAACTCTCCATTTTGCCTCAGTTTTACCAATAGCGTACCATCAGGGACATATTTATGACCCAAATGTCTGTTCCCATTGGTTCTGATACTCCTCTTCCTGGTCTGATTAAGTCATAAGTAAAGCTGTGAAAACAGTCAACAATATTAACACTTTATTTGGGTATATTGTGTCCTACACAACATGTAACAAACAGTAACTTTCAAGTCAAAGTTAACAGAGATGTCTCAGCATCTCATCATGTGGAATCATCGACATTAGGTACGCTTGATAGCAACAGAGATTGTGTAACCCGAAGAGATGCGATTTATCATTTGTAGACTGAGCTTACTTTTTGCTTTCAATTTAAATTTATAAAGCGTCATACGAAAAATTTCAAAAATAAAGTTTCAATTTTGATAGTTTTATAAGAAAAATTCATTGAAAATCATGTAAATTGTACCATGGTTGTCAAACCCACTATTAAAGGTAAATAATTTTGCTTTTCAAAGCTTATCGAGATGTCATTTTTGGGAAACTTGACAACTCTGACAGAAATGTTGCATGTTTAATTGGGTATATGAGCCGTTGTATGTGGCTAGCGGGACAAAATCAATTTAAATGTTGTTAAATGTTGCTAAATATATATGGGCATGTCTTCGTTCCCATTCAGGAATATTTAAATCCAGTAATAGCCTGAGTAAACAAAATGCTATGCCTTTTGATGTATTTGCTAACGTTCAGGACACAACTATACATATTAATTATAGCTGGTAAACGCATGAAGTTCTTCGAACTTGAACGGAGGAAAATTATGGCATTTAAAGAAATTGGGTTGGGTAACAATCGCTTAATGAATTGTCAAAGTATTAAAGAAATTTCTTGGGCAATTGATCCGATTGAAATTTTTTGAAAATTTCATATAGACTCCTAATAATCGATCCATATTCAAGAATGCTAAAAACTAAGGAAACATAAAGATTGCAAAAAACAGTTGTCAAGTGGCTTTCTTTGTGTTACTACAGATCAAGGAAGGTTGCTAGCACATAGAGCACGGGTGGGCAACGCATCTGACGATTATTTTCCGTGTGAGATAGCTAATTGTTGGCCTTCTAAATGAAATGGGTAAACATTACAACTATTTAATAAGTCAACTTGAATAGCAGCTGATAATAAATCTTTTGCATTTGATTTGGCAAGTAGATTAATACATTAATAATGAGAACAGAAAGTGGGAAAAGAGTCAAACGTTGTAGCTATCAAAAACGCTGTCAACTGCTATTTCGTATCTCATATTCATACAGGTAACCGTTAATCATGCAGGATACATTTTGGACATGGTCGTTATAAGCGAAATTTCACATTCAACGGGGGAATGAAAAAAAAACAATTCAATATATGAAAAAACACTTTATTAATAAACTAAACAATATTAATAACATAATAAACGTCATACATAAAATAAAAGCAATATAAAATGAAAAATTACGCTTAAATTATTCAGCGTTGCAAAAAAGAATCTAGATTACTCTGCTTGGCCTGCATTTATTAAGTAAAATTTGACGATAGCCATCAAATAATCTGAGACAACCTCACTTTACAGCACTCACTTGCTCTTAATCTTCGTCTTTTTCTTCTAATAATGCATTGATTGTGAAAAGCAACGGTCTTTTCAATGATTTTGATAATTAAATTTCATACAGGAATAGGTTCTGAGATGTCATTTTCTTGGTAAATAGTATGGCAATCCATTTCCTGCAGCTCTTCATTAGTTTAGGGTTCACCGTGGAATCCTAGCAAAGCCTGAACATCATCTACTTCAACACCTTCAATGCCTCCGGACATAACTATATGACTAATATCTTTGACGATGTTTTGAATATCATTTACATAATTGATTTAATCTTCAAAAATTTCTCTGAACAACGTTTTTCAAACACCCTTCATACACCACTGGCTGACTTAATTACATGCTTCATTACCATTTCTGATAGCTTTCACAATATTAAATTAGCATGTTTATCTCCTCCATCAGTTTCTTCAATGAATTGGAGTATGGTGTTTCGTAAATAATAGGCCTTGAATGCTGCTATGCAGCTAGATGCATAGATTATATCCATTATGACGATTCTTGGCATGTGCTAGTGTCAAATTCAAGCCAGTTCCAGAAAAAAACATATTTAAAATCTATAGCGTTAAGGCACTCGCCGGGGTCGCAATGAACGAGGGTTACCTGTATTTCATAGGGAATCTTAAATGATTGAAGGAAATGTAGCAAAATTTTATAATGTTGAAATCATTACACTAAGTGATATGAAGAGAGGCAATTTTTTCAATGATTTACTTTATACATTATACAACTGAGCAAAAACATAAGTCTTCTTCTTCTTTTTCGACGATATTCGCTTCGCATGTGAAGCATATGGCCACCACGCGGTGCCTCCATGATTCCCTGTCACCTGCCAATCGCTTTGCTTCCTCACATGACATACCAGAGTCCCTCAGCTCCACCGAGTACATCCTATGGATAGTGATCCTCTGGTTGGAATAAAAGGCAACTCACCCCTAGTATCTGATGTAAGCATCTATTCTTGAAAATCAGTATACGGTTTCTCTGAGTCCTTGTCAGGTGTCATGATTCGCTATCGTAAAGCAGCATAGGTAGAATGCAAACGTTGAACAAATGTCATTTGCTTTCTCAGGTGCCATGATTCACTACCGTAAGGCAGCACAGGTAGAATGCAAGCGTTGAACAAATGGCATTTGGTTTCAATCGTGTACAGCTGCGTGTCCCAGATGTTCTGCATCAACTTAGATGTGGCTCCGGATATTCCTAATTGGATAGCGAGCTCCTTCTTTGTGTTACTGTCATCCGGGTGTACATCGAGGTATCTGAAGCTGTCAACCCTCCAGAGAATCTGTCTCATACTAGTCAGTGTCCTATCAGAGACATGACAGGCTTGGTTACATATCATACTGGTCTTGCGTAAGTACAACATAAGTACTCAATCTTAATATGGCAGTTTGGTAAGCACGCTACTGGTGCCCTATCCGCTCTATACAGTCAACGGATGTCTTTAAAAATCTTGGTAGCAAGATTTCATCAATAATTACACAATAAATGTTTTGTAAAAAGTCGTTTAACAATTTGTCTTACTAATCCGCGTCTGACTGTTAGCGTTTCAACTGTTGAAATGGCAGATTTCAGTGTGTTGATAGCTGATACTCAAAGATAAAAGAGTGTAAACAGTGCTATAGCTTTCGTATACAAGTTAATTATCGTATGAAGATATAGCCTGATTTGTTTCAATAATATCTATAAGTTTGGTTAACACCAACACTACTGAATTAATTTTTGAACTACTTGGCATTGGAATATCTTTTAAACAGCTCAGCAGGGAACGGGTTAATAGATGTCGCTGTATCGAAATGTGAACCAGTAATGATTGGTTTCATAAAATAATTATGATGGCTAAGCAAAATAATATATTATATTAAATAATTACAAAATCTATAAAATAGTTTGCAAATAATAAATTCCGAAAATAACACAAAATTTTGCGTCTGTAAGACGGCTACATAAATATGACAGTATTTTCAAAAATAGAATTTGTTAATTTACTAAAAATACATAATGTTCTTTTTTTCTATTTTCTAAATTATAATATTGTTGTACTGTAAAATGCATGGCGCATTGGCGATAGCTGTATTGCAATGAATTTTAATTTTTAGTTAACAAATAAATAATATAATACGGGCGGAACAAACAAGAAGAAATAATAAACTGTTTTGGGATGACGTCTTATTATTATAATATGTAGGTATAAACTATGGAATTATTGAAAAATACTGCCGCCTATTGGTAAATTATTTCATATTTATCGCCATAAAATAAAAAGAATCTTCTCAAATAGATATTTTGAAATTAGTAAGGAAACGAAGATTATTTTGAAAATCGAAGCTTACGTCGCACCCCGATTGCCTGGAAACATCATCATTAGTTTCGTTCGTTTCCGTCAGTCATCAGCGCCACGCAGTCAGTTTGAACAATTGTTGTAAGTGTTGAGCGCGCGATTTGGTGATGAAGAAGTTCTTCTGAAGTTCAGGAATAAATACTACTACATTATCATGTAAGTAAATGTTTATTATGGTTTAAAATGTTAAGCTCTAGTGATTTTGATATTTTAAATGGAATCAGATATCGATATCACCGATTTGTCGTAATTTTTCTGTTGTAATTTTGCCGGTAAAGAGAAAATCTTCCTAGCACTATCTAAGAAAACAACTTTCATGCTTTTTGTTCAATATGTTGACTTGAATTTACTTTATTTTAAAACGAATAGTTGAGATAACCAAATTATACTGATTTTATTTCCTATTTTCGATGAATTTGGCGGTAACTTTGTAAAAAGTCATGTGGACTTCATTTTCTTTTTTATTGTTGTTATTTGGGCGGCATCGAAACATTTTTAATTGTTGACTATTTTATGTTAATATTTTCACAAATTTGTTGAGTGTTTCCATGAAACTGATATTTGAAATCAAATCAAATAGCTCTGCTCAATGTTGTATTAAAATTTACGTTTTGTTATTTTCGCTGCACTGACATTTTTAAAAAAATGGCGCCGGAAAAAGGACTGTCATTTTTTCTCTTACCATGTCCGGTCCCAATGTGAAGCATATGGACTCCTAATGGAGGTATCTCAATTTAGGTTTTTCTACGAGAACTTCTTATTACTCAGTTGATCAATCTTTCGTTTTCAAAGAGAGGGATAGATGCATATGCCTATTACAGCACTAGTGGTTAGCCAACAGCTCTCGCAACGTCCCGATATCTTTACAGTCGTTAATTTTTTGGAAGTAAAACTATTAAAATGATTTTATTTTCTATTTTTGATGAATTAGGCGTTATCTTTATTAAGAAATTTTGGCGAATTTATTTAATTTCTATTTTTCTTGTTATAATTTGGGTGGGAATATTCTCAATTGTTGTCTTGGTTAAATATTTATAGGTTATACATTTATGTTATACATTTGTATTTGTTTCGGGCATACTAAAATGGTATCAGACAGTTCAAGTTTCTGTTATCTGAATATTGCATTACAATTCTTCTTTTGTGATTTTGTCTGCATCTGCATTTTTTTTCACTCGGAATGCGTTTCAGGCTCGTATTAATTTCCAAGAACTCTGAGATATTCATTTGTCATTCTACACAATTTACGCGGTGGAGTATTTATGAATTAATAATCATATTAAAATTGTCATCGTCTGTGATTTGACGATTTGCAAATTATGAAAAATGATTACTCTTCAGATATTTTTTTATGTTTTTTGATTCTGACATTGAGGTTTATAAACATTACAATTTTCACAATAAAGTCCATGTATACCACTCCGAGACAATGAATTTACTTTAGATTTATAATTAATTAAGATTTTACCTTAATTATAATTGGTATAAAGAAATGGTTGTATGTTATCCAGCAACAACTTTAATATTTTTAATGACCCGTCTCCAAAATAGTCATTTTTACCCAATTAATTATTATTTTGTCAGCTCCGTGGCGCAGTTTTTAATGGTGTTGACTACGGTTACGGATATCTCGGGTTCAACTTCCGGTGCGGAAAGTTTCATAAATTGATCTTTCAATCGATTCGCAGTCATGAATGTTTGTGTTGTCTAACATTCCCTCTCACCCATCAGTTCTAATAGAAAACTTCTGTTGAGAGACTTCCATTAGGATGCCATATGCTCCACGTTGGGAGCGGACATGGTAAAAAAATTCCACTCAATTGTGGCAAGCGTCTGTAAAACTATTTGCCTTGACTTAATGTTCCTGATAGAGATTAATGCAAGATTAAAGTGACTATTTGCGCTTTCAACGCAGCATATTTTCATTTGATACGATTGCATAAATTAGAACCTTAAAATTTATTATCGTTTGCTTTTAAGAAGGGAGATTATAGAGGCCATACGCTCCACATTGGGAGTGGAAATGGTAAAAAATATTAATATTATTATTTGTCTCTCAATACCAGTCTCCAAATATGGATTGATGCTTATCTTCCGTTTAGAATAATAATTTAACATATGTTTAACGAATAAGTTAGAGCTTCAATGCAATTTTTAACAGATTAATGGCCGCGGACTCATATATGAGTTCTGCGTCATTCATTTCATTCTATTGAAAAAGTACTGGGTTATAATCAAGTTTGATTTCAAATGTCAACGAGAGATGGTGGTATACACATCAACGCATTATTTAACAAAACATAAACAATATTTTTACCACACAGTTTTGTAAAACTATCCCTAGATGGTACATGTTTACTTTTTTCTCTCTGGTAGTATTGGTTACTATTATTTACATATAGCGTAGTGATTTATTGAATGGGCCATATGGCATTTTTTATGGTGCTTGAGTCATTATGATAATCGTGTCCTGTAAGATCTGCAACAGGGATGATATGAGAAGCAAGGATTTTTTAGTAGATTTAAGTTTTTTTCACTACACCACATAAGTATGCAATCCAAAAATATAGAACCACTGCTCAAACGGTATTGATTTATGCGGCAAAGTATCTGGAAGCCATCAAATCAAATTTGGTTAAGATATCTTAATTGGTTTACAAATTATTAAAAAACATGCCACCATTAAGCAGTTTATCATATTCATGAAACAGTAAATGGGGGTTGATTGGTGTATCTGTTGATTTAAAATTTAAAGAATCTAAAAAGGATAAAAAATAATTCGTACTATTCTTAATCGTTAAAAAATATAATTTTTGAGTATTTTAGGTGAAATATTTTACAAATAGTATATCAGCTACACCTTTCTCATTTTTCAAAAATGTTTAACTTTTTTAATCTGCAGACATTTTCAGCTTACATGCAAGGTCCCGCATGGTTTATGTTTAGATAATAGCCACAACTTATCGTCGTTGTTCTGGAAGAAAACACTAAATGAAAAAATTACATGTATATATTATTTGCAACAAAATGTATTTTATTTCAAACTCTATCGTATGGAAGAACACACTTATTTTTATAAATTACACTTTTACTTAAAAACATTTTTGCACAAACAAACAAAATGAAAAAGTTATAGCATTTCAAACATTTGACAAATTTCAAAGTCCATTTACTTAAAACTAGTATTTTTCAGATAGTGTCTCCTTCCAGAAAAATGACGATATTATTTTTAGTCCACCTAACCTTAATAGATTTTCAATATTCGGGAAATATTTTTTTTATTTTCACATTTAACATTTTTTAAGTCTAATTGAATTTCGTGTAGCATATGGATTCTGAATTAAGAATATCAAAATAAGTTTTTAAAGAAAACGGTTGTAAGGCGTCTCTTGTTTCATAGAGCGAGTAAGGAAAAAAGGATGGGGTGAGGAAAAGACCAGTAGTTTTAATATTAATTATACGGTTGTTAACTCTTCCGTATTTGTAAAGTAACAGTGAGTTCCTTCGGCGTTTAAACGTTTAAATTATCTGTGAAATAGATCATACAATAATTGAAAATTATGCTATTTGTAAATAAAATAGTTCTACATATAATTGAAAATTAAAAGTACAATATAGTTTACGTCTTCTTTGTATAATTAATCATAATTTGAAAACCTCGTCGATTTTACCATCGAAAAATACAAAATTATAGTATAGTTACAATTAGTATAGTAAAAGTTAGTAAAACATTCCAAGAAACATGACGTACCGTATGCAACCGTTTTGTTTCAAAAGGCACCAAGACACGTCTCCAGCTTGTTCTGCTATGAAGAATTTCAATTCTTGCGTCTTTCAATATTTTCGCATAGTTTTGATATGTATTTCGGGTTTTACACACAAAATATGACGTAACATAATTACTTAATACTACATAAAACCATACTTCACTTTTCGAAATTGTCATTTCGCCTTATAAATGCGTTTATTTGACAAAACCCACACGGTAACGAAATGTAACTGAATGAGATCCGAAGGGATTTTTTTAGCATGAAAATGGGAAGGTTAATGTAGTCTATTTCTTTCAGATACCATACAATCTTGAAGGTGAAGAAACATTGGACAAGCCATCAGTCAAGCTGGAAACATTTAAATTGATACATAATTATAAGCTAAGTATCGCTGAGATATATCAAGTGTAGTCTCAATCTTGTGATAATTTCATTTACATTATATAAAATGGAAGATATTGTAGCAGAAGAAGTGTATTATGGAGATGATGAATTCGAACATTTGACTACAATAATGCCAGTAACATTTCGAGTTGATGATATTACTGGCTTAATGGAGGACGTTGAATTCGCTGCATGGTCGTACAAACCGAACATGATAATCCAAATATCGGTCAACTCGCAAACCAGCGAAGAGCTGAAATCGGTGTATGCAAACGTAATCAAGTTGCCTTACGTCGAACTCTGGAGGATAATAGGCATGGGTTCTTGCGGAAGTCCTGATTTCAAGATTTCAGAACGCGGTGAGTTTTTATATGCAGATATATCCGATATGTCTGCGTCTTCAATGCAATTTATTCGACGATATGTTGAATGGTTTACTTATAGTAAGACGATAAATCAGCCGTGCTATTTATCAATACGAAAGCGCCGCAAGATCGTATCGCGCGCACTTTCAATATTCTATGAAAACAGATTCGCAATGTCTTTAATTATTGCCGAGATAGAAAAAAAAGAAGGTATAGTCCGTATCGACGAACGTTTACAGGTACTAACCTTAGTTCACTTGCATGCGTTCTATAAACAGTATCATAAAGAGCTTGCTGAAAGCGAATAGACTTTTTTATCTTACTTAATAGGACTGTATTAAACAACAAGGAACCAATCCACATGCTAACTATGCCAAGTTTGCCCCCTTTTTATCGTTGATGCATCTTTCTTGAAAGCGAATATTCCTGAACCATTGATCTTATTAAAGCAGTTTGAGTATTGTTATTTCCAGTATTCCAAAATTTTTATTGGCTGCAATTTCCTGTACCATATATCTGCCACAGATTCATTATTCTGTATGACACAAAACTTCTAACAGCTGACTTTGTTTACCGTGATTCCTTCTTACATAACACGAAACACTTCATAGATGAATGTTGATTGGTTCTAACAACGATATAAGAGAGTAATCGTTGTTCACTTACACATGTCACATTTATTTTATAGCAAATCGACTCTAATGTCAGCTACATTATCGCACTAACTCATATTTTAACATGTTGAGGGTTGGTTCCTTGTTGCATAATACCGTCCAATTGTTGTTGCTCATAAACAACACTCACTGTGAAATAATGGGTTTTATTAAATGCTGCAAATCGCAGTTAACAATTTTATTTCTTCTCGTTAAGCATTATATTATAAATAAGTTATAAAAAAACACCCATTGTTGTTTAAATTGATAGTGTGACAATAATTATTACCAAGCTGAAAAAGTAAGACTGAAAAAAAATTTGGGAAAAAATTAGGGGTTCACTATACTACAAATAATGAAGTTTTACTTCAAAACTAAATTTAATTTGTTTTATTGTATTATCATTTTTCATTCGAGTGAATAGTCCTTGTTATTTTGAATAGTGTAATGAAAGAATAAAAAATATATTCAACATGTAGAACAGATTTTATTATTTATAAAAACTTATCAAGATAAACTACAAGACAATTTGCCATTTCTCGATTGTAAAGATTCATATAAAGACTTATCAAGACTTGTTAGAAGACAACTTTTCCACTTCCCGATATTTAAAATTCATATAAATATTTATGACAAAAACAATAATTACTGTTATTCTAAATGATTAATATATTATGATTAAATTTAAAATATTTTATTATGCATTGAGTATCTCTGTTATTTTTGAATTGTGTATTTATTCTATAAGGAGCCATGTCCTAGGCTGATTTGTTAATTTGCAATGATGGTGCCGAGATTAAATGTTTAATGTAAGAGAAAACTTGTTCAATTAATTACTATATTATAATAAAATATTACTATTCAAATAATTTGTTTTATTAAAAATGTCAAAACTCACTATTACTCACCTGTATCCGAAGACCTGTGCGATATAAATTGAATTATTAGTTACACATCAACCAACTGGGAGGAAGCAAATACTGTTGAGATCAGGATCCTGAAAATGCACAAATTTAAGGGTAGGAGAAAACCAAATGATGTCAAATAACACTATGAAAAGAATTCATCTTCATAAGGATATATTTAAAAGTAGTGAAATATATATAATAGATGATTGACCTCATTATTTAGAAAAAGCGAAGAAAAAAATGCCCGTTTTTAGGATAAGATCGGTGGGGGGAATTTTAGACATCACAAGCATTCATGTCTACCAACAGAAATCCATAATTCGGTTGAAACATCAATTTATGAAACTGTTCGCACCAGGACTTGAACTCGAGACATCTGTAACCGTAGCCAACGACAATAACCACTGGACCACGGAGCCGACATTAATAGTATTCTATTTTATTATTATTTTCAGTTTCAACACTGTTCTTCCCTAAATAGATGAAAATGATAGTGATAAAAGCTTTTATATTTCATAAGCTTTATAGAGGTGTAAATTAAATCCGTTAGATGGCTATGTCATCGATGTTACGATGTTAGAACAAAAACTTGCAGAATTTATTGTTTTTAATATAATGGAATATTTATAAACAATACATCAGGTAAAGAATTATTTCAGTTCCATTGATAGTCTAAAAGATATTGATTTCTTAGATTTGGTTTAGATTGTGGTGATAATGACACACCTATGCATATGTGTGATGTGAGATAAAAATATTTTTTTAATTTTTATAAAAATATTTATTGACAAGAGACAATACATTTTCATTTAATAATAATAAAAAATATAAATAATATGAAATACTACTAGGAACATATAATGATCACATAAATTATAAAAAAATATATTGAACATTATTTGAACATGAACCTTATGACTGTGAACCGTATTGGATATTTGGGAAGACATTTTTAACTAACTTTATTATGTATTTAAGCACGGAGCTTAAATAGGCAGAAACAAAAATGAAACGAAATTTACAAGACCAGTCAAAAGTGGTTTCAGATACATATGTTTATTTATTGCAGAATAAAGAAATTTCTTTTTATCGGTTTGCATATTTCGTTTGTTTGGCACATAATAGTTGATTTAAAGAATTGCGTTTGTTTTGTATTAAATTAATAATGGTAACCGGTGCTGTCGAATGATCCTGATGAAGATGGACCGCCTCCGAATGATCCGGATCCCGAGGAGGTGTATGCTGCTGATCCTGATGGACCGAATGAGTTGTGGCCTTCTTCTCTGTATGAACCATCGTCTCCGTCAGCGGAGTGTTGTCTAGAAAAATAGCAAAAAAAAAAAATATTATTAAAACTCAAACATTATTTTTCTTGTCATTTGGGACTAGCGACTAACTCCAGCTGTAGACCTAAGATATTAATTAGTAAAATGATCGAAAATAAAACGAACTCAATGTCAACAAATCAGTAAAAGATTAAATGATTTCACAAAAAGAATATGTTCAGTTTTCCGACATATTAAAAGAAGTTAGTAATGTTACCTGTTGGGGTTAGCAGCCTCCCTTGCGTTCTGTTCAATCGACTTCAAGATGGCTTCTGGGATTGGGGGTGGTGTGGGAAGGTGAGCGCCTTGTGCGTGGAATCCGTTCTCATCAGCGGTGTAGGAGACTGAGTAATCGACACCATCGGGGGCGACGAAGGAGAATCCACCTTGAGCGGCTATGGCATCTCCTTGGAGGTGACCGCTCTCTGCAGCCTTGATGCCGTTTCCGGTCTCGTAGCTGAAGTGAATTGTTAAATAATCATTAGTTCAATAGAATATATTACAGAGGAATAATTAATTCACATCTAAATATTCAAAATGTATGAAAGCTTGTTGGACGGTGTATGGACTAGTTAGTAATTTGTAAGTATTCATAAGTAATATAAATAATAAAGTACACTCACTTGAAGCTGTAGCTTCCATCGCCATTGTTCTCATTGTTGTAGGCTAAGATTGAGATATCTTGTCCTTGGGACTTGAATCTTCCTTGACTGTAGGCTCCTGAACCTCCTCCATGTCCACCTTGGTTGTATGCACCTGAAACACCTCCATATCCACCTTGATTGTATGCACCCTGAGACCCAGAAAATCCTGAATAACCGTTACCGCCCTGTTTGTATCCATTTGAACCAGAATATCCGTTTCCTGAGCTTCCACCTTGTCCAAATCCAGTACCACCGAATCCTGATCCAACTTGCAATTTCTGTGATTGGCCAAATCTTCCCTGGTTTCCACCGAATCCTTGAGATTTACCGAATCCAGCACCGAATCCTGATCCACCAAATCCAGACTGTCCAGCGTGTCCTCCTTGAGACCCTGGCCCTCCAAATCCAGTTTGTCCACTGTTTCCACCTTGGTTGTATCCCTGAGATTTACCGAAAGAGCCTTGACTTCCGAAACCGAATGGACCGCTTCCTCCGAATCCACCTCCTTGCTTGTTTCCGAATGATGGTGCTGCTAAGAATGCTCCATTTCCACCAGCTGTCTGGGCGCTGTTGGGGGGAAGGTAGGTATTGTCCAATTTGTCACCGGTGCAAATTGTGACCACAGCGCACAACGCCACAAAAGACTGAAATCCAAAAAGTAGACGTAAGTGAATTTGCGTTGATAAAAATATATGTAAATGTGAATTAAAAAAAAACCCAAAAACCATATTACGGAAACGATATTAGCACATGAATAAATTTTAGATGGTGCATCAATCCCAGCAATATTAAATAAAAGCCTCTCTTTAAAAAGGAATTTTAAGTTTAAATATGTTATCGATGTGCAAAGATATTGTATGTCCAATTTTGATTGTTTTGAGAAAGTCGAACTAAGTTATATATTAGCAAGTTTATATAAAATAAAGATTTCGTCATAGTATTAAAGAAATACAATTAATTTAAAATTATAGTTAGCGTGATATATATATATATATTTATATATTATATTAACTAACGAACAAGAAAGGTTTCACTTATTGAGCAAGCAGTACTTGAACATGTGAAACTAGTTCCAACTTTTATATAGAATAAATATAATGTCGTCCTTGTTCTGGAATGTAACAATGAATCGAAAGAATGATATATTGAGTTAATTATATCAAAATGTTTCTAACTTCACACTCTACCGTATGAAAGGACACAATTATTTTTATAAATTACACTTTTACTTAAAAACAGACTGAATGAGAAATGTATACATGAATTGATTTTACAATTGCATAATCATTCAATTGGTTTTTGATTTTTATGTTAAATACAAAACAGTATTTGATATAGAAAACTTTCAAAATGAAAAATAAATATGCAACTATATCAAATTGATTGATTATTGTTTTTTTTACAAATAAACCCGTTTTAAATAGTTTTTTTAAATGAACTAAAAATAACATTGTTTGAGTGTGTCAATATAATCAGAAAATATTTGTTATTAATTTATTTTTTACATACAGTTGAATAAGTCAATTTTTATGACACTGTAAGTACCAAGAATTATTTTTTGTAATTGATTTTAAACGAATAGAGTAAATCGCAGGTAACTTACTAACAATAGCATTGTTTTGGTAATTGGTTTACTAATGCTATCAATAACTTGGTAACTGAATGATGATTAGACGATGTGTTGTGGAGTATTTATACTAACTAGAGTACGACCTCCCACTGCTGGTTTTCAAATTAAAAAAAATAGGCAAGAAAATCATTGATAGAACCGCTGCGATATTCTGCATCAGAATTATTCAGTGCTTTAGTTTAAGTGAAAGGGAGATATTGATGGACGAGGTAGATCTGCATAAATCATGTGAGAAAAAGTGCATCTCGTCATTTGTTTGCGATTCACCAATGTGTTAACATCCTTAAATAGTATCATACTTATAATGTAAAAAAAAACTAAAGATTATATATACTCAACTCTTTTTTTTTTACAAAAAAGAACGAATACATGTTTTTACTATGTTTTCATACGAATCATTTGTTTTAACACTATTCCCAGAAACATTTATATTACATATTTTCAATTTCGCGCGTTATTACGTCCCGGTTAAGGACTCCAAGTCGAATATTCAATATGCGAATATATTCGGCCCTTTTTAACAACTTTAGTATTTGGGTAACTATACCAATAATTTTAATAAAATATTTTACAAAATTAACGAAAGATTACATAAAAATTTCTCCAGAATTCTCCAGAGTGGTTTTTTTGTCTTCATTCAACTCGGGCGCTTTCAATATCTCATACTCGAGTTTGATAAATGACTCGGGGCTCAAAAAAAGCCCTTTAAACATGCCGTAATATCAGTAATTGAAAAAATACCGCTGTAGTAATCCGACGCAGCTGAAAAATTGAAATATTGTGATACAACGTAACGTTAGTGGAATGTGTGTTTATGTAATGCTATGTTATTAATTATTAAAATCTGATTTTTAATGTTATTTTCATAGTTCAGAAACTATTTGAATATTCGAATTTATTCGAAAAGTTTCAGTTTTACCATTCGACATTCGAATACTTGATAATGACGAATAGTTGGAGCCCCTAATTCCGGTGTGCAATAAGCGGTGTTGAATTACAGAGGTTTAACAATAATTCTACCTTACCCGATGGAAGCGATTTTTATCCAGTGCCTCTTAAATGTGCGCGTAATTTATCAAGTAGCGATGACTAATGTATTGGGTTTATATTATTACTCCTTTTTACACGACTTTCTTTACCATAATGTTGTTATTTTTTCAAATAATACGGTTTTTTTTTAATTTAGGAATCATGGAAATGTTGACATGACATGTGGCACTGCCCTGTGTGTGTTATATAAATTTATCTTGCGAGTATTTACGAAAACATTGTAATATCAACAATAAAGCAAGGTCAAACTGTTTCAGCATATCGATTGAATTTAGTTTAAGCGGTAAATGTGTAATTTTTCATAATGCTTTATGTGTCGATTGAAATAATTGTAAAGAAAAATTGTTTATTCAAATGACATAAATTATATGACTTAATTTTGTGTAAAACAAATTGTGTACAATTTATAAGTAAAGTTTTTTTGAACTATTCGTAAACCCTAATTTGATTGCATAAAGTATTAAAAATATTTAAAAAAATAAAACTGAATTTGTTTTGTATTACTCACAAGTTTTTATAATGATCAGGAACGCCTTCGCTCATCGCGAACACTAGTATCAACTAGTCGCGGTGAGCAAAACCCTTGATCGAAAGACCTGATCATTGACAGTTAACACATTTAAAGTGATTTTTACATCACTTTTAAAGAGCTTCATAACAAGATTTTCTTTAAGTAATTAAAATAAAATCTTGTAAGTGGTATGCGAGGTCAAAAAGGTTGGTGGCCGCTGATCTGGATCATCTTCCGGAAATAGTAATTTTCAGAAAATAGGAAGTTTTTGATTTAACTTATGGATTCAAATAAAGAAAAACTACATAGTTATTGATTGTAAATATAGTCATTTGCCATTGAAGAAATTTGCCATTCGATGGATATTTTTAAGAACATGAAGAGTATTTTCATTATTTCTGTTGAAATTTAATAAGTCGCATACAGAAATCAGTGCTATTTTTTATAATAGCTTGTATATTAAATTTCTTTACCATTGAGTGACTTTATAATTTCCTAACATACAGGATAAGAAATACATAATACTTAGGTCTGCATGATTGGGACGGCAGGCGCAAAGAAGATAGTAAGTATTATCATTAGTTAGTAATGTCCAAAAAAAACCTTCTTCCTGTTATTATCATCAGTAAGAATAGTGTAACCAATATTTTATTATGAAAGTAAATAGAATACATAAAAGAAACTAAGTTTATATATTACTTGAGAAAAGATTTTGATATTTTTTTTTGCTTTTGTTGTAAAGTGTATTCTTAACTTCTCATAAGTACTAAGCCTCCATTTATAGAAAAAACAGCAGGGCTCCCCACTACGATGTGTCTTGTAATTTTCCATCAGTGATAAAACGGTATTTTTTTCAAACACTGAAATATTATTTAAGACTATATCAACTGTGTTTTGGCCAATGGATGTAACACACAAAAAATACCAAAATGAGTTTATGATTGGATCTCATTTTAAAGGCGACAGAGCAGATCTCGGCCAAATGATGTAAATTAGAAAAATAAATTTACCGCTTTTTGGAAGTAAACATCGTTTTACATTGGACTTAGGTTTAAAAATTCTGACCCGGCCATTTGATGTAAGCCACTGTTATATCGACAATACCTACGTATCCCGTATCTGCAAACATGAGAATTTAGAGGAGAGCATTTCAAAAATTCATAACGCAACTCACCGTACAATATTTTAGATAAAAACAGTTTTTACTATCTCCTGAAAAATTTCAGTTTTGAGGGTTACATCAATTAGTCAAACACCGTCAATACGAAGAATGTCACGAAGAGCGAGGAAAAATTTTGAGTAAATGATCAGTATTTTATTATGAAATACAGAGAAACGTTGTGTAATGATAAAATTAGTTGTGAATCAAATTTTGAGAGCCACTGGTTTTTCTGATAATGTATTGTTTAGTGATTACTAGTAAAAAAATGTATTTTAGTTATGTTTCAAATTAACTAAAATGTTGCATGACACTGTATATTTATTATAGAAATTATACAAAGTTAATGGCTTAGAATGTGAAGCTTTAAAATACTTTGGAAGTGTTTATATTTTGCATTCAAAATAAATGAATTGACCAACATTTATTTGTTATAAAAATTTGAGAACCACTGAAGCGGTTTAAAAAGTTATTTTATCAATATTTTAAGAACTTATTTGTACTTAATGAATATTAGATAGTAAAATATTGTATGGTAATGTTTTGTAAATTAGTTATCTTGTATGGAAACATCTTTTTATATTCGAACGCTTGATTGTGGGGCCACGCGCGTGCGCGTCATATTTATGTACAAAATGATTCCGCCAGCAACCGACGTGTTAATAATTAATTTAAAAAAATATTCTTCAATGAAATACTAAATTAAATAAATTTAGTAAGTAAATAAGTTTATATACAATTAGTATATTATTTATTATCAACTACATCAACAAGCCACCAACAGATACGCGGCTTAAAAACCGTGTACATGTCAAATATAGTTTTACCGATTATGGGCAGTAAAACTGATCGCTTGATACATTTTCACTGTCTGAATAGGTAAATATATTTTTTCTGTTGAAAATACGTTACAACTTGAAATATGCTTTCGCTGTAATATATGTATCGACTGTGGAAAGGAAAAAGGATGTAGCCCACACCAAAAAATATTGTGAATTATTCACACAAAATGTGCTAATACACTATGTTTATAAATAAATATATAATATATCGACTGTAGAAGGCAAACGGCTTATCCCTCCGGCTTTTCAAAATATTTTTTTTTCGATAGTCAAAATGTATACAATTTAATACACGTTTTGCTTGGACTATACACAATATTTTTTGTGTGTGGGTTACGTCCTTTTTACTTTCCACAGTCGATATGAATAGGATAGTAAGAAATGATACAATTATTTTATTTTTATAAATAAATATATTTTTCATAAAGGCTATGTATTGATATACAAAATAATTATTAGGTACATGCAATGGCCATATCATAATAATGTAAATAATGAAATGTATTTCAATAGTAAATTATATTTTTTTACTTTAGACTTATTGTAGATAAACTTTTATATTGTGAAAACAGATGAAATTATAAATAATCAGAAAAAAACATAAAATCGATTAAAGAAGATTATAAACTACTTAAATATATACATATTATATTAGATTATATTGTATCAGATTAAATATTTCGTTTGTTTGGCACATTATGATTTAAATTATTATTGCGTTTGTTTTTATAAAATTAGTAATGGTACCCGTTGCTGTCTAATGATCCTGATGAAGGACCGCCTCCGAAGGATCCGGATCCCGAGGAAGTGTATGCTGCTGATCCTGATGGACCGAATGAGTTGTGGTCTTCTTCCCTGTAGGAGCCATCGTCTCCGTCAGAGGAATGTTGCCTATAACACAGCAAATGATATAAACCACGAAAACATTTTCTCCAAGGTAAGGATAAAAATATTTTTATCTGCCATTACGGTTGGGTTAATATCTGAATCAGTAAAATGAAAGGATGTATAAAAATGCATATATGTCAATATTTACTATTTAACACCACTAGAATAGAAAATTTATCATTACTCATCAACACATCTGTGCAAGTGTGCAAGGTTTTATTATCTCAATAGTGTATGTTAAGCTTTCAAAAATATTGAAAGAAAATGTTAGTATTGTTACCTGTTGGGGTCAGCAGCCTCCCTTGCGTTCTGTTCAATCGATTTCAAAATGGCTTCTGGGATTGGGGGCGGTGTGGGAAGGTGAGCGCCTTGTGCGTGGAATCCGTTCTCATCAGCAGAGTAGGTGATGGAGTATTCAACGCCATCTGGAGCGACGAACGAGAATCCGCCTTGTGCGACTTGGGCATCGCCTTGGAGGTGACCGCTCTCTTCTGCCTTTATTCCGTTTCCGGTCTCGTAGCTAAAGTTGAAATTTTATAAAAAAAATATTAATTCAACTGTTACAGTGGGGCGTAGTAGCAAAACACAAAAAAATAATGATTGGGTTTGGGGACAGGTGCGTGAAGGCTTACTCTGGGTTCTGCTGAAAATAACTTGGCAAAAAACTGTAATATTTGAATAGAACACAATACAAATTGTACTGATTATACAAGCCAGCCACACAACACACTACTCTATTTACAATTAAAATAAACTGAATGATCTTATCTATATATATAAAAATGAATGTCTGTTTGTTGGTTTGTTGGTTTGTCCAGATCTTATAGGCTCCTAAACTACTCAACCGATCTTGACGAAACTTTCAGGGAGGACTTATTGTGATCATGCCAGGAAATATTATATAAAATAAATGTTAGTTTGCCTTTTACGCGTTCCTTTACCATTCATTCGATTTCGATGAAACTTCGGTGAGTTGTTGTGCACACACCCGTGAAGGGTTCTGAAGAAAAAAATTGAAAATCTAAAACTGAAAAAAAGAATCAAATACGTACATACAGCGACATCTAGGAAAAACCTTCTGATTTATTCGTGTACGCACCAGACGAAAAACAAAAATATTGTGTTATGACAAGTGTGATATTGAAACTCAGGTTCGGGTCGGGCCAGACCTGAAGATGATGGGCTCGAACCGGGTAAGTCTATGAAATTTCGGCCTGTGCAGATCTCTAATCCAAAAGCAGTTCAATAAACAGAATTAAAACACAAACCCTTTCTTTCTTTGAGTGGCATTGCAACGCATGCCGGGTACTCACTAGTATTCTATATAAAACTGTCAGTCAGTTGGTCATATTTTACATATAATAGAAATAAGATTCGATTATCACTATATCTATCATATAAATAATAGCTCCGTTGCGACTTTCTTACATTTTTAATTTCATGTGATTGCAAAACTGTCATTATCTCAGCTTGGCATTATTGTGAATTGGCTACATTCTGTAGAACTTGATTCAATATTTGTGAACGCTCATTGGATGGTGGATAACTATTGAATAGTACACTTTGAAAATTAATTTATAAATAATGCTAAGTAAATTTAAATGTACACCGGCTTGATGAATAAAAATTACATTTAATTTTCTTCAAACGAAGTTTATTAAGTTATTCTTAATTTAACGTTGATTATTTTCAAGAATTTTACTCAAATCTTTCACCACACTTTCAAGTAAAATCATGATGATTTAAATCACTCACACAACGTGTGAATTTAATTATATACAGTGGACCCCCCGATAACAAGATTGCTGACAACGTTTTTCATTAAAATGTGCGACTGCTTTTTTATTAGACGTTAAAATACTCTTGCGCCGCATGCGTATCCATTGATTTTGTATAAGTATGGCAGCCCCGATAGCCCACTTTCAGATAGCTTGCCCTCTATGTACAGTGTTATCGGAGAGTTTACTGTATAGCAGATTTTTTATAAGCAAAGTAAAGTGTTTATTAATTAGGATTTCATGATCATAGTGTTTTTTCCATGTTCGCTTCCAACATGAAGCATATGGCCTCCTAATGGAGGTGTCCAAACAGAATTTTTATATGAGAACTGCTTGTTACTCAGTTGATCAACCTCTCTTTATCGAAGAGAGTAGGGATAGAAGAATAAGGCTAGGACAGGACTAGTGGTTAGCTATTCGTTCTCGCTACGCCTCGTGAGGATCGGATGGGTGGGTGAGGAGGGAGTTTTAGACAACATAAACACTGAGACTGCGAACAGAAATCCATAAATCCGCACCGGGAATTGAGCCCGAGACATCCGTAGCCGTAGCCCAGGACGCTACCAACTGCGCCACGGACGCCGACCATTTATATCAATCATAGTGTTTAACTAATTAATACGAATAAACACTTAGAATAAGTTTAAAGGAATGTTTAACACAAAAATTACTCACTTGTAGCTATAGCTTCCATCACCATTGTTCATATTGTTGTAGGCAAGGATTGGGATATCCTCTCCCTGAGACTTGAATCCTCCTTGGCTGTAGGCTCCTGAAACTCCTCCATGCCCACCTTGGCTGTATGCCTCCTGAGATCGTGAGTGTGCCGAATAACCACCATTACCGCCCTGTTGGTATCCATTGGAGCCAAAGTATCCGTTTCCTGAGTTTCCACCCTGCCCATAACCATTTCCAGAGAGATCTTCTTGTTCGCCACCGAGTCCTGATCCAGCTTGCAATTTCTGTGACTGACCGAATCCACGTTGGTTTCCACCGAAGTTAGACTGTGCATGTTCACCTCGTCCTCCCTGGGATTTACCGAATCCAGCACCGGTTGTTGACCCACCAAACCCAGACTGTCCACCATGTCCTGGTTGAGATCCCGACACTCCGAATTCAGATTGTCCACCGTTTCCATCTTGGCTGTACTTCTGAGATTTAGTGAAAGAACCTTGGCTTCCCAAGCCGGATGGACCGCTTTCTGCAAATCCACCTTCTTGTTTGTTACCGAATGATGGTGCTGCTAAGAATGCTCCATTTCCACCAGCTGTCTGGGCGCTGTTAGGAGGAAGGTAGGTATTGTCCAATTTGTCACCAGTGCAAATTGCAACAACCGCAAACAACGCAGCAAAAGACTGAAATCAAAGAAAAATACGAAAATTTATTGAGAGTTACTATAATAGCCAATGAATAATTTTTGTGAATGCAATTATTATTGTCAACTGCTTTTCTCTGTCAAGTTGTTTATAGTGCTCGCAGCTTAAAAATAAAACGACCCTCGTTAGAAATATACAAATTTTGAACTCAATAAATAATGGTTTTCAAATTGCCAAGAATAGAAATTAAAAAATAAATATCTTGTATGTTTAAGGCCCTATAGTCATTTCGCAAAAATCGTTAATCGTTTTGCGTCGCCTTATAAATATGAAACGTCAAAATAAAAAAAATCTTTTAATAATTGCACTCTCAAAGTATTTGTTTACATTATTGCACTTTTATTTAAATGAAAATAGTAAATTTTTCAAGCCTTTCTAGCAAATAGTTGACATTTGTTTTTCAGAAATGTTTTTATTTGCTTTACACCATGACTAGATTAGGTTTTATTGTAGGTTATCGATATTTGATGTCTGAGACAAAATCGCAGAACAAAGTATTTTTAAGAAAGTGATGCGAAAGGAATTTGCAATTTATTGAATATAACGATTTTTGAAATGTACCAATAATTTTATTTTCTCGCACTTTTTCTGACTGATATTTAAAATAGAATTATATTAAATATTTTTTTTTAAAAATAGCGCAACGAGAAATTCTATTATATATGTTTTTTAGCAAAGAAATCTCAAAAAATTGATAAGAGTAATAAATAGTTTTTCAAAATCATTTTTCGGAGATATGTTTTTATTATTTTTAATTGTGATTAAGTCGGTGTCTGTCATCTGCCTCGATACTACGCTCAATATTTATTTTAATTAAATGTAAACAAGCGCTATTATAATCGGTAAATAGTTTTATAAAATATTTGACATGTGAAATTTTTTATCACATCCGCTAAGAAGTGACAGGTGACACCTTGGAAGTGATATGCGACACATAGGATAATTATTATAAGCACCATGGTGGTTTTCAATATTAGCTTTAAAAATTAAACAAGGCAAAAAAATTAGAAAGTCAGAAATATTGTCTCAGTGAAAAGATTACTTAATGCAACGAAATACTGAAATTAAGGAAAACCACAGCATATAAGCAAAAGAAAAAAATACTGATCTGCAGTGTTTCTTTGGATTACTTGGATTACTACTTTAAATTTCATACCTACATGTAATATGTGATAATAATAAAATGTCTACAGAGCAGTCTGGACTATTATATATAAGATAAGAAAAATGTTTAACAATATTTCACGCAAATATGTTATAGAAACAAGTTTAATACATTTTCGCACATAAATGTATTACATTTGTAATGATGTTTGTTAAACTGTGTTAGCAACAATAAATCGTTTAAAGTCATTATATTTCTTTAAAAACAAAAAAAACATGTCTTCATTTGGTCTCATTGCAACATCAGTTGAGTGCAGTTGAGTGCAAAAAACGAAACATATGACTTCGTTCAGATAAAAATAATAATAAGTATTTTTTTTACCAAGTCCGCTCCCAATGTGGAGCATATGGCTTCTTAATCGAGGTATCTAAACAGACGTTTTCTACGAGAACTGTTGCTACTCATTTGTTAAACCTCTCTTTTTCGAAGAGGGTACGGATAGAGGGATACGGCTAGGAGAGGATCAGTGGTAAACTAATCGCTTGCGCTACGCGACCCAGTTTTAGTATTGGATGAGTGGGAGGGAATTTTTTACACATTACAAACATTCATGCCTACGCACAGAAATTCACGAATCGATTGAAAAATCATTTTATTAAACTGTCCGTACCGGGACTTGAACACTAGATATCTGTAACCATAGCCAACGTCATTAACCACTGCACCACGGAGCCGACAAAGAATAATATGAACTAGTAAAAAACGTACTACAGATTGAAGCGGTACCAAGTTGATTTCTTATTGACGTGAAATATCACACGTTTGGTTTCATTACATAATAATAAATAGATTTTGATATTTTATTTTAAATGGCGACACATTGTGTTAAACCTTATTCGAAATAAAATATTGAATGAAAAATGAGCAAATTTTATTTGACGATTTTCAAATATTAAATGTTTTTAGTTTTTTCACGAATTTACAATTTAGAAATAGGTTATTTAAAAGTATATATAAAAACAGCACTTAAAACTTGAGAGCGATCTGTCATCAAAATATATTACACACGATTTATGCATTTCACTTATGCATGTAATCTTCCAACATTTAAATAAAAAACTGAGAATTTTGGTGATTATTTGAAATCACGCTTTGGATTATGTTTTGCAATTGGTTCAAATATAATAAATATGTACTATTCATTTGTTACTTACGAGGGATTGCATTGTATTGGTAATTGTAAACTAGATGCTTTCAATATGTAAATATAAACTGAATGATGATTAGATGATACGAACAGGAGTATTTATACGGACAAGAATATACCTCCCACTGCTGGTTTAAGAACTAAAGAAATGGCTAACGAAAAAAATCACCCAAATGCTGCTATATTCTGAATTAGATTTGTTCATTGCATTTGTTTAAGTGAAAGGGAGATATTGTTTTGTGAAGAAGATCTGCATAGGTTAAAGAAAAAACGCATTTCGTCATTATTTTTTGAAACGTCGATAAAAACGTTCCTAAATCATAGTATTACAATCATAACTACGTTTGAATTAAGCGGAATTTCTTAGATATTCTATTGAAAAATAATGATTTTTTTTTAGTTATTGGCACAATGTTCGGAAAAACAACTTGTTGTTTCTTGTTTCAGTATAAAGGTTCCAATTAATATATAATTTACAAACCTAGTAAACAGCACGTGATAATATTAAATTGAGGGTATACTGACAAAACGCATTACATCAGTTTTGCCGGTTTTCTGTTTGTGTCAACATGTATGCAAATTTTATTTGTTGAAATTTTGTACATTTCCATATATTTCGTTACTTACGTCCCGGGTTTCGCTTTTCGGCATATTGAAATTTAGGAAACCTTGTTAATAACCGCGATGACCGAAACCGGCCCTGATTAGTACAGAAATTTGAGTTTTATTTTGACAAACATAATACATTTCCACGAAGAATTGACAGTTAGAAGTGACTTATTGGTAATATGATATGCAGTTGAAATGCATAAGTGTTTTTAGATGCAAATGAGCTTAGTTTGTATTGTATGTCAGAAAGAGTAAATAAATGTTATGAACATATTAAATATTTTGTTTTATTTCTTTTTCGAATTGGTTTTTTAATTGAAACAAGTTTGTTGGGATTGAAGTCGAGTGGTCAACGTCGTCGTTTTTGGATGCGGTTTCCTTAAGATTTGCGTTCAACGATAGCGATGCCTACATTCCCTCCCACCATATATGATTCTAAAATACGTGGCATAGCGAGAGCAATAAGCTAAACACTAATTATGTTCTAGTCCCATCTTTACATACATCTAATCTCTCTAATCTTATAAATCTAAGTTTTTGCCGAACGAAAAATTATTTAAAGATGTTTCATTAGTAGTCCATATGCTTCACACTGGGAAAAAATATCACACTTATTACTTGAAGCAAATATTTTTTTTATACATTTAATATAAGAAAAATTAAAATTGAATAAAGATAAATTAATTATTTTAAGGAAAATAAAGTACATATCGTCGTTTTTTGAAAAAAGACACTACCTGAAAAATACTAGTTTGGGGAAATTGTTTTTCGGTAAAACCATAACTTATAAAAATAAGTGTGTTCTTCCATACGCTATTTTCAAAATAAGGAACATTTTGGTATAACTAACTCAATATGTAGTATTTTCGATTGAGTGTTTTTTTCCAGAACAGGACA